>VWYP01016338.1:115497-255159 GCA_013400435.1 Pycnonotus jocosus
AAGTAAAAAAAAAAAAAAAAAAAACAAAAACAAAAACAAAAAAAAAAAACCAAAAAAACCCCCAACTACAAAACCCTATTTTTTCAAATATTATTTATATTTATAAAACCACCAAGGAAATAAAGTCTTATAATTTCACATCACATTTAAATGTGATAAACTGAAACAGGGGAAATTTCAAGCACATTTAAGTTAAATAATCTTTCTCTGAAGATAATTCAGTGATGATTCAGGTCATCCAGAGTGGTTATGGAATATTCATTTTTGGAGGTTTTCCAAGACCTGAAAACAGCAAAGCCCTGAGTGACCTGACTTCAATCCAGTATTGTTTGGAGCTCCTGTCTGAACAAAGACTGTGTTAGAAACTTCTGTGTTCTCCTTTCTCCTGAGTGATTCTAGGACCTGTCAGTGCAGCAAATTGTTCAGATCATGATTCATATCATTATTTTGAAATCAGACCATAGTTCAGCACAGCATCAGGGGTGAATGCTGTGTTGGGATTGCAGGAAAGCTTTCCTTCACCTGGAAAGTCAGTATGACTTTAAGGATGTGTACACTCTGGACCAGACAGTTATTAGCAGATGACTTTCTAACTCATGAAATTGATACAAGTGTTTTTAAAGATTTCAAAAAAAAAAAAGCACACTTCAAAATAAAAAGGAAATAGAAATGCATTAGGTACTCATTTAGTGTGCTGGTCTTTGTAATGACTTAAAATAAGTTGGAAAGATTCCTGAGATCTGAAGGTCATATTTTTGCATAGACTTAGAGGACTACAATAAAGTTAGATACTGGGCTGTTTTCCAAAGTGCCCAGTTACCAAGCTTTAATGAGAATTATTTGCTCACCCTATTTCACTTCATCTGAAAAATGCAGCTATCCACTTACCTTAATTTTAGTGAATGTATATGCATTCCAAATTAGCTTTAAATTGACTAGTCTTTGAATTAAAGGCTTAAGTTTTTTCATTATTCAGCCTAAAATTAGGCTTTTCAGAATATATGTATATTAAATCTCCTACTGTAAAATGTAGCCCTTCTGTCTTGCATTCACTGTTAATATGAGTGATCAAAAGTACTACTTACTTTTGAAAGGAAATAGTAATTATCTTGACCTTTTAAATTAGGTTTACCTGAAACACAAGTGACCAAATTATTTGCCTGCATGTTATTGTCCTACAATAAGCAAAACGTGCCCCTAAAGCACATCCACGGAATATCTCCTGTTATCAGAGACACAAGGCTGACTCTGAGGGAGGGGGTTCAGCTGCTCACACACAGATTAGGCAAGTTTGGTGCTGTTTCAATTTATTGAGGTATTTGGTAGGCATGGATCACAGAACGAGTATTTCACCTTCTGGGCAGGCAACTGGAGACCAGGAAAAGCACTGTGAGGTCTCTAATATAATGCTAAATATTTACTTTACAGAATTGCTCCCTAGTAGCCCTTATGCAAGATTAACTCACTAAATAGTGGAATGTTAGTTGACAGACTTTGTCTGTGAATTCACTACTTTTTGATTTAAATTATAGTAAAAAAAAAAGACCTAACCTTTTATACCATCTATGTACATTCACTACAAAACAAGTAATATACCTTAATAAAATATTTATCCTTTTTGATGTAAATGTCATCATTTACAAATTAAATACAAATTAAATAATGAAAGAAGTAATTCAGTGAAATTTCAATTGTTGCTAGATATTCCATGTGCTGTTCTCCTTCACAGGCATCTTTTCTTACTATGGTAAGTTTGTAAGGGATTGATTAGACATGGTCTCTTAAAGATGACATTTATTTTAAAATTCCTGTAGTTACACAGAATTACCTTGTAGTCCACAATTGCTCCAAGGAATTGTTATATTTAATTCTGTCAGTCATACCAGTGGATTTTTTTCTTTGCTCAGCATTTTGTCCACAAAAACTTAACCACAAATGCAACCACCATGGGTGCATCCAGAGAATAATACATCACGTTCCATCTTTCCTGAGGTGACAGGTGCAGCAAAGTCCTCTTTCATTAACAATTCCTTCCATGGCTTCATGGGCATGAACAGCAGCTAATTGTCAGCCTCCCATACGAGTTTGATGTCACATAATTATTGGGTCCGGCCCACAGAACAGAGTATTACAGGAAATATTACCTCCTTCTTATAAAGCACAGAGGCACTGAGTGAGGTTCATCTCCCCTGCAAGAAAGGGACCCAGGTCTGACCTTTCTAAAGAGGTGGAGAAAAAAAACAGGCAGTGATTCTGCTGTCCTTTTTTCTTTTTTTCACTGCCTTCAACTCTTGACACCACTGGGCTACTCTACTTCACTTTCCATTCATTCAAACACTGACTGCTAAAAAAATTCCATCCAGTTGCATGCAGGGTCCACACTCTTCACACACTCATTATTGAGGTGTGTCTGTTTATTTGATATTCATGTTTACAGACAAGGATGGATCCGTGGCAGAATGGATCATGTTAAGTCAACAATGTCAGCTAAAATTATTATTTGTGCTTTTTCAACTAAGAGTTGTCTACTCAAATCAATTAATATTGATGCTCTTATTTACAACAAATCTACCACATCTTTATTTATTATTCCACATGCTACAGTTCCCTACAAAGCTTAGCAAAACAATAATGACAATAATGGACATTTTTCAAAGTCTCTTTTGTGTTTCTTGGTCCGTGAACCACCAACAATTTATAAAGTTGTTTAGGGAAAGTAGATTTCTGTCTCCAGTGAAGAATACACCTGAATAAAATTATAAGGCTTACTAAATATACTGCAACTATGTCCATCCAAATATGAAATTATATAACCCAAATAACTAAAGAAGATATTGCTTAAGCAATTGTTTGATGATTTATATCAAGGTTTAGAAATGTTTTAGTTATTTTTTAAAGAAATATAATTTATTTGAGTTATGTGATTTACCTGATTTTCCTGGTGGTGTTCATAAGTCATACTGGGATTTTTTTCCCACCAAATTAACATGTTATTTTTTCTAAATGATGATTTTTTTCATTAGATTCTGCTTTGAAGAAATATTGATTTTCTTTCCCAATGATGCCTTTTTGTATTGTATTTTAATTGATTTTATTTTCCTTTAAATAAATTAGCTGCAATCATTTTACATTTAATCTGTATGTAAATCTATTTGATCATTTGCTTAGATGTCAGAAACTTTATTTATGTTATCAATGAGGTCTGACCTTTATTTCTTCAGGCTGGAGAAACTGCATTTCCCTGCAAAGTTCTTAAGTATTTTTAAGAAGAAATTTGCCTTGAAAAATACAAACCCCTTAATGTTAATGTTCACTACTCAAAAGGATAAGGTCTATTTTTTTCCAGTGATAATCTTATCTGATAAAAGTACTAATAATTGTTTGCGCAAAAGTGACATATACCTTTGAATCTGAATGTTCTTTTAAAGCTTTAAAGCAAATCTTAAAATAAAATGAGGAAAAACGTGCTAATAAACAGTTTTAATAACAAATTCATTACATTAGCATAAGTTGAAGTGAAATTTCTATGTTTATTAGAGAAATAATCTTTTCACAACTCAACCTATCTAATACATTAGATTTTATGTAGGTGTTGGATAAGGTTAGATATTCAAAGGATACACCTTTGAATACACATGAAAATATTTAGGGACAAATCTGTCATTTTAGAAAGAAACTGAAAAAGAATCTATAGTCTATTAAAATAAATAATTCATAAACTGACATTTTCCCTCAAATGTCATAATTTCACATTCCTGTAAGTTACAGAGACACACCAAATACTCTGGGGCACATATTTTCTGGGACAATAAGGAAAACATGCTTTCAGAAATTAATTTTCTAGCTCACTCTGGGCACAAAACCAAGTTATTCTACAGAAAGCAAAAGCATTAGTGTGCTGTTTCAGGGAAAACCATTGAACTCAGGTTCACCCTAACCCTCTGACAGATACTGAGAGAACTTTACAGAGGTGAATATATGTATATCTTGCTACCATATTCTGAACAACACCAAATCCTTCTTTCTACAGAAACTTCAATGACTGGAAGATTTTTTAAAAATTTTGTTGCTTTACTCAGTTGCTCAAATAAAGCAAATAGCAAGAAACTTACTTTTTTCCTAGGCAAAATATAACTTGGAATTTGTATTTTCAAATTTTTGAATCAGGAGAAGAATGGAAAATTTTGGAACTAATTCCAGATGAAATTATAAGGAAACATTTATAATCAAGTCAATGTTGTTGGAATATTCAGCATTTTTTAATATTTATTTGGAGACATTTGGGATTTTCTTATACAGTACATAAGGATGACTGGTGATGTGTGTGTTCCAGAATGAGCCCTTAGAGCAGTGGACTTTACATATACTTGCAAATGTCATGAACTGAAAAAAAAGCCCCAATTTTTACAAATTCACTGCCAAAGAGGAACAGGTTTCATTGCAGCATGCAAAGAGGACTGAAGGTACAGCTCTAAACATGTCATTTCAATTGCCACCATTGACTTATGGAAGCAGCCAGCTCCTCTTGCCAAAATATTATTAAAGGAAGTTGGGGCTTTTTTGCACTAAATGTGCAGGTGTACTGGTGGCTATATGAAATGCAAGAAGCCAGAAAAAAAACCCATTTTAACAGAAGATAGATTCCTGAAGTTGCCTGGCTGGAAACAAAGCCTCATCTGATTTCAAGTGCCTCTGCTGCAGAAATCTGGGTAGAACCTGTGAGTACTGATGTTGTACTCTACTCTAGCTGCTTCTCCTGGAAAATACACATTGTTAAAGATGATTTAAAAGGAGTTCTGGCCTTTTCACATGAGATAACAAATTAAACATGCTCCACACATATGATCACTCTGCAGATTGGTGCTTTTCCAGCTGAGTAGTTGCTATAGCAGAGTACCAATTAATCAATTAACTTTAATTAACTTGGAGAGAAAAGAAAAGACAACAGAATAATGAAAACACGCTTCCTGCAAAATCAAACAGAAGATCATGAGGGGTTAGCAGCGGAGTTTTAGGATGTTTGTGTGTGCCTAGAGTATATAGGGGGACTGGAGGCTAAGGAGGGCTGTGAACCCAAAGCAGGCAGATCTCCCCACAGAACACACCAGCCACAGAATATTAAGGCTTGAGACAGAGGTAAAAGTTGGGATGAAGGGGCTCCTTGCAATGCACACATTTTCTGCCATAATGGTGGAAAACCTGGGAGAGGAGATGGCGACAAATAAAAGAGACAAATGATATAGACCAGTGGGACAGAACTAAATACAAGGGAGGGAAATGACAGCAGATTATCAAAAGAGTGTCAGAAAACTCCTTTGACAGGAACTGCTCCTATTGCTTCTTTCTCTTACACCACAGACAAATTTTGCTACTCTGTGAAAACCAAGGGTATTTATGCCATCAGAGCCTTCCTGTAAAGCTTAAGGGAAAAGGAACATCTAGGGTACTCTTCCTGTTATCAGAATTTCTGTGCATTTCTACTCATGAGCCTTGTATTTCAACAAGGTGCTGGAACAGTCATTTGCTAAGATACTCTGAAGAAAAAAAAAAACCACAATCCTCAATAAAATCCTTATTGAAGTAATTTCTTAGATGAAGGCATATTTTTGCGTTCTGCAAGGTCTGGATCACACATCTAAGAAACATTATTTCTTGGTTTCATGTAAAGCCATTAAGATTTGATGAAGTTGTACTATTTTTAACTTTCACAGATAGAAAAAGTACATGATCATGTAATTAAAGGTTACATTATAATTCAGCTATTACAGAAATAAAAATTCTCAAGAAATGCTTTACTTTTTTATTCTCTTTGCAACTATATTATTTTTTTTTAATCACTCATCCTAAACCAACTCCCCGTGCTCTCTGTTCCTGTGGTATCTCTTCATTACTTGATCCAGAGCTGCTTCTGTGACAGAAAAAATTCTTGTTGTTTCTTAGCTGGGATGAGAGTTCCAGTGGGCTGATCAACAACAACAGCAACAACAACAACAACAACAGAAAAGAAAAGAAAAGAAAAGAAAAGAAAAGAAAAGAAAAGAAAAGAAAAGAGAAAGCCAGCAAATACACTAAAGAAATATGAAGCATTTTAGCACAAGATCAAACACTATGACACTCAAAAGATGGAGAGCTGTTTGTTCATTCAAAAAAACATCAATTCTAAGACTAAGGATAGGAATTTAAATTCTACTCTAAAAGCATGGTGTTCACACTGCTTCCTTTCTTGTCTCTAGATAAATATGAATGAGAATTTTTATACATGCTCAGGACACACACTGAGTGCGTGTAAAAGTCACTATTGCAAACTGGTATTTTAATTTTTAGATTCCTGAGATTAAAGATCCTTGGTCTATTATTTCACAACTGCTCTTAGTTCACTTACCATAGGAGAACCTGTGTTTTTACTTGTATAAAATTATAGTGTTCTATGTAATAGCTGGGAAGTTTCTTCAGATATACTAAGAATAGGGATGGAGAAGTGTCAGTGACTCTGATTTTAGTCAAGAAGATGAAGGAGAATTTTGTAAACTGTGTTTATAAAAATCAGTGTCCTTCTAAAAGACCTCACTCTAGTTTGTGTTGTGACAAGCAAAAAGCAGTCTTCACCAAAATAGTTTTTGCACATTACTCCTAAGAAAGAAAGAAAGAAAGTGAGGGAAAGTGAACAGAAGTGTAGGGTAGAACTCAAGTATAAGTCTACAGCTGCGAGCTGACAGATAGAGTGGAACTGAGAGAAGAAGTATTTTGACAAATGAGAAATTTTCCACCTTAAGATCATATGGATAAAGATTACTCTACAGCCCTTATCTGCCAAAAATTGGCAGATAAGCAATGAAATTATGTGGCAGTTCATATATGTTAATGACAAGAAAACATAATTTTGTGCTGAAGAAATGTCAGTACCTATATTTGGCCCAGTCTCAAAAAAAGATACTGGGTAACTATTTTAAAATATAGCATGCACTGGTAGTGATCTGATCCTTTCAAATATTTTGCTTCCCAAAATGTATATAATCCTAAACCATTTATATTTGGTGAAGGTTTTCAAAAAGACAGTATAAAAATAGTAGATATTGAAGCATTAGAAAAAGGACTAGATTTTACTTAGCCCCTTTTAAGATACTGTATAATGATGTAACAATAATAGCAATAAAATTAAAATATTTTTATTAGACTCCAACTCAGTTAAAAACTGCCATGAAGTTGAGGTTATGCACTGATTCCTTCTGTACAATCTCTCTCTGAAATGAAAAGTTTATAGCCAGGCAAGACAAAATTTATGTTTAATTTGCCTAATATTTCTTCAGTAGTACTCTGTGGAGAATACCCCTACTTTCTTAAATCTGAACACTCATCTGACACACTGATGAGCAAGTCCAGTACATAATTCATGGCCATTTTAGGACAAAGTTCTAAAATTAAGACTTGTTCCTGACTGCCTTTGGCTTACTCAAGCTTAATGTTAATACTCTTCCACTGGTGTGCTGAAAGTTGCTTCTGGGTTTTTGTCTTCTAAATACACACACACACACACACACACACATGCACACATATTTGTATTTTTTTCAGAGCTCACTAAATCATGGAGAATCTCAATCTACAAGACAAGACCCTGATATCTATAGAAGCCAGACACATATAATGCTTTAATGTATGTTTGTTCCAAATGCATCAAAAGCTCTCGAATTCTGTCTCAGTCAAGCCCATCAATCAGCGTGGTTGCACCTCTGAGTAATCTCTGAGTAATAATATTTATAATACATGTTACTATCAGTTTAAACAGGACTGCCTTTTCC
The DNA here is from genome assembly GCA_013400435.1 of Pycnonotus jocosus. Taxonomy (NCBI): domain Eukaryota; kingdom Metazoa; phylum Chordata; class Aves; order Passeriformes; family Pycnonotidae; genus Pycnonotus; species Pycnonotus jocosus. The sequence continues at coordinate 123,294 of VWYP01016338.1, forward strand.
TTGCATTTCCCTGTATATTTTCCACATTTCTTTATAAGTTTTTCTAGCCAGAAAACACAACTAATTCATGCTATCCCTTAGCACAGGCCGTTAAATTATTACTACTTTTATGTGTTAAATTTACAACTTTCTGACAGCCTGGATTCCCAAAAAGAGATGAAAAAGCTGCCATCAGCTGGAAGCTTGTGAGCCTTTGAGCCTCTTCTTGTTCCCACTGTCAGTTCCAGAGCACACAGGGGAAGCAGCAGGGTTTTCTCTGACCCCATGTTCTCAGACATCTCTTGCCCAACTACCAACAGTTCCCAGGGAAGGAGAGAACAGTGAAGCTGTGTGGCCATGAAGGGATTTCCACAGTGTGCAGGAAACAGCATAACTAATTGAGCAACACTAATAGAGGGGAAAGATATTTCCATATTTCAATCCATATTTCAAGTCTTACAGAATAAATCTGTGCCTTGCCTTAATATTTCATGTTCTGGTTTTTACCAGTTTAAATTTAAAAACTCCTTGTCCTACAAGTGGACAAGACATGATCGAGAAATTTCAATCTTGGCAATGGCATTTCACAGAGCATTTTACAGTAATTATTAAAATGACAGACTTTTATAAGGTCTTAAATTCACATTGTGCTGCAAAAGTGATTAAAGAGGACAATTGTGAAGCTGGTATTACTATTCATTCATATGGCAAGAGATTTGTATTTTTGGGGGGTGATGCAGAGCATGTGATTATATGATCAATGGTCATGATACCCTCCCTTATAACCAAGCAAACTTCTAAACAGAGCCCTCAGATGCACCTGAGAAAAAGCAATTTTGCACTGGGATGTATGGAATGAGAGTAAGTGGGAAATAACAGCAGCTCAAAATGCTCATCATCCAGGAAAAGGACAAAAATAGCTCCCAGTTCCTTGCTAACATTTCCTTGATAACATGATGGTAAGAAGCAGAAATAAGGTAAAATCTTGTTTTGGAGGTAAAAAGTGACCACATCCATATATAAGTGGATGGGAATGACTTCAGACACTGGCTAACACCTGTAGAGCTGAATGAAGGATCAGCTATGCTGCACAAGGGCAGCTGGAAGGGGATTAACAGAGAGCAGAGAAGGGAATTAATGTATCAGGGATAATAACTAGGCACTTCTGCTTCTAGGATGTTCCTGAACATTAATATTTTCATGTTTTGGTATGATTTTGAACAGTTCGACTCAAGTTTTCTGAAAATGTGATTTTCCTTTTTAACTTGTCATTTTTATGTAATCTCCTAATGGTTTGAATTGTAGACTGTCACTGTCAAACAAGTAATGCATGATAACTTCAGGGAGTGATATATATATATTCCAGTTATAGACATAGATCATATAGTACAGTTATAGATAAAACTTCTACTTTCTTCTTTTTTTTTTCCTTAAAAACATATTTTCCAAGTACTTGCAAGGACTTTTGAATCCTTTTATGACTTTGCCAAAGTAACACTTTAATGGAGTCACTTCTCTGAGACCACCACTGCAGTCTTGCAAAGGAATCAACATATATTTCAGGCTTGGCAGGTAAAACAAAAATAGAACACACTAAAAGCAAATATACACGGTAGGGAATGTATTCTACTCAAATGTGAGTTGACTATATGTGTCTTTTGCTTTCTCCTGGAAGGTTTGTTTTGTTTTTTTTTCCCCCTAACAAGTGCATTGTGAGCATTCAATGAAAAGTCAAAGGCTGCTTGATGAGATAAAAACTTGTGGGTTTTTTTAGCTTACAAGGGCATAATATACCAGGAACACCATTCTCAGAACACATGAACCCTGTTTTAGCATGATCCATTGTGACAAACTTGCATAAACACAGCATTTTTCTTATATGAACATGAAAAAAATCTTAACACACAGAATTCAATCCAGAGTTTTCTGACAAATGCAATCTTTTCAAACCTTTTTTGTAAACTCTCTCAAATTTCATGGAAATTTATGCAGACAAAAAAAAAATCATTATCTTAGTTATTTTATAATGTTCTGACCATAAAGATTGCTCATAAAAATTTGTCCGGTTATTTTCTCTTCTTGGCTTTTCTTTTGTCCCTCAAATTCATAGTGTCCTAAACAAAAGGCCAAGAAAGTTGTCAGTCCCAAAAGAGTATGAGATCAGCTATTGAAAACTGCAAACTGAAAAAACCAAAAAAATTTAGAATTTTTAAATTATATGATTCTTGAGTTCAAAAACATTTCACATAAATAATTATTCTTTTACTTCTTTTTCTTCAAGCATGCAGTAACTATGCTGCCAATTTAAATGTGATGTGGAGTAAAATTAACCTTTCATTCTTAAAAAAAAGTTCTAATTTTCATAACTGTAGTACTTAAAAATTGTGATTTGAATTTAGTAAGTTAAAAAATGGCTGTTTGGATGACTAGTATCTCTTATCCAATAAAAAAATTACTTGAAAAATTTCTACATATCTGTCATCCAATGATCTCTTGCTTACTCTGTTAATTTGTAACACTGTTTTCCCCATTTTATTAAACGTCTATGAAATGGTAATGGCTTTCAGATTATAGAGGAGGACAAATGGCAGAACCATACCCATAATGTTGAGAGAAGAATGCATGGTTCAAGGAGGAAGCATGCAACTTTCCATCATGAATTCCTAGACTTTACTGCAACTTTGATATATATTAAAAAGAAAAAATCTACTTCCAGGCTATATATCTGTGTTCCATTTAAATATGGTATTTAATCTCACATAAACAGAAAAAAAAATGTAAAGCAATAGAAAAGTATAAGCTGCTAATTTCAACAGTTCTTGTTGTTTTCTCTCTTGACTTTTTTTTTTCCTGCGGGTGCACTTTACATATGACATAAACACAATCAGTCTTAGCAATACTTAGTAATACTGTCTTCAAAAATCACCTTTGTGCAGTTGAGATATTTTTCAAATTCAAGCAAGACCCAAGAGACCACTTTAGCACTCCAAAATGCCTAGTTTCTTATCAGCCTTTCTTTTTTTCTTTTTGGTACTGGTTTGCACTAATTTTTACTCTCAGTTTGTTCCTTAGACAGCATAGTCTTTGAGAAGATTTTGCCATAAAATACGGCTTAGGAAGAAATAAGGTATATTTAAATATTGCAGGGATTTCACATATATGAAAGACCTGCACTCATTTGCATTTCAGTGTATTTACTTTTAGTCTTCACCCCAAGATGTAGAAGTTTTGTGAAATACAGAATAAAAAAATCACAGCATATGAACTCACAGCTACCTTTAACTGCATGTGCACCCCCTATGTTTCATATAAGGTTATTTCCTGTAGAGACTAGCTGTATTTTTTTCTTTTATATTTTCCTTAATGCCTCATTTCAACTCACCATGGGAAAAATGAAGAATGTTATGTTAGTACCTCAAAATCATCAGATCACAGCCTGTCACAGCAAAACAGTGAACTCCTAAATCTAGGGTGCCTGACAGGAAAATACAAATAATCCTCAAAAGCAAATTAATGTCATGCTAGTTGTGTTTCAAGTTGAATATAGAATGGAAATAATGATCAAATCGTTCAGTAAATAGCACAGATGGCCTTGAAGGGAATTTCAGCATGTGAAGGTTATAATATTATTTTTTCCATTTGACATTTTGTGTTCTTCTCTGTGAGTCAAAAAGGATTTTGCTTGTTTTTTTCTTTAATCTTTTCCTTTGCTCTAATATATCTTTGGATGCATTATTTTTTCTCTATTGTGATGGGCAACAGTAATTGATTTTGTTATTACGAATGGTCATAAGAGATGTGAGATGCTCACAAAGTAAATCCCAGGATTGTGTGTAGGCCTGGACCTAACACTGAAGTTTAACATTTTTGTCTTTCTGAAACTTTTTTCAGAACTACTTATAAGGAAAGACTACTGCAGACACCTACCCTTTCCAAACAATGTTGAGAAATAATAAGGTATTTAAAGTCCTATCAGGACATTTACAAAAGAGAAAAAAAAAGAATATTGAATTGCAAGATAGTGAACAAAAGTAAAAAATAAAGCTCACTGGTAATAGAAAAATGCTGGGCTCCATTTATTATTAATCAAGATGCAATGAAATATTTTGACTTGTCCAACATATTTAAAACATATATGGTTAAAACAAAACTTTTATGTCTCTGATATACTTAAAAACATTGAAAATGTTTTTAAATGTAATCCTGAACCATATGTGTCATCACTGGGTTTTTCTAGTGTAGCAATACAAAATTTTTAGATATAAGCCTCTTGGAAAGACATTTTTATTACACAAGCTTGTGGTTCTAGAGGTCATGGTAGAGTGAAGCAGTCCCAGCATCCTCATTGTCTTTTCTTCCCAGTGGAAAAAAACCAAAAGGGCTGAAAGTGTACATTTTAATATAATGGTCACAGATAGCTTTTAGCCAGGAACTGCTGACAGTTTTTGGGAGCATGGCACCACTGAAAAGGTTCAGCTAACCTAACAGAGTATGGCTTCAGGCACTTGGTGTTCTCAGCAGACACTGGAATGGAGTAAAACAGATTCTCTAAGCTCAGATTTAACCTTTCTTTCTCTTTCAATCACTTTGATTCATACAAACTCTTGATCACTCCTGCCCTGTGCCTTGCAGAGTGCACATGGTGCCAAAGCCTCCAAAGAACAAGGCAGACACAGGCGCTCAGTGCCAGCAACAACACCTGGGAAACAAATCTGTCACCTGGTCACCTTCTGACCCTTCTGGAGCATTCCTCCCCTGCTCAGCATGCCAGCATGCTCTGTACCTTTCTGAATCATTGACTGAATTATCCTAGTACCTAGCCTTATTAACCAAGATTTAAAATATAAAAATTACATTATTATTAACACAAATTGTTTGGTTTCCTCTAATTTCATCAAATAAACAGAAAGCCTGATTCATAAATAAATAAATTAGGTTAAAAAATTACAGTAGAAATTCACACCTTAACAATCTCAGTTCTTTACACTGATGAAAACAATATACTGCAATTCCACAGCTGTTTTGTTGTCAGTAGTCTTTGATAGAACTGAAGGGAACATGATAGGATTTTAAGTGAGACTAAGAGCTTTCATTGGTGATAAAAGACATGTATCTATATATACACAAATGTATACATTTTTCCCTCAGTTCAACAAAACTGTACGCCAGGATTTTAATTTCTCCCTGCTTGGTAAAGTACATAAAAGTGTATTTATCTCTTCAAGGCGTGTAAAAGAACTCTTTCCTCTGATGTTGGCTGTGCTAGTTTTGGCTGGGATAGAGTTAATATTCTTCACAGTGGCTGGAATGGGGCTACAGTTTGGATTTGTGCTGAAAACAGTGTTGATAACACTGGGATATCTGAGATATTGATAAGCAGCACTTTGCACACTGTTAAAACGTTTTCTGTGTCTCACCATTCCCTGTCAGCAAGGGAATTGGGGGTGCACAAGAATGTGGGAGGGGACACAGATGGAAAAGCTGAACCCAACTGACCAAAGGGATTTTCCACAGCATTTGGCATCATGGTCAGCATAAAGAGCTAGGGGAAGAAAAAGGAATGGGGGGACATTCAGAGCCATGGTGTTTGTCTTCCCAGGTCACCATGCCATGTGATGGAGCCCAGTTTCCCTGGCAATGGCCAAACACCTGCCTGGCCATCACAAGTGGTGAATGAATTCCTAATTTTTCTTTTTTTGCATGCATGGTTTGTGCTTTGCCTATTAAACTGTCTTATCTCAACCCACATTTCCTCGCTTTTTCTCTCCCAATTCTCTCCCCCACCACACCAAGTGGCTGGCAGGGGCTTAGGTCTGACTGAGCCTAAACCACAGCACTGCTCATTTGCTGCTCACAGAAACACCAGTTTAGTGGCTTCTAAATCTCACACTTCCCACTCATTTAGTACCAGTTTAATTATACATAAAATGGGAGTGATCAGTAGGGGTTAGATGGGAGTGTGTGTGTATGTTGGGAGAACATTAACCTGGTTTTAGTCTGCTCATTATTTCACTTAAAAATTACAAAAACCCCTGACAAATAGTAAAGTGACATATCCTACTTGTACTTAACTTCCTACACGCAGAAAAACAGGGGTAGGAGGTAAGCATTGTGTGCTTAATTTCTTGCCCTTTGCCAGGTGACCTATACCACTGAGATTGGGGCATTATGAAGTTTAAATCCTGAAAAGAATTCTGCTCTTTTATTTTGGATGATAGAGTTAAGCCATTGTCCACTTCTTGAGACCTGGAGTGCCAAAACTGCTCATCATCAGATTTCTGTGTTTGTTTCCCCTGTTTCCCCTATTTTAACCTGGTCATGCAGCCATGCTGGCATACCTGGTTGTGCATCTCATATTCCCTCTGAATTCCTCCTTCTTTGCCATTTCTTGCTCTGCAAGTTTGCCCATCATTTTAGGAAATGTTGCACCTGACCTTTTCAAAAGGGCATGGCTTTATCTTTGTTTATATTACAGATAATCACAGACCTCAGACTAAATGTCCACCTCTGTTTCAACATTGCTAGACATAAATATCCTACAAGTTTTATCAACACTGTTCTTCCAGCTGGCAATCAAACTGTGTTATGGTATTGAGGTGGAGTCAGTCTTTGTTTCTCCAACCACAGAACATGCTTTGCACAAATGACATTCTTCCACAACACATGAATCTCTTCAACTTTGTCAAATAAATTTTACCCTGCAGTTCTTCCTGTAATTTCTGGTATTTTCGGGAGGTCAAGTGTTTGCATTGCATGTGCAAGGCTTTTGTATTTGCAGTTTGAAGGTGTTTGAATTTTACAGCGTATGCAAGTATCAAAACGCAAACTTTAGTGAAGAACAACCCTTCAAGCAACCCCTAAAATGTTCACAGATCAAGTGAGCTTTCTTTTTTGTCCTTCAGGTGGTGAGGGTGACAATGCATAATCTGAAAACTGTTTTTATTCAACTGGAGCTGAAACATGAGAGTGTGTGTGTGTACCTGAGCGTGTACACATGCATGTGAATAGATGTGCATGTCAGTTGAGAAAAAAATCCCAATATTTATCCATATAGAAGATTACAGCTAATTAGATACTAGCACTATTGAGGAGGAAGTCAGTTCAGAAACCCATGACATGTAAGGCCAAGTACACAACACTAAAATTGATCAAAATGTACATCTAATCTTGATATTTAAGATTTAAATAGGTCACTATCTTCTATACTTCTTTGCTTTTTCTCACTTGATAAATAATAATTAATGCAAAAAGGAAATAGTACCCCAAGGCCATTCCAAATTATATTCAGTGAAATTAACTCTCATATTTGGGCTTGCTTATTATATATTTCTTTAATATGCTATTTCACTGAAGGGACAAGACCTCGTGTTCGTATACAATAATATAACCTTTAAGCCTCAAGAAACTTTCTCACCTATTGAAAAATCTGACACCTTAAATTAAAAAAATCAACAAATGTGACACCAAATAAGTTATTCTGTTTGCTAAAAAAAACCCAAAAAACAAAAACAGAGGTTGAAAAAAATGGATTCATCTTCATTTGCATGAATAAATGAAGTTACAGTCCAATTACCATGCTAATCTAATTACTACTGGACAGATTTCTGAGTACATCTGCAGACTTTTTTTGTCAGAACTGAAAGAGAAAAACAGGGAAAAATGTGATGATATTTGTATTGTCTAAATCCCTTCAGCAGCTGCAGTCTAATTTGTTTTGTAAGACAGAGCAATGGCAAAACTGCTTCAAATAGTTTTGCCTAATGATTGTCTCACAGGGGCCATTACATTGTCCTCACCTTTCAAAGCACATAGGATATTAGCTGCAATGCCTTCATTTTAGCCTGGTACTCTGTGACCTCTAAGAAATCTTAAGTTTTCCTGTTTAGGAACTATTCTGGCTCCATACGCCATCAAAATTTGATGTAATTTCAGCCTATTTGACATAATCTCTCTTATAAACTTTCATTTCATTTCTGTTTGTGAAAACGGAAATAGGGCAAAGGAGAAAACTAATTATTGTGTGTCATATTGAAAAATGTATAATTTTAAGTGCTTAACCTTTCCTAATACGCTTAAAGCATCAAAAAATAAATAGCTGCTGCCCTTGTTCTAACCGTTCTTTAATGCGATAGAACACTGTACACAAATCCACATTTTATATGAGATGACATCACATTAAATGACTCTCAAGAATACTGCAGATATTTCAAAATGTTTTTTTCTTAAAGTGAAGCATTTGCCAAAAAGTTCAACACAGAGAACATTTAAAGTATATATTTAAGCCCAGATTGTATTAAACCTTTTGGATAAAATCCATTTGCAGTCTCCAAAACTGATTTCTAATGTGATAACTCTAAAACCTGGATGTCACTTCTTTGTGTGTCTTGGCTTTGGCACACCATACTTTGCATTCTTGCCTTTTGAAAACCTAATCTCCCATCACAGCTGAATTAGAGCCCCCAGCTCAGGGCAAAGAGGGGGCAGGCAGGGGCTTCAGCCTCTTGTAGTGCAGAGGGTGGAGCACAGGGGTCCCACAGGGTGGGTTACTGCAATGCACCAAGAAGCTTTCAGATGGTAGCAGGGGTACAGGGGTCTACAGAAAAGCAGTACTAAATTCCCATTGAGGTTTAGAATGGAGATCTAATCTCTATTCCATTTTTAAAGTAAACAACTTAGGTGCTTAAACAGAGACAACCCAACAACACAGGGTGTTTCCCCATTCACAAGTTTTCTACTGAAGACCCTCAAAGAGCAAAAGGCACTCAGATGCACCTCTGTACCCTGTATTCAATATTTCCTATTGACTGAAAATTTAGCATGCAAGCTATTGTTAATTTCTCCCTGAAATAACACTCCCCACACCTTGTACAAGAAGGATTCTCATCAGCCTAACCAGCTCACAGATACAGACCCCAGTCTCGCAGTGCTTTGGAAACAGACAGACCAAAAAAATCCTAAAACTCATCTTCTGAAGGCAGGAAGGGTTTGTTGAACTTGTACAGCAAATACAGATCTGTTGTCCCAAAATCCTGAAGTCTTTCATGAGCTATGGACCACTTTGGGCTGCATGTCTCCATGTCCTTTGCACAGAAATCATGGCAAAGAGGGAAGATGGCATGTTATCCAGGCTTGCCTGCATGGGGACAGGATGCAACCCAGACAGGATTTCAAGAGATAGAAAATGGTAATTGTTCCAATATACAGAGTTGAAACATAATCTTAGAGAGTTGGATTTTCAAGAAATGTTATAGAAATATAGCATTATTAGGCTACTATGGCTAAAATGTCAGTATTCTAAACTAACAGGTGAAACTTCAGAATTTCATTTTAGCTTAACACTTCTCTGATAAAGTTTATATAATATAATCCTAAAGCAAATGTACTGCAGAGGCTAAAAACTAGAAATTTATTTGTATGCTATCAGATTCTGTTAAAAATGAAAGTATTAACCAATTTCTCTTTTTTTTTTTCCTAACTGACATTTTAGCCCTGAAATGTGAGATTACAGTTCTCTTAAGAAGTCAAAGTATGATCTAATACCCAGTGAAGAACTTGGCAAATACCGAAAAAAAACTGGGACCAGTCACAAAATCAATATAAAAACAGATTTACCATTACAGTTCCTACAAATCCTTCCAGGCAATGATAAACTCAGTAATTAGATATCTGACCTTTCCCATTGTTCACACTACTCAGTATTAAACTTTCCACATTAAATATTACTTTTATTTTTAATGATTAAGTGACCTAGATGTTCAGCATATTAAGATCCTGCCTAAGAATCAATGTTCCTTCTTTCACACGCTCCATTTTCAGTAGTTTATCAATTTGCATATTACAATATTCCATTTTTACGTGAAATGGCCCGTATTTTTGGCTCAAATTTGCAATCACTTAGAATAAATTTATTGTGTGCATTGTTTCATTGCTGCAAGGTGTTGATTCAGAGAAGAATAATGAATTGAAGATCAGCAGAAAATATTGTAAAAATAGAAATCATTCATTCCACTCTAAACCCCACACGTTATGACTAGTTTAACTGTGCAGCATATAAAGTTTGCTTCCCTAGTAATTGTTTTTCAGCTGAAAAAGTTTTCTGAACTAATAGGTAATTATTATCATGAATAATATTTAAAATTATTCAGAAAGTAGAAACTGCAATAACAAATTTTGTGGATGTCACCACATTAGTATGAAGGACCATTTATAGCAAGGAAATGCAAGCATCCTTCCAAGTGGGCTGGAAACATGACTTAAAATTTGCACAATGAAGAAAATTTCTCAGCAATAGAAGATGGAAGGGGAATACATATTGCAAATTAAATGGGAAATTAAAAATAAACAGGCTGTGAAGAGTCCTGCAATGTATTTTGTTCTTAAATCTCAAGTCCTTTCCACTTTGGTTTTCCCCAGCTTGTTTCACTGAGGACAGACTATGCCTTGTGAAGGGAACACTGTGTGTATGATGGTCAAGTTTGTTTGGTTTATTTTATTGTCTGCAATGCTACCTTGTTTAAAGTTTTCTCTATGGATAATTATTCATGTTGACTCTGCTGACATATTCATTAAAGGGAGCATGAGGCTTAATGAGATTGATCCACACACAAAAGTGAATAAAGTTTTCCTACATACATTTTGACTTTAAAAATTCATTATTTTTACAAACCTAATATATCTGCAAACATGGAACTCTTTTATCTTGGCCACATCTATAATTTTGAATTTTTAATTAGCATACTTCCTGAAAAGGAAAATGTAAATGAACAAAGTTGTGTTTTGCTAATTTGATTATACTTCTTTGAGTTTGTGTATGAGTTCACCCACACATACAAATATCCACCTTCGCTGCCTCATTTTCATGGACACCCATTAAGATCAATCAGAATTAACTTTAAAAATGGATTAGTTAAACTATATTAAACTCCTGCCTGGACACTCTCATTCAGAATTAAAGAGGGCTTGCATTTGCTTTAATTTAATTTATTCAGGATGTGAATCCACTAATCTACTTTAATTAATGATGCTCTGAATTCACGACTTTAGTCAATTTGGGTTAACGTTCACAATTGCATTAATGCAGACAAGTCCCAATGTAATTCCAAACATAAACCAGTATTACCCTAACCAACTTATATGTCGTGACTCTACATCCAAAGTCAAGATAAATTTCATGAGTTCCTGGATGAATTTCATGGGTTTGTGCAGCCAGAAAGGCCAAATTGCAATTTAAATTCACAGAAGACACAGCTTTTATTTTGAGCCCACAAAAAAACCCCAACCCATTGAAACAAGTGGATGGAGGTAAATGTTTCTAGATGAAAGATAGGTGATGGACACTGGGCATGTGGTCACTAAGGATCCCACAACACTTTTCACAGGATTAAAAGTGTTATTCCCAGGACACCCTGAGCAATTACTTCACATCTTTCTAGCTCCACTTGCAATTTAAGTTGGCTGCAGCATTCCCTGCTTGGCAGTGCAAGAAAGGGAATTCTGCTCTGAGCAGCTGCCACTTTGCACTTCAGTGGTGGATCAACATGTTTAACCTGCAATAGTTGGCAACCTCCCAATCCTCACAAAGAAAAAAAAAATATAATTGTTTATGTGCAGTATGTTTTTCCTTTCATTTGCTGTTTTCCCTGAACTGAAGGGCACCACATATTCGCATTTCAGTAATGGGGAGATTTGACAGAGGATCTGTGCTTTACAGTATACCAAATACTTCTGTGAAAAGAAGCCTTAAGGAAGTCACACTAAGGAAGTCACAACTAGAATCATATTAATTAATTGGAAATTTAGTTAACATTTTAGTTAAAATTTTAATTCCGTAAGTATCAATGTTTAAATTTGTTAATTACTTACTTTAGGAAAATTTAAATGTTTAATAAGTTCTCTTAAATTCCACTAGCCTAAAAGTAACCAAGTTCTTCAGCTATTGAAAATGAACTTTTTTCTTTCGTGTCTGAATTTTTCTGTCTGTCACTGTAACAACAGATTTTTATGTTTTCTTAGGACAAAGCCTTAGGTATCACAACACCTCTTACAAATAAGTAGCAGGTGGAATTGTTTCTAAGTCAAAAGATATTTTTTATTCTTGCAGCTAATAATTTCCATTGATAACAGAAACATGGTGTTATATAGCAAAGTATAATGGCTAAATTACTGGAAAAATGTTTAAAATTACCTGTATCTACTGAAAGTGTTATTAGAAAAAGTAAATTACTGTATACACATCCTCAGAGCCTCAGCATGATACCCTTCCCTTCCCTGCCTCCATACAAAAGCCATTCAAAAAACCCATTCAAAACAGTAGGAAATCTGCTTTCTCATTTGAAATATAGTGGAACTATTGCAGTGTACTGTCCTATAGTCTAGTGTAAAATTTGTGAAGTTTTAATTTTTTAAGTTGAGATTCATTTAATACAAAATGAATTTCATATGTATTTTGTTTTAATTAACATGTAAAAAGCATACTTTAAAATTATTTTTGATAAAGGCATGCTTTGGGTCCATACTTGCAAAATTCTCTTGGGTGTTGCCTATAAAATCACCTGTCTTGTGATTTTTCTCCTTTCTTTCCTCTTAAGTATTTCCTTAGCAACTGGAGCAGCTTTCCTGATTTTCATCCAAGAAGTAGTCAGGTAGTTTTTGAATTGAAGCCAAAAGTATGAATAATGTTAAGTATAGCCTTTTTTTTGCCTTTTTTTTTTTTTTTAACCTGGCATTATTTAAATACTGCTTTGACAGTAATGAGTCTGACTTACAAAAATNTGATGACATGGACATCACAGTATGGTGGCATTGAGAAAATTGGTTGGGTAGGAGGCAAATGGAAACCCTAAAAGCATAATAAATGCACTATCTTCCTTTGAAATTGCTACTAGGAATGTCTTTCCCCTGTACATGCAGTGATGGTGAATCCATTACACAGCCAGGGAGAGTGGATGTAATGCTCCTACTTGTACAGCACATTCTGGTCCAGAGTTCTGAACACAATGTAGAAAAACGTGTAAGTCATCCGTATTCTCTTTTTAAATACAGAGCAGCTGCTGCATGGAGACATTAAGCATTTCACCCACAGTCAGTGAATGGGTTACTCTCCATCACAGCAGGGTCAGTGGTGGCGGCAGAATGGGGCACATTAATTCATACACCAAGGATGTTCCTTTTCCTGCGTAAGTTGTTATCATCTATCTGTCACAAAGAGATGCTACCAGGAAAACTCTTCAAATTTCAACAGTTTAGGATGTAAACATTATTCAGCTGAAAAAGTGTATTGTGGAAACTATCAGCAGAAGCTCAGAAAGATTATTAATCATAACACTTGAGCAGGTCAGGTCTGTTGAGGACCTGACAAATCCTGTGCAGAACAACCAAATGGTCCCTTATGAGAGATCAGGAGGAACTCATGAATACAGTGCAGGGATAATTGAGGATTTTTAATTGGACCACTTGAAGGACTATGAATGTACAAAAGTATTGTTTCAGATATAGGGGTCTTAATGTAGGTCTCACTGAAAAAGCCAAGAGACATGACAAAGATTAAGAGATGGTACTTGGAGTATAAATTCCTGAGATGGATGATATTGATCCTGTATTTTAAAAAATAACTGGGGTGCTTTTTCATATTCTTGTCACTCTACTACTTATTTACCTCTTCCTGTAGCATTTGAGAGATTTACAAGGAGGTTCTGCTAAACACTTCTGGTTTTATCAGTCTGAAGATTCCAAGCTCTAAGGTATCTCCAGGCATTGTGTGGCAGTTGATTAGTCTTTCCTGGAGAAGGACCATGAACAGCTGAACAGTTAACAAAGTGAAAAATCCCTAAAGTACAAGGCAAATAGGGAAATATATTTCTCTAACAATCATATTTTTGTAGTGACTCTTTGAATTGGACATTGAGTTTATATTACAAAGATACTCAGGAGTATCTCTACACAATAAGGACAATCAACCCATTCAAAGTATCAAAAAAACCATAGATGACTGTGGTGATAACAGTTAGAGCCACTCAAGGTGGTTTTAAAATTGTTAAAATTACCAAGAGGCAGCTGAAGTGAGCTTATTGAACTATTGTTTGGGATACCTCAACAGTATTGTTAAAGTGTCAATTCTAACAATATTCCATTAATGATTCTTAAAAAGCTTATGAGTGAAGCCCTCCAACATTGACCACAAGGAGCTTTCAGAAGAAATACAGTTTCATGCAGCTCTGTTAAGAACACATTTTATTAGAGCAGCAGGCAGGAGGAATTGGTTCCTTAGCAATAGTAACCTGGAAGGAAGGAAAAGTGTCTGGTCCTTTAAACATATGTGGGAGTTCATATGTATTTCTGTGTATTTATATTTCTATTATGCATTCATTCATGTATATATATACATATATATACCCTGATGAAATGTGTATGATTCTCATTTTTAAAGAGAAGAAGGAAAAAAAGAAAGAAACAATATTAGTTCACACATGATTTAAAGTAGTTTCCTGAAAAGTAATTTAGGATGTTCATCTACAGCAATGCTGTAGATTATGGCAGGAAAGCCAGTAGGTTTACAAAGAAAGAAAACTAAAATCCAAACTGAAATACTAGGGTGATGGGTTTTATCAGCCACTACAACCCCTGGGAAGACACTTACTAGTCTGTCACAAAGAGTTCTATCAGTATTGAATGATACAAAGTTATAGATAACACAGATGGCTTTTCCAATCAGTGATTGTACAAATCCACATTTTTAGTGATGGGATGGAAAAAATTAGGAGTTTTATCTATTTTTTTCTGTCAGGCTGTTTATTGGTCTGTACTAGAAAAAGTTAAATATGAAATCTTCCTTAATATCTTCCCTAAATTTAAATATTTCAGAACAGAAATTATCTCCAAGGTTAGCACCCTCAGATTAAATTATTTTGTTTCTCACTTTGCAAAATGTCTTTGCCTAGTCAGCATCCATATTCAAATTTGTATTTGCTTATTTCCTGCAGACAGTCACTCATCAGGAGTGGATACAGAAGGCTAGACATAACGATGCTGCTTAATCTCATAGGTTTTATTGCAAATTGTTAAATGTTTACCAGCTTGCTGTAGTCGTATCTGCAGATAACAGATTTTACAGTTTTGTTACTTAAATACAGAGCTGATTTTCAGGCATAATTTTGAGTTCAAGTCTGCAAAGGAGCTCCAAGTACTTCTGCTAAAACTGACCTGCAGTGAATACTTTTTATTCCAGAGCCATGAGTAAATGATCTTAAAACAGATACTGAAGACCTTTTAAAAAACAAACAAAAAAGCAGGCTACCCTCCATCTTAATGCCACATGATTCACTGATGAGGCTCAGAAATTTGAGATTCAACTGGATAATCAGATCCATTCTTCTGGCTTGTCCAAACATTGTTCAGTGCCCAGTTCTTCAACCGAAATGGCTTTCAGGTGAAACTGGAAGAAAAAGACTTAGAGAATTGTCTAGTAATAGAGCAATTTTTTCTGCCACGTCCCATGGGTTTTGTCTTGACACAAGAGAACATAATTAGAAGGCAATTAGCAACATATGTAGAAAGCAGCAGTAGAGACTCTACCATGCCTAGAAAAAAGAAGGCTTTATGATCTAACAGCAGCCCTCCAGCACCTGAAGAGAACTTACAGGAAAGATGGGGCAAGACAATTTACCAGGGCACATAGTGACAGGACAAGGCAGAATGGCTTCAAACTGAAAGAGGTTGGGTTTAGATGAGATATGTGAAGCTAAGCACTGGAACAGAGAAGCTGTGGATGCCCCATCCCTGGGAGCGTTCAAGGCCAAGCTGGAGGGGGTTCTGAGCAACCTGGTGAGTGGAAGGTGTCCCTGCCCATGGCAGAGGGTCTGGAATTAAATGATCTTCAGTGTTAACCTCCAACCCAAACCATTCTATGACTCTGTGTCTCTTGGGAAGCTGTTGCAGTGATTGATTGCTCTTGCTGTAAAAATTTCTTTCTTACATTGAGATAGTCTGTCCCAGTGCAACTTGTACCTGCTGGCCTTACCTTGTTCATGTGGCTACTTGTGAAGAGACTGTGTTCATTTCTAACTTAAGAGACCAGAATATAAACAGTTCTATACGTGAGGCTCTATCAATGACTAAAATCAGGACAGACTTTTCCAGAGGTATATAATATCTGCAGTTTGGGCACCCTTAAGAGACTGATTCAATGAGAGATGTTTCCTGAATTGCCTTCTCTAACTGATGTGCTTTTGGATTGTATTATTTGGATGCTATTAGCTATGAACTGCCCCAGTTCTCTTCAATATCCCTTTGGCATATTTGTCATTCTTCCTGTAATGTCATTAATCAACATACTATTGAGGATGATTATGAAAAATTATCCTTGAAAAATTTCATTTCCAACCCCTATTAGAGAACTCTTAACATAAACATTTTGCATTCTCTTGCTTGGCCAGTTCTTTACATTTCTTATAGCTCTTCACTTTTTTTCTATGAGGTGCACCTTAAGTCACTCTACTGTAGCAATTGTGTAAATTATTGATTTAAATTTAGGTAAGTCAGAAAACACAAATATTTGTTTTATAGGTTTGAAGTTGGGGTTTTTATTTCCTATAAAAGCATATTTAAATAATTGTCATTTACCTTTGATATAATCTTGCCTATTTTATCACTATTTGTTTCCTTGTGCTAATTTGCTGTCCTTGAGAAGACATTAAATTATGTTTGAAATTTGGGCAACAAAATTAATGACAGTTAATTTTTTCCACAGAAAGCTTTCACTACAGAAGCTGAAGTGAAGGGTCTATTAGCGGCTTGAAGAAGCAGAAAAATATTTTTACATATTATTGTCTCAATACCTTATACTCAAATACTGGACAAAGTAAATAGAATCTTAAGTAATAATGCATAATTACACATCCAGAGAGAGGATAATGAAGAGTAAAGTACAACAAACTGTAATCCAATCACAAAGGCAAAGCATGCAAATTAAACAATCAGGTTAAAGATGCTGAATTGGCAGCATTTAATAAAGATTTATAGAGAAAGAATATAATTTAGCATAGCAGAAAAATCTATTAGCAAATATAATCTCCCTGATGCAATTCCTTTTTGGTACATGTTAATTCTTCTATTAACAAATCTCCAATGATTTTGCATTGAATATTCAAGGGAACTGAGTCAATATTAGGGAATCATATAATTCCCTGCCAGAAAGGAAAGAATTCATTATAGCTACTGAGAATTCATTTGAACACATGAAATAAAATATTGCCCAGTATTAAGTGATACAGGATCCAAGTGCTTGAGACCTATGGAGTTTTCATGGTAACCACCACCACTGCATTTAGGATATATGATATCTAATCTGGAAGCAAGCTGCCTCATGGTTCCCATCTTAATTTAGATTTTTGTTGGTTTCATTCAAATTTTATGTTACAAAGTACAATACTTTGTATAAAGATTTACATATACAGTAAAACAAGAAATCAAAATATTTTATATTTGATCCAAATGAAGAACCACCTTAGCCAGTGGTTGTGTGGGGGGCAGTACCATGCCCTGTTTCTGGTCTGACAAGCTTCAAAAGAGCCTTACTGACTACAAAATTACACCTTACTTCTTAAAATGTGTACAACTAAAGCACTTTGTTGAATGGACATGAGTGACTGATTGACTTTGTGCACAGGTAAGAAGAGGATAAGTTTACCTTTAAATTAACTTTGCCTTTTTATTTAATGAAATACAAATACAGGAGTTCAACCTACATCCATTGATATCAACATTCTAGAAAATCTAGCAGAAAATCTTTCCTCATTATTGTGATTCTATGACTAGATTTTGACTCACCACAATTAAAATTACCTAAGTAACAGCACACAGAGCAAAATATAGGTAAATTTGATTTTTAATCAGCAAAAATTACCAGAAAATATTTAGATTTTTTGATGATGTCTGAATTATTCATACACACCACAGTATGTTTCTCACCATTCATGATTCTTACACAAAATAACCATTAATTACATTCTGAAAACATTTATCAAACAGCTACTTTGATTCTCTGCTAACAAGTAATATACACTCTCTACTTCTTTAAAAATGCTATGTAATCTAAGTTAGGGAAAGGGGAAGTGTTGGCATTTGAGGTCTGAGCCAATAATCACAACTGATTTCCTAATGTCATTTGTGTCACAGTTACAGAGGGAAGATAATTTTAGCTAGAATCCCAGCATTTGGATCCGGAACACAAACTGGTTTATAGCCAGCACAAATCTGCAAGCATTTAATCTTCCTGAGGGACCAGAAATTTTATTAGCTGTTCACATATCATAACACTGCCAGACTGCAATTACTGCTGAAGGGCTCAACACAGGACTTGAGCCCCTTCAAACCCAAGGGCACCACGAGGCACCAGAGCTTTGGGGCTCCCCAAATGAGCTTTTGCCCCCTCCTTGGTGTTTTCTGCAGGTTTTCATTCCTCTCATTTCCTATTCCACACTTAAACAACAAGAACCCTCACTTTAGCACTTAATGACTAGGGAAGGAGGCGTGTGAGAAGCAGAGAATAAAATTAAAGTATGTCCCTCAGCTAATTTAATAATTAAAAAATTTCCCTCTACAACCTTGTTCAGAGCAGCACTTAAGTTTCTCCGAAACCTGTGGCTTTAATCACACTTTAAAGTTAAGTGCTTTGTTGGACAAGGGTATTCATACAGATAATAAATGTACTTTTCCTATTCCCATCCAGGAGTTGAAGAACATTCCTTTTGCAATAACAAAGAAAATTTTCCAGAAAGCCTTTTTTACTATAACAACAAAAAATTATTTTGGCTTTGAAACAGGATAGAAAATTTCTGCCTTCAGTGAAAAGGCTAAGCATTTTGTCAGGGAAATTGAAAACCAAAACCCAGATACTTTTGCTTCTGTTGCTTTTAGATGTCTGTTTTCTGTACTTTAAAAAAAAAGTGTTTAAAGGCACTTTTTTTTTTTTTTTTTTTTTTTAATACAGCCAAAGTTTACATTTCCTGGGAAGTAGGTAACAAAACAATCAGACAAAGACCTGCAACAATCAATTAAAAATTCTAGATAGCACTATGAGAAGGATTTTTAAATGAGCTAGTTTCCTTATGAAAGCAGTCTTAGCTCCTGTAAGAGTGCTGCATTCCTGCCATGGTGCATGTGTTTTACATTCTGCATGTGCTTCCTGCTTTTCTTTCTTGGTGGGAAACAAGAAAATTCTGTGCTGTGACAGCTCAACTGTTTACAGTCACTCTGGTGTCAACAGAGAAACAGTGCCTAGGTATCATCAGGAACAACTTTCCTCTCCAACTACTGAGTTGCTAAAACCAGAGTAGTAATGTGCAATCACAGAGACAGAGGATCAGTGAACAGTAAGATATTCTGATATTGAAGTCATTTTTCACACCTCTGGTAAAGTGAATACATTACATTCATTCATCTGTGTCGGAACTTAATTGTCAAACTGAGTTTATGGACTCACCGGGCTTTTAAAAACACTTGTCATCAGAACATGTGCACTATTAGAAATTCGATTAAAATCATATTTAAGGCATGCCAAAAGTGTTTTTCGTCACCAAAAATGTAACTATCCATTGCATATTTACTTTTGCAGCCAGCTAATGAAATGCAAACAGAAGTGACACTGCACTGCCTAGTTGCTGAACAAGTGCACACGTTTTCAGGATGAATAAAGCTCTTACAATGCGGACTACTGTCAGACTTAGCCAGTGATCAGAATTTTTTTTTAAATCATATCCCCTTACTGGTGTGGAGTTTTATTCACATTCAGGTATATGTGTTTTAATAACCTGAGTTCTCTGTTTCACCTTAGATGTAACTAAATCACAGTAAGCTGGGGATATTCAAGGTGCCCTTCACAGAAATATGGAGTATTTCTTCAAACAGAAGTGGATTTCCAGTTGATACATTCTCTGCACTGTATTCAGTGTACTGTGGTTTTAACAATACTGTACTGTAGTGCAGTGCACAGTGTATTATGAAGCTTTACATACTGTCTAAGTGCAGTACAAAAAATAATAATCAACAAAAGAGAAATACTTTCCTGAGTTAGAAACCATAAAATCATTAATAAATCTCAGTACCTTTCATGCTCATAGCTATGATAGTATTCTTCTATCATTGGATCTGGGCTAAAAACTCCACAGAGGAACCTCTCCATCAATAAAACTCCTTTGACCTGATATTAATCAGTGCTGTGGGAACAAACCTTGGCAGTGTGCACTCCTTGGACTCACAGTTGTGAAAAAATATCACAGATGAAATTTTGTGTATGCTTTTGCAGGAAACCCCAGTCTAGCTGTAGGGCAGATTTCAAGTCACTCGACTTCAAGGCAAATCAAAGCAGGGAGGAATAATTTCCTGCCTCTTTGACAGGGACACAAACTCTGAACAGAGCACGGTCACATTCTGCCTGGAAACTGTAACAGCTGCAGCAAACATATGGAGCTGCCATGGAAGAAAAGCTGTTTAGTTTGTGGAGTGAGACCCTAATCAAAGTGATTGATGCTGGATATGATGCAGAAATGCAATAGATATCCCTTTTGAAGGAAGATACTCGAGAGATAAATACAAAATGCTCTAATAAATGAAACAAGCTGAAACACCTGTAATACCTCTAGGATAGATGTTAAAATCACTTAGGCTTATATTAGCAATAAATTATTTCCCTTAATGCAAAATATAAAAGATAAAGAGTAAAAAGAAATCACTGGTCTAATACTAACCCTGACATATCTACATATCTGACTTTTTACACTGGGTTTTTTTCTTTGATTTTTTTTTTTTTTTGGGGGGGGGGGGGAGTTTTGGGTTTGTTTTTCTTTTGGTTATGCTACATATTGGAAAAAGGTATGAGACAGGAATTTGTGTTTAATAGGATACAAAAGTAGGGTACAGCCAATGAATCTCTTGTTAAAGGCCAGCTTCTGTTAAACTTGCTTGCAATGAACATTACCATCAAAGAGCAACTATTTTAAAGTCATTGGACCTTTGCCATTGTTATTGAGGGAATTGTCTTTTTCTTTTTGAGTAATTAGCACAGAATTCTAAAGACAGACCACATAATTTCCTGCTAATGAGTCAACAATATACAAGAATGAGAAGTCATGCTATTTTCATCTTTGTTACAGACAGAGGTGTGAGGAATAGTGGTTGCAGTTTCTGGAATTCTTTAAAGTCTAATAGAAAAGCTGAGGGAGGTTATTTCGATGTCACTATTTTCATGAAGAGCTGGTACACTCGGGGTACCCTTGTTCCAAACATGTAAACTGGAAAGAGTAATTTTGGGGGTGAAAATGGCACAGACTTGTTTTCTAAAGGAGTTTTGATTGCCGTTCATACTATTTCTTTCCCTACATTTTTATTTATTTTCATGTGCAAGGAAAATGGTAAGTCATTCTTATTAGATGCTCATTTGACTGGGTATGATGATACTTAAAACAATATTTAGGAAAGCCATATTCACTGCTTTTAGTTTCCAATATTATTAAAAGTACTTAAAAACTTTAAGTGGTGGACCTTAATCTAACAACACAGAAAATTATATTAGTTTCAGTAAATTATTAAATGAAATCTCAAAGGGAACAGAAGTAGTCTGTGTTTGAGACTGACATATGGGTCTGGATCCAAGGTTACAATGTTCTGTTTCTGTTCTAGAAAATGACAACTAAAAATATACCCAGATCTGCTAGCAATAACATTTGGAGAAAAAATACACATAAAAACTTTGGGGCAACTAAAATGAGGAGAATAACTTAGAAAGGACAACTAATTTCTAAGTAATTCAGTTCATAGGAGATTTTTCCCAGTCACTATATCAGAGTTTTCAGCTTTCTGCATAGAATTTTCTATGTGGATTGACATGTTTCCTGTTAGAATGGTCAAGGTGGTAAAGTGACTGGCAATAAAAACCTGTGCTTCCAGATACAGTAGATCTTTATATATTTATGACATTTGGCAAATGTCCTGCTCTTAAAATCATGAGTGCATTTACCTCCAGCTGAAGTAATTGAAAGCCAACAATTCTCTGGACCAGTACAGCCAGGATCAGTAACTACAGGATATAAAATTATTTCAGTCAAGTCTTTTATTATATAAGCAGGCTTTACAATAGATGAAATGAATTTTCTTTCTGCAATATTTTAATTGCATTGCAATCTATTTGATATAAAAACTTCTTTTCAATGAAAAGCAGCAAAGGCTTTTTGGGCAATCACCAAAGACTCAGATTTTTCCTTGTAATAACTTTACTGTATACTCCAAACAATTACATATAATTTAACACATATTACATTTTGAAAGGAAAGTCAATAGCTTGTCTATCATCCTAACTTTAAAATCTGATGAAAAATATCCATGCCAGTGGCAAAAATCTGTATTTGTCCAACCATGTATTTAGGGACAAGGCTACAAAAAGGTTTTCGTTGTAATTTTCCTCCACTCCATTGCTCTAAAGAGAATGAGTCATTTAATTAGGTAAATGCAGTTGCTGGTGCCCTCTCTGCTGACACATTATCCTCACCTGAGCAGAGGGCAGGGAGAGCAGCTTACACCCAGCTCCTCCCTTCACATGCTGACAGTAAAATCAGTGTCCACATAACTGCTGGAACTGACCCATGGCTGTGGGACCCAGGGAACTGAACCTAATTTTTGAATATTCTATATATAAAAAGAAAAGCCCCATTGCACTCAAGGGCAGTTCTCCAAAGATTTCTTTTCTCCTACATGTAGTTTCTCACTTTCAAAAACTGTGAAAAGAGTCTTAGAGATGAATGTTCTGTTAAAAGTTTGTCTTCCATACATTTATTCTAGATCCACTTTAGACTATAGATATATTAGACCTCTCAAAATACTGGAATTTCACTCTACATCAAGATAGAAGCACATTCTGAGGAATAGTCATAAGCAGGCTGAAAACTTATGGGTAAGAGTCAGAGACCAAGGCAACGAAGGGAAATAAAGCAGTGCTTGGAGTCTGCTGCAGGCTGCTCCTTCCAGAGGAGTCCTGTCCTGCTGGGGGACTTCAACCACCTCAATATCTGTTGGACAAGAACTCAATGAGCTGTAGGCACTCCAGGAGACTCCTGGGATGCATGAAGAATAACTTTCTAAGCCAGGTAACAGGCCTACCAGAGGGGATGCAGCAGTGTAATTTAGTAATATGAGGGAAACTTGTAATTCAAAATTTTTTTGTGTGCTACATTTTCCAGTTCCTGCACCTCTGAGGAAAAAAAATGCAGCATACATCACAAGAACCTCAGGGAAAAAAAAAAAAAAAAACAAACAAACAAACAAAAAAAAACCCACAAAACAAAAAACAAAACAAAACAAAAAAAACCCACCCAACTAGATTCTATGAATGGATACAGTACTTACCAGGACCAAAAGCTGGGATCAGAAGCACAACATCCTCTGGAGATGACTAGAGACTTTAACAAACCCAGTTATAAACCACTAACTTTAGAATAAAAATAGAGGATAAAAGAAGTGACATGAGTCACAAGAGTTAGACTGTGAGAAATGAAAATATTTGGCTTAACTTCACTCAAAAATGTCCATTTCCTCTGCCAACATATATTACATGGTTGCTTTCCCAATATTTTGCAAAATGTGTTTTACAAAATCTCCATGCCCAGCTTCAAATTGATCTTAAAAAAGAGAGCCAACCAGTACTTATTACATTCAATACTTATTAGATTCAGTATGACACTCACAGATTGATGTATCTTGATTGTCCTTAAGAACGTTAATAAACTTTACAGTGAAAACATAACGATACAGAAATATACCTTTCTAAAAAGGACATGCATTTCCAAATGATATACATCACAAAATACTTCACTGACTGTATTTAGACAAAACCAGCAACATGAGAGTTTGTCACCAGATAACCAAGAACATGGTGGACATGAGTCTAAATGAAAGATTCATCTTTGCTTATTCAAGAAAAAAAGATCAAATAATATTGTTTAATCACAATTCCTTGAAATTATATAGATCAGATTTTAGAGAGCTAAGTGCAGCATGTGCAATAACTAAATACCAAGCATGTACTGGAAAGAGTACTGGTATTAGCAGTAAGCATAGTAGGTGACTGGTATTCTTTCCATAAAATATAAGTATTCACAGTTGATAAAGTAACCAAATCTTGTTTAATATTTAATTCCAAAGGAAATTATCTTCTGTCTTTCTCACAGAAAACAACAGTTGCTGATAAACTCCATTTCTCGGTTTTCTGGTCTTTCCACTATCTGAATATCTTACCTTACTATTAAAAGTCCCCTAACTCAAGGTACAATTGCTGCTGTCTAATTAATGCTGAAGAAAGTTGTTTCCTTAATATTTCAGAATATAGATTTTTTAAAATTTACTTTGCTTCATTCTAGCAAATAAAAGAAAACTACTGCATTACTGATTTAGTGAAAGGTCTCAATAAATCAAGAGAGTTCTGCAAGAAGAAGAAATAGTCTAACTCAGATATCTAACTTTATATTTAAAAGTCCTTATCCCTTTCAGAATAGTATGTCTGTAATAAGTTGTCATAGACAAATGAGCTTTTAGGGAGTTGCATCAAATTAATTGACAGGTAGCAATTACAGCTGTGACCCTATTTAAAGCCTAATCATTTGCTAAGTTAGTTCCTTCTCTTCCTTCTCCTATCTGTTTCTTATGCAGGCTCCTGTAGCTTGCATCGGATTGATTTCCTACATAGAAGGTCTTCCAGTTTTGCAATATAGCTTTTTTCCCCAAAAAATTTCTTTAGGCTTGCCATCTTGACTTGTCCTCATTGCCCTCTAAATGTTATTCATCAGATTCTTTAGTAAAGTTCCCATCTTCAGTTGGACTTTCAGTTTCTTCAATTTTTATCAATCTTTGCCTCTCAAAATGTATTTACTCTCCCAAATGGACACAATGCCAAAATATTGCAATATTGCAAGAAGGTCTTGTCACCTCTTTCTTGGGTTATTCTTCCCAAAAGTTACATGAAGTTTAAAGATACACAATCCTTGACTCAGAGAAGTTCAGACTATTTCTATCCTTTTGTAAGTACTGCCATAGGACAAATACCATTCTCGGACATTTATCAATATCTCACAGCTCAAGACTATTCTGGTGCTAAAATACCAGTGGATATATTTAAAATTTGCCAATAATGACTGTTTGAGCAACAGGTGAATATATCTGACATTCGATTCTCCTTTATTCTTTGCCTTGAGAGATGTAAATTCCAAGGAAAGCCTAAACCTCTCCTTTTCCTCTCTATTTCTATCAGAATAGCTTCTTATTCAATCACTTTCTCCTAAGTCTTTATATTTTCCTCTTAAGTGGAGTTTTTATTTTGAGTGATTAAATATCAGATATATAATTGTACCTTTGAATTAACATTTGCTTGTCTCCCATGACTCGTGTTCCAGAAAATTAGAAAGCTGAAGAACTATACCAAGTATTGAAATGCATTATTTTTTCTCAAAGGAAAAATATGTAATACTATCATACACAGTCTTATATATACACTTTATGTATGATTATTACGTGCAGTTAAAAAGATGCATGTGTTCACTGGGGTTTTTTGGGGATTTTTTTAAGTAATTATTCCTTAGCTAATTTCTTTTTTGTAGAAAATAAAAGGAATTGGTTAATTTTCAAGGGAGGTATTACCAGAAAAATGGAATGTGAAACTCATAAGCAGCACAACAAAAGAAGAAATTTATATTAATTTCAGTAGGAGAAGAGCCGGACGTAAGTTTGATAAACAAGTAAATACAAGATATCATCAGATAGAGAATTCTCAAAGAACATTGAAGTCAAATGTCCATCTGTTTCCATCTATTTTATTTACATTACTTCACTTGATACTCATCCTCTCTTGAAACAGAAAGCAAAATCAGTACAAAATCTTCTAAATCTGATCAAGAAACTCATGTGAAAATAAACACATGAAAATAGCCACACTTTCATTTGGAACAAGTTTTCTGCCCACATAAGTGAGAAAATAATAACTTCTTTGGGAATTACAGCTGTATTTATTTGTCCCTCAAGATTTTACACAAAAGAGTCTTTACACTTATAACAGTTTTTGACAATGCAATATCTATATTTTAAGAATACACAGATCATTAGCATTCATTTTTAGCCACAAACACAAGTCATACTGCTGAATGTATCAAACCCTGCAAATCCTACTAATTAGTAACATTGGCAGTTGTTTGATATTTTATTGTCGTTCATCAGACAGCTTTATTTTGGTTTAAAAATGATAAAACTAAATGCCTTTTATCCTCTGTCATTCTTCATTTACAATCTGATGTGGGGACAAACCCACACAGACAAACCCACACATAATATGGTCTTATTAACTGAAAGCAAATGCAACTGAAACAATCTCTGCTGATAAAATTATGTTTTTGCAATTTCTGACAACACAATAGACAAATTGGCAGTCCAGCAATTCAAGACAATGCACATCCTAGAAAAAACATGAATTTATCTGATAACATTATAAATGTTATATTTCTTTTGAAGTAACAATTACAGAAGTTCTTATTATCTTTACATAACTCAAACAACACAGCCTGACTTCATTCTAAGTGTAATAAAATCAAATATTTCTTTCTGTATCAATTAGAAATGTCTGCAGCTGCTTTATTTACCTGGCTTTGTTAGTAATGTATCACCTTACCTTTAGAAATAAATAAAGAACAAAATAAAGTACAAGGTTTTCTAGAGCTAGTCAAGTACGTCAATGCTTGTGCTACAAGAAAAACCAAATAGGATAAAAGTCAGTCCCTCAGTTTGAACATGAAGTGGGGAATATAAACCCATGCAAACCTAAGAAACCAACATTTACATTTACAGATGCTTCAGCACAAGATTCTCTTAAGTACTCATAGAACTCTGAAGTCACAAACCTCTTTCACTCTGAGAAGAATAAACTTGTTTAACAAGAGAGGCTTCTACCTCAAAACAGTAAAACCTTTAAACAGATTTATGGAGAAGCAATATTAAGCAATGTGTCAAGCACTGCACTGGTGGCCAGCAAACCCCACAGAGCAGCCTGGTTCAGCAGCCCAAGCAGAGGCATAAATTGCCAGGTGAAAGGCATCCCTCATCCACACCCTCAGAGAGGCACAGGTCTCTGCAGGCTGTTCATTAAAGCAGCATCAGGGTGTCTCAGCCACCCCAGCACACCCCAAATGCCAACAGGTGCCCACATGAAAATCCTACCCCCAGCCAATACAGCCTGAGGCAAGAGATTCATTTTACTGCTCAATGTGACCACTTCAAGAGGAGAGCAACTGCTCTTTAAATATTTAATTCAGCAGGTGCCCATTTATGATAATGGAATTTTGAACACATGGCAGAGCTGTGGTTACTCATGTAGACACCTGAAGACAGATAACTTATTCCAGAATAGTTTCCCTGCCTCAGACATTCAGAGTCACAGATTCCCCAAAATAAATACCAGTGCCATCCGATCAATCTTAAATGCAGTAAAGACTAATGAAGTATCTTTACAAAGAGGTGTCAAAAAGAAAAGTGAAATTATACGTATGGTAATCTCTATTAAATTCAAGTATGAGTATGAAAGCCTAAGTGAAATGAACAGAAAATAAAAAGAGCCAAGAACAAATGATTTCCAGAGTATGGAAAAAACTCTACTGAAAATTTCCAATGTAATAGCTGAGTTGTGAAGGAGCTGGGAAAATGTACTCTTTTGAGGAGCAAGAAATGTTATTTTCTTCTATTTACCTTCAGAAGTCCTAAAAAATGTAAGCATTTAGAATTTGAAAGGTCAAAAGTAGACTCCCCAGGGCCTCTTTCTTCCTCTTGAAGAAGACAGAGATTTGATTTACCATTTTAAATCTAAAGAAAAACTTAATTTTGAAATATCATATCAGAAGTTCATAAGAGAAGCTTGATTTCAGAAAAGTCATCTTGCTGCAATAAATCACTATCATTTCACAAAAAATGCCTTCGAAAAATTAGAAAAAAAATAAAGCTTTATTCTAATGAGCAGAAGCACATAAACCATGCATAAAATTAACTCATTACAAATGCAAATGGTGGGTTCCTGGATAAAAGTCGTTGTGACACAAAATTTAGATAATTTGGTGAAAACAAATCAGTATATAAAACAAGCACATCCATACTGAGCTAGAACTTGTAAGAGCTCTTCCTCTGTAGTGGGAAGAAAAAAAAGATTTTTTTCCTACTAGAAATTAAATATCTGTGCTTAAACAACAGTTGAAATACCATGGCAGAAGGAGATTTATATTATTCAAAAGTGTGTTCTTACACAGAGCCAAAAAAAAAAAATCAGTCCTAGTTTAATTGTTCTCTATGTTTTGTTTAACAGTTCAGCAACTACCAAAGTAGTATTTCAGTTTTCATTTCATAAAAACTGTTTACTCTCAGGTAGCTGTTGTATTTTATAGAATGTATAGAAGAAATGAACAAAATCATGCCTTGTGAATGTCTGTTCACTGGAAGTTGTCACAGGAAAGACTGAATGCCTAATCTTGCATAGTGACATTATACTGGCTTGTTTTCAAAGATGAAAATCTTGAATTCTATTTAAAATGAGATGATGTTCCATGGCAATATATAACAACCAGTCTACTGGACAGCTGGAAGAAAACAAAGGCATTCATCACCAAGAGATGTGACTGCTAAAAGAGAAAAAGGAAAGCAGCACAGATACATGGATTTATGTCCGTCGGGCCAGAAGCTGCAGCATTTTTGTTCATGTCACAGACTTTGAATT
Organism: Pycnonotus jocosus; assembly: GCA_013400435.1. Classification (NCBI taxonomy): domain Eukaryota; kingdom Metazoa; phylum Chordata; class Aves; order Passeriformes; family Pycnonotidae; genus Pycnonotus; species Pycnonotus jocosus. The sequence continues at coordinate 152,053 of VWYP01016338.1, forward strand.
TGAGTTATTCCTAAAATCAAATGATGAAGTGGAATCACAATCCAATGCTTTCTAAGCTTAATGTACTTCAATGTTCCTAACTACCTGCATTTTTTTCAGTCTATCTTCTTATTTATGATAGAGGAAACTAGAGAGAACCAGAGATATTATTCTTTCAAAAGCTAATCCTTGTCCTTCTACCAGAAACCACTTAAGTCAACTGAAATTATGAACATTAAAAAAGGGCAGGCTGAGACTATATTCTGCTGCAATTCCACAGAGAGAAAAAACCTAGTGAAGAGGAGTAGAGGCACTGTCATGATACGCCACAGCATGAATTCAGAATTGATTTTCTTTACTTGCTGGACAAGAGCACATTTTTATACAAAGCTCCGTTCATGTCCCATAGCTATTTAGGGTCTGTAGGAGGAAATGTTGACAGTCTCTTTCTTAAGCCTTCTTGTAGCTAATACTGCAGCCTCTGCCAACTTGGCATTGCAAGGCTTCTATTGGACTCTGTGTGGGATTTGTAAAGCTCAACAAATCGAGAAAAAAATACTTTCTTCAGAGAAACCCCAGGATTTTCTCTTAGAATTTAAGTATTATGAAATGCATGGTGCCTAAATGATTAGAATTCTCTAGCATTTAGATGGGGCAAAAAACCTGTATGGACCTACAGCAATTAAAATCTATACTTTAAATTGCACATTTGTATTTCAAAGAACAGTTTTATATCCTTTAATATCTTTGCAGCAAAAATATGTGAAAATTTAAAGTGACCCTCAAGAGGAAGTAACAGCTATCATTTCAAGATGCTAAACTATTTATTGTTTTATTAAGTTCACAATTAACATTTAAATACAGTTTATGGAGGTTTAACTCTTTCCTCTTTTCCCTAATACTAATCAACCCTTACAACAAAAAGCAGATACAATTTACACACTGCCACTGACAGCCAGGGCGCTGCAGACATCACTGAGCTCCAGAATACTTAAGCATTTTGCATTTTGACCAGGCATAATGTTAATTAACTAACAGAAAGGGGGAAGAAAAAAATGATATTTCTGCTGCAGAATCTTATTACGTATTTCTGGACTTTTATTTCATGAAAGAGTTGTTCACACTGTACTTGACACATATTCTGAGGGTAAAAAAGAACACAGAAATGGCTTCTGTCAGATCGGAATCTCATCAAGCCCAGTTTCCGTCCCAGAGTTGCCAGAAGCAGATGACTAAATAAGAAAAACTGCATCCCACCATGGTGTGTGCCAGCACTGTCCCTGTTTGCAGCTCTGCTATTCTGCAAGGAAATCTCTGGTTCAGGTTTCATGAGAAAAGAAGAAATGTCTCTCTAACTGTATCAAGCCACTTAAGTATTCACAGTCAGAAAGCAATTACTGTCCTCCTTTAACTAACTCTAAGATGCAGTTGAATATCAACACGTCATAAGAACAACATTATTTATTGTAAAGTGGAGGGAAAACAGTCTGAGAAAAAGACAGCTCCATCTAGACTTTGTATGCTGAAGCAGATCCATGTGCACAGGCTTTCATTTACCTGGGAAAAATCAGGGGGAGAAGCCACAGCAATGAAGGGAGGAGAACTGGTGCTGGTGCTGTACAAAATGTGAAGCCTGTGGATTTCCGGGCCCTGCATTTTCAGGTGAACTTTTAATGTAGAACAGTGCTACTGCTAACACAGTTTAGAATGGATTAAAGTCAAATCACTAAAAATTGTAGCATATATCCCCCTTTCTGGTGTTTCAGTAAATTCTAGAAGGTAAAGCTAATCCTATACAGTATTTTCAGCTACAAAAGTGTTATTTTAAAGTACTGGTCTATTGTCATGCATAGAGTAAATCCATTTTCTGAAATATTTACAACATCAAAAATATGTTTTCAGTTATGCTATATTAAAAGTTTTGTCAGATCAAAAAATCCTGTGCTTTTAATTCTCCTATTAGTATTAACATTGGGGTTTTTCCTCATTTTTGTTAAAATTGTTGCTTCTATGAAAATAAGATCAAACCTTCAGGCACATTGAGACCTGTATTTTGGATAGAAGATCAGCTGCTGCTTTTACACACCCTTGTCTCTTTCTTCAAAGTGAAAACTAGTAGAAGCAAGAATTCATATTGACATGCACCTCCATTTTCCTCACAACAGAGCTGCTTAAAAATTTAAAATGGCAAAGATTGGTGAACCACAACAGTAAGCAAAATCGATAATGAAAGCAGCTTTATTAGCTCTCTAAATGCTCCTATGTATCTTCTGTAAACTTCTGTTACTTTTTCTTTCAGGTTCTAGAAGGATGTTTCACCTTGGGGAGGGGATATAGTTTATCACCCTGAACTAGGTGCCTGAATTAAGAAGTGTTTCTGTTTTGATCATGGAAGTGATTCTGGTTTTCCATTCTCTACAGAGAGACTAAAATTACATTAGACTCACAGTTCCATTACCAAGGGTTGGGCAGTGGGGATATGTAACACTTTGAAACCTGCCTAAAGAGCCATGAGGATGACAAAGAGACTCATTAAAGTTCCATTCATCTTACAACCCATTAAAGTTTCTGGGCACCCAACAGTCTTGTTCAATTGTGCATATACATGTTTACAGAAGATGAGAGCCATAAAAAATAGGAAGGAGAGATTTAGTGCCTGCAGTAGTTTAAAATGGAAGGTACGACTCTGGGCTGTAAATTTACTTATATATATATGTAAGTACATAAAAAGAAGATTTGACTACAGATATACAGAAACCTATGTGATATTTATGTTCAAGCTTACCCAAAAAAGTTATTCAATGAAATATTAATTTCAATGTTTCCAATCCAAGCTTTTATGCTGAATCTGCTCTCCAAAGACTGTAAGTATATTATGGGATGTTTGCTTCATCACCTTATCTAATAACTAAAACTAATTTAAGAATTCATAAGTTCTGAAGACCTCGTAGACTGTCAATAATACATCAGAGACTTGCCTTAATAATATCTAACTAATGCAATAATTGCATTTACTCCTTTACTGCTTGTGTGGACAGGAACAGATTTAATTGTAAAGTATAAAGTATACAGATTTTAGCAAATTGCTAGTTTCATTCACTAAAGAAAACAGAAAATAAGACAAGCCCTCTTGAAATCACAAATGCCTGGTTTCTAAATGCTATAATAAATAAATATGGTGTTTAGTATACATCCCTATGTACCACCAACATTGATGTGGACAGCAAAAGAACTTGTTTTGTGCACCTTATCTTTATGATAAACATTTTTCCAGGTTTTACTTTAGGCTGTTTTATTCTAGCTTCACAGACTGAAGACAAAATCACAGCTGGAGGTTTGGATTTCATTTCATGCAAAGAAGCCAAAGTATTCATTCCAAGAATGTCTAAAGACACAAATCAAAGTACAATAAGTAGGGAAAATAAGGCCATTGACTTAATAATGTAATATGTATTGCTGCTTTAGCACTACTTAAAAATGAGGTATCCTCACTGACTTATTTTATTTAGGTTTGGTATCTATTTAATGAAAGAGGAATATTCTATTCAATTGAAGTATACAGCATTGCATACTTTGTAAACAGCTCTTGGCTATTTCCACCTCTTTGAATGCTACTTTTTCAGAGCAAAGGCTCAAAGCCACAACACCAAAGTAACCATCACCTACTTCAAGAATATATGATTCACATGCTATAAATCCACAGTGTCTGAAGAGATGCAAATTTGAAAAGAAAAACTTTGGAGCCATCTTGAAAAGAAAAATTTAATTTTATTTGTAATTCAGAATCTAAACATTAATTAGCTAAACATGGGAGTAAAGGAAGACAGCATATTAGAAGACTATTTCTTCTTTCACAGACTGAGTTTTAAAGTTATTGCAGCCATTTACCTATTTTCAAATCTACAAATAAAAAACCCGATACCTTAATCTTCCCCTAGAAAGATCACTAAATCTTCTGGAGTAATTTCTTCTAGTCAAGCGTGTTCCTCAGTTCCTGGAATACATTCCCAAAATGTGCCAGCCTCTCCCAAGGTGCACCCACGCTGTCAGTCAAGCCATGGGGCCTGAAATGGTGTGCTCATGCCCTTATAATTGGAAAGAGTAATTTGATGTTCCCTCTTTAATTCCATTGCCAATAAGGATCCAACTCTCAATATTCTTTTAAATGAAAGGTCTACTTAGGCTGAACAAAATCACATCTGTCTGGTTTGGTAAGACAGAAGCAAATGAAAGTCCAAACATTTAGTGAAATGAGTCATCATTATCTGCAACAAAACTCATATGAAAGACAGGAAAATGTTTACACTTTCATATTACTATTTCCACAGACATTAGGATATGATAGCTTAAGCAATTTTATAACACTCTGCTGAACAGACAGAACCTGTTGGTAGCACTGAGAGTGTGCTACCACTTTCCACAGGAAACCCTTTCCACAGGAAATAGTAGGGTCCTGAGTCCTCTCCATGTCCAGGAAACTTGGAATAGCATGTAACTAAATGTCAGTTGCAAAGATAAGAGAATTGAGATCTGGTGTTTTAGTTTGACCATGAACACTTCATTTGCCTACAGGCCACTATATCATTTAGGGCAACTGAAATCAGAAAAGTTACTAAAATCACTTCCATGATGCCACAAAACTGTACAATTCACAGAAACAGGAGACTTTCTAATGAAAATACCCAGAAGCTGGAAACTACAGAGGCCTCAGTGATTTAAAAGCCTTGACATGGGATATTTAGGACCTCTTTAATGAGGCCAGACTCAGAAAAACCTCTAAAACTAAAATTCTAAACAGAGACAAATTTGCCTTTTTATTTTGACACACCCTGTAGTGAAGCTGTGTGGACTTCCACATCCCATGCTCTGAGCTGGAAGATCTTCCTCCCAGCCCAAGAAGCTGACACTGAAACCAAAACACTGAAAGATCTGAATGCCTTTGTAGTGCCTACAGGTCATGGAAAACCCTGAACTGCATGCATGTCCTCCTGGAATTTTAGCCTTGCAGCAGATTCTCTGCTCCATCCTTCCTCTCTCATCTTCGACTGCGGCAAAAAACTACAATCAGGTATTTTCATTACCAATTTTCCCTTTCAGAGCTATGACACTCAGTCCAAATATTCAAGCAAAGCAGAAAAGATAGCATGAAACTACTTCTGCACAATTAATTAAAATATTCCAGTTGTTTTGGTTTGTTATTTTTTATAAATGAGTATAGATCTTTAAAAAGGAATAGATTCCATACATATTGCCTTCTACATCTTTGGAGTACAATATATTAAGACTGCAATATTAAGCACCTGGTTTGTTCACTTCTATTTTCCAGGTGAACATTACTAACATTATATACAAATAAGATGTAATAAATACACAAAGCCAGTATAAAGTTAGTGCACGCAGTAAAATATACATAAATAACATTTTCCTTGAAAGTCACACATTCCAGTTTCTAATAATACAACTCTGCAACACCAATTTCTTCTAGAATATAAATACATCATTCCTATACATCCTTTAATAATATTGGTTTCCTTTTATTCAGCCAATTTTCCTGGCAGAAGACTTTTATATGTGACTCATAGTTAATGAATAAAAAAGTACTAATTGTTACTCTATGTGATAGTCAGATTACAGCTCAGGTGAAATTAACATATATTAATGTCAGAATAAAATGTAACAAATTACCAACCCAAAATTTTATTTTCACACAATGCTGAATCACTATTTTTCCTGGTTATTATCTATCTTCTCTATAAGGTATTCTTCCCCTACATTAGACTGCACTTTTAAGAGGGAGAAAAGCAAAGAACTTTAGACAGGAGAAGAGACACATGGAATTTTATCATGAAGAACCATCCACAGATGTGAAGGATGTTATGCAGATACAACTGGGAAAATGTTTTCCAATTTTATGTTGAAAAATTCTACTAAAAATCTAACATACCACACAGAAAGTTTCTATGAAATAAATGAAAAAGTCTACTGCCATCTCAAGGCTACCCAAGTATTTAATTATTATTTCTAGATTAATAAGTAAAAAAGTTATTTTATCTGGCCTGAAAATGCATTCATTGTAATCTTTACAGTCAGATATTATTTTATTGCTTTTTGAAGTGTCATTACCCTCTGACATCTCCTTTGCTACTTCACTTCCTTGTACAGTTATCTTACATATCTTTTGGATGCATTAATAGCTCCTTTATTCTCCTGCTGTTTCCTTCTTTTCATTTTGTCCAAGGTATATCTACACATGTAACTTTTGAGTAGCTTGATTTTATTATATTTTTATGTTACTATATGAAAACAGTAGTTTCTCTGAGTTTGTATAGTATAACATAAAAGTTCCAAACTCATGGCATAAATTACTTTCTGACAAAAAGAATTCTGAAGAGTTGGGTCTACAGTAAGTATTCATGACCACACACTGTATTTTCATTACTCTGTTCAATACCCACAAAAACTGACTTATAAGCAGGAAATGTGCAGAAAGACAATTTTTTTGTACTTATCTTTCAAGTACACACCTATCTGGGATAGTTTCAAAAGTCAATTGCTAGAAAGGCTATTCCTGCCTTTAAACTCAATCACCTTATGGGCTAACAGCAATTGATATGCAATCTAGTGATCCTGTTGCATTCCAGTCAGTAGAATTATTATTAGTGACTTGAAGTGGAAATGGATTGAATCTGGAATAAAAGTGCTGTAGAAACAGATTTTACATGCACTATTGAAACTTATGAAATGTTTTACCCTCACACAATCACTAATGGAGAAGTTTACAGAACATTACAATCCAGTGATTTGCACTCCAACATTTAGAAAAATGTTGTGGAGAGGTAAAAAAACAGGGTTTTTTTTTTACTGAAGGCACGGCCCACAAAAATCCTCCATCATCTCCCTCTTTTTTGAGCATTGTACTCTGTTCTATACCTAATAAAAATAATATTCCTTGGAAGATTTAAATCAAGACATTCACTATTTCAGTTTTTATATGTATAGGAGCTTGCTGCTCTATTTCTTTCTATTTGCAGATGCATAAAGCAATCGCTTTAGAAAATGAACCCTGTTAAATTTATGGCAAGTGTGTTCTCATTTAGTCCAATCTCTGCTGGCTCAGCGTAACATGCTGTATTTACAGAGTGCCTACCACAAAAAAACCTTAACACATTTTTTAACAACTAAGGAAGAAAGGTAAAATCCTTGCTTTAAATGTGAGTATATTTTATAGAAATATAATGGTGTAGTATTTGCATGATAAAAGTATCATAAACAAAATAAGTACAGTTACAATGCACTTTTCATTCAGTAGCTGAGAACCTGAACACAGAGTTTCTTTCATAGCAGATTGATGGCCATGTTTACCTTCTTATATTAAAAACAAAGTAATTAATTTTGAGAAAATCATTAAAGACCCAGAAAGTGTACTGCCAATTGTCTCTTGATCTCAGATGAAATAACTGCAAGCTTACATCAGCTATAATCCCTGGAAGTACCTTTCATAGTTCTACACTGCAATGCTGGAAAATTATCTCAATGAATTGATTAGGCAATCTAGATGCCAGACTGAACTCCAAAACAAAGGTTTTTTCCTTCGACCTCAGAACATGAAGAATGTCATCTCACAGTCTAAATGGTTTTAAATGCAATGCACTGAACCCCTGCCCAGAGCAGTGCATTCAGTTCTTGGACTGTCAGCACAGGAGGGACATGGCCCTGCTGGAGTGAGCCCAGAAGAGGCCACAGGGATGATCAGAGGGATGGAGAATCCCTGCTGCGAGGAAAGGCTGAGAGAATTGAGGACTTTGGGGTGACCTTATAGCACCTTCCAGTGCCTAAAGGGGGCCTTGGAGATGCAAGATGCTTTTTACAGGGGCATGTAGTGCTAGGACAAGAGGAAATGGCTTCAAATTGAAAGAGGGTAGGTATAGATCATATATTGGGATGAAATTCTTCACTGTCACGGTGGTGAGACACTGGCACAGGTTTCCAGGTCTGGTGGAAGTTGTCTCTGCCCACAGCAGGAGGGGTGGAACTAGATAATCTTTAACATCCATTCTTACTTCTATGACTGCTGAAAAACTTTGTATTTTAGCTAAATTTTTTTGCACACTGGAATGTTCCTCTTGCCTGAATGCATGTTTAAATAAGCTCATGAGGCAGCAGTGACACTTGAAAACAATGTCACTGGTTAGATTAAAAGCAGGTATCAGTAAAAAGATCATTGTTACATGAAGATAAAAAGCTCAGCAAATATTAAGCTTGGAACTGGCTTGAACTTCAAAGTTTTCTGACTCCTGCCTGTGTGTTTCAGACCATGCAATTATGAACTCACATTACTACAAATCCCCTTGTGATACAGTAAGTTGCTGTGAGTATCTTGGACTCAAGCCCCAGCTAAAATTGCACTTCTTTCTTTATGCCCCAAGCACTCAATACAGTCTTGAAGTCTGTCCCCTCTTTTCTTAATCAAAAAACTCCAACTCTAAATCTGATGGAGAAATCAAACTATATAAGGTGCAGGTTTCTTATCACTAAAAAAATGAGGATCACAGGAAAATTTGGTGCTCAGTATGAGTACAGTGTCTATATATTCATTTGAACACTGATGCTCTATTTACAGGTCTGATGATTTTCTTATAGGAATCAGAAAATACAGTTAAATTATTAATGTACTTTCCATTAAAATTGTTGAAAAATTATATTCTGGATAGTGGAGGAAAAGTCCAAATCACTTTATCTGAAAAGTCATAGCTTTAAAAACAACATGAAAAGAAAGAATAGATAAATTAACTACTTTACCTAGAAGAGAAAATGCTTTTTTTTTTTTTTTCTGTCAGAGAACATAGACTATGAAAGACATCTTTTAATTTTTTCTCGTATTATGTAAGATTGAAGATAAAGAAGGTAACTATGCAATTCTAGGTTTATGAGTAAGTTAAGGAAGCCTTCCTCAGCAAGAAATTCTCCTAAGGGGCATTTTAAAAAAATAATCTATAGAAACAAGAGCAAAACTCTTCTTTCTGCACTATAGGATTTTAACCTTGTAAAATAAAATTTCTCTGGTATGCATTCCTGTTATTTTTCACATTTCTATATTGAAACTGTATCTTAAAAATATGAATAGTTTTTATAAACCTATGGAAGGAATACTTGACTGGCAATGGGAACACTTTGTGTCACTTCTCCATTTCTTTCAACAGATCTTGTTTCGGTAACAAACTTGAATAATCTGAATAGTCTCTGTTAACTAAAACATTAAAATAATCCTCTAATTTTGGGGGCTATCTACACTAGCTAATGCATGGACACTTCAATCAATTATTTTTTCTCCTTTTAGTTTTCTATTTTTGAAATCTGTAACAATCAGAGGTTTGATTAAAAATACAATATTTAATAGATATATTATCTCTATATCTTTGTTCTTACATAATTACAATTATTTAAGCCTAGGAAAAATGCAAGATAAATGCCTACTGTAGTCTACTATACATATTCTAAGTAGTGGCATAAAAATTAAATTAAATTTTCAATGGACTACAATAGGTTTAGGAGAAGATACATGCAGTTGTAGCAAACTGAATTTGAGGATGCCTTTCAGAGAAGTTTTATATCCATTTCAGATTTTTTGTCTTCATATACTTCTCCTTTAAAAGGTTAGTTAAAAGTATTATAGCAAAAACACACTAGAGGGTCAGGGTAACATCAACAGATGTCAGAAAGTAAAATGCCTAAAATCTGCCAATTCTCTGAGGTGGACCTAATGAAATGTTGTTTCATGAGGGTTGCAGGATTTCCTATTGAGTTCAATAGCCATGCAGTCACAGGGAAAGGAGGGGCAGCACCTTAAGGTTAAAGATGCAAAGAGAGACCCTGCAGACACAAGCACACACACATTTCCCCCAGGAAAACCAAACATGAAGAGAAGTGAATGTTGAGTCATCTTTGTCATTTCTTTTCCTAATTTGCTTGTCCACTGCTGGGAATATAGACTGCATGTTTCTGTTAACTTCCCCTTAAAACAGCTTCCCCATCTCTCCACTACACAAAATTGATACATCTGAATTCTCATTTACTTAATTCAAACTTAAGTATAGAGTTTGAGTTTTAAATGTCAACTTATTTTTTGAAGAGAAGCATTATTGATGTGGACTTTCAGGGTGAGGTAAGTTCTGCTATTAAGCAAATACATTTTGACATAAGTAATGTAGAAAGACTATCTCACCCTTACAATAGTTAGGAAGGTTTAATTTTGGCAATTCTTTTGGATTTCATAATGAATAACTTCTAAAATAATAATAAAAAAAATCTCTAAGAAGTAGTTCAGGAAATCACTTGACAAGACTATATGGATAGTACTATGAGATTGTACCAAGACAGAACTAAATAATATTACAACTCACGTTTTAAAAAAACAGAAAAGTCTATGTATGATGCTTTTACACCACATTCTAGCTCCTCAGACTTGTGAATAAAGAAAAATTGAAGCAATAGTGATAGGAATTGCCATAGTGATAAAACCAGCAAAAGTATAACCATCTTATTTGGTTCTTCTCTTTCAAATAGGAATTAGGAAGAGGAAAGGGAAGAAGGAAAGGCAAGAAAGAAGAAACAGAGTTCATCGTATAGAAAATATCTTTTCAACTCAGTAATCTGTCTCTCAAAATATTTTGACTATTATTCAATGTTTTTAAAAAGGTCTGCATACCAATATATTGTGACTTTGTTTTTCTCTTGTTTAAAAGAACCATCTGGATTGTTTTAGGCAGTTTTTTGTTGCTTCTTTTTAATATTAGGTTACTGAAATAGCTGAAACAGAAAAACCAAAAACTCCTAGATATTTCTGTAATAGCAAACAAAACACACAAAGCCATTTTTGTTATTCAGGAGTGATGCTAATCTCATCTTATTTACCTGAATTAGATAAAATAAGCCCTTTGAATCTGAAAAACTGAGTCACAAATCTGAGTTTCCATAGTGATCATAATTGCAGTTCAAATAATGAGACTAGTGGCATCATTAAAAAGTTTAACAGTTGAGAAAAAACGATCTTATGATTTTGGAAAGACACTTTGGAAAGTAAGAAATGTTGGGAATATTTCCCAGCACAAATAACCACACATTTTGAACTGGAGACCTTTCAGATCTATAATACTTGTTCTGTGAAAATCCTCAGTGGCACATATATCTCCAACCATTAATAACCACCAGTATATCTCATTTACATACAGCAGCTAGAGCTTAGTGCATGTGAATTCTGCAGAATATGTGTTCTCAAGAAAAAAAAAAACCAAAAAAACACAACAAACAAAGATTAAGCTGACCTGAGAATGTCAATTTTCATTATTTATCCCAGGTTTATGATATAAATTTCTTCTCACTGATAGCACAACACTGAGAGAGGTTTTGTAAAATGAAAAATGTAAACAGAACCTGATTAGAAGGACACCAAGATGTGGAAAAACCTTCAGTGTTTGAAAGGGACATCTTTGCTCCGAAATTTTGATACCACAGAAGTGTGAGGCAAAGCTTGCATCTAATTTAAATTGCAGGATGGTTTCTTTAATTTGATAGCAAAATTCAGTGTTGGGAACCATATTTCTGAAGAGTGAGCAATTCTGAGTTGCCAAAAGTGGTCTAATTATTAATATTTTAATTCCAGATCTACTTGCTTATGACAACTTTAGTTTGAAGGGAATTACGTACCATGCAGAAACTAACCACACTATTTAAATCTTGTGGAAGCTTTCAATATTTAAATTCTATTCTGTATTGTCTTTTAGGAGTCATAATTTAAACTGAAATCTCTGGGGACCTTGTTGTTTTATTGGTTTTTTTGTTGGGTTGTTTTGTTTGTTTTGTTTTATTGTTTGGTTGGGATTTTGGGGGTATTTTTTTGTTGTTTTTGGTTTGCTTTGTTTTTTGGTTTTTGGGTTTTTTTGGTCTTTGGTTTTTGGGTTTTTTTTGCTTTTTTTTAAGCTGTTCTTTTCATTATGCTGGCAGTACACAAATGTCTCTTTTCTCTTACATCATCTTGTTTTCTCACCTGCAGGCTTGCAGACAGCCTTACCAGGTGGAGCAGATGCAGGAACAGGGAGCCATGGAATGAATTTAGGGCATCCACCCCTAAACCTTACACAGTTCTGCTTTGTGGCAGCTTCTGTCCTTAAGGGCTGGAGTATAAAAAAAATCAAACAGCTAAAAACTGAACCAGATGATTTATGAATCCAGCATGTTATGTCTGTTAATGGCCTTCAACAGGATTTTTTTCAGCTTTGGCATTGCTGCAGGGGTCACAAATGATTTACTTGTATCATCACTCATCTTGGAAAGGCATGTTCTGAGTTTGGCTGCAAGAATGAGGGAAATGCACGGACACTGTACTCCTTGGAATATGCTGGAAGATAGCTTCTAAAAAGAAGGTTTGGGAAACCTGCCATCAGTTTGAGCTATATGGATACTAAACCTAGCAAAATCAGAGAGTAGTTCAGTAAACTGAATTTAGGAAGAGAACAAACAAATAATATAAAACATTCAAAGAAGCAAACCCCCAAGCAGTTCCTAGGAAGTTTTATCTCAAGCAAGTAACATGACAACATGATCCCTGAAAGAGAGGAAGTAAATACTTTAGAATATGTCACAGAATCACAGAATATTCTGAGTTGGAAGGGACCCACAAGGATCATCAAGTCCAGCTGTTAAGTGCTTGGCCTGTACAGGGAATAAACCCACAAACCCGGCAAAATTAGCACCATGATCTGATAATTTGAGCTGATCTTGGGGACAAGGAAACCTTTATGGCACCAGATGGACAACAGAACAACAAAGATGGACAACAGAACCTTTAAATTACCCATTTCCTTCTGATAAAAAGAAAGGACATTTTTAGCTGCCATAAAATAAGAAAAACAACAGGAAGTGTCGCAAAGCCAAATTGGAAATGTAGAATTTAGCTGGACCTGTTTTAACAGGGGTGATGATTTTGAACTAAAAGAGGGCAGATACAAGCTAGATATAAAGATGAAATCTTTTACAATGAAGTGAATGAAACAATGGAACAGATTATTCAGATAACCCAGAGAGGGAGATATCAGATGCCCCATCTCCAGAAACATTCCAGGTCAGGCTGCAGGGGCTCTGAGCAACCAGATCTGGTTGAAGATGCCCCTGATCATTGCAGGGAGGTTGGACTAGATAGCATTTAAAGGCCCCTTCCAATCCAAAATAATCTGTTTTTCTATGAATACAGTATTAATTGCATAGCACATAGTTAATGTTTTTAAAAATCCTCTCGGTTATCAAAAATGAGACACAAGAAGTGTGAAGATTTCCTGAAGCTGGAGAGCAGATAAGTTAGGATCTCAGACTTGCACCTACAACNTCATTGCAGGGAGGTTGGACTAGATAGCATTTAAAGGCCCCTTCCAATCCAAAATAATCTGTTTTTCTATGAATACAGTATTAATTGCATAGCACATAGTTAATGTTTTTAAAAATCCTCTCGGTTATCAAAAATGAGACACAAGAAGTGTGAAGATTTCCTGAAGCTGGAGAGCAGATAAGTTAGGATCTCAGACTTGCACCTAACTGACCTCCTCCTTTTAGCACTGTGTATGAGAAAAAAATTATACATTTCATAAACAAAAAGTCTGGCTACTTGATTAAAGAAAAGGCCTTATATTTTACATATATACATTTATAGCAACGTTGGCTATTACAGATCTTTCTCAGAAATATATTTAATGTCAAATGGAAAGTATTACAGAATTATCCCCAAACATTTATCTTTTTTTAGGTCTGTGTTAAGTCTGAGAGACAAGGAAATATTGCAGATGGAAGGTTGTTAATGATCCTAACGCTGTACTATAAAGAAAAGAAGGATGTTCTCATTTGAAAAGTTTGGAAAGTCTGTGAAGGTTATCTGAAATAATCAAATGAGAAGACAGAGAAACAGGCAATTAATGATCTGTTCCCTGTGGACTGAGAAAGCTTCACTAAAGGGAGAAAGTTATCTTTCCCTCTATCATTTTGTGGAAAGATAATTTTAATATATAGAACTACAATTAATTTTATCTGGTTGATGTAGTACTCAACAAAAGCCAAAATCATATTTTTTTCCTAGCTAACACTGATTTCTTCCATGGAACTGTGCTCCATCACAAAAATACTCAAACTGAAGCTCTGAAGCTATAATAATTGATTGCATTTTGAAAAGTACAGTACATTAAAAGAATCTTAGAAACTTAACCAGACCAAAATGAGTTTAAAGAAAAAAAAATTTAAAAAATCAGGAAATAAAATTAATTATCATTGGAAGATTTTATCAAGATAAGCCTAGCTTTTAATTCCAGTCTTTCAGTGTAAATTACAGACAGATAAATAAAATATAAAAAACTTAATAATGTGAATCTGTTGAACATTATTTTCTTAGCTATGAAATAGAAAGTCAGAGTGTTCAATGTACGAACTCTCATAAGTAATATCAATAGGACCCTGGTGATGTCCTTCCTCCCATTTCTCGGAACAAAACATGAAAATGTATCAGATTATTTACTGAGCTATTATGGTGGCTCCAGCTCTCTCTACAATGCACATGAACTGTCTGCTAACACAGCTGAGAGTCCATGGACAGATTCTCCCCTGTAGGACAAAGGCAGCCCATTTTATGGTACCTAATTATATGGCAAACAGAAAGCCATGCTTTGATTGCTACATCACAAGAACAGTCTCAAGTGTCTTTGTAAAGTCACACCTTAACAGGTATGATCCTCAGATATTGAACTTATCTTCTGTCTAACCCTGAAACTTTGTACTTAGTCATTAACATAATTACAATTACCTGAGGAACTTCAAAGTAGCTTCTTGTTCTGATGCTCCTTCTACATTTGAACTTGTTCAGAAATACTATGATCCTTGATCAGGAAGAAAATTAGAACATGACCCAGGAACCTAAATTTTTAATCCTAACAGAACACAGTCTGGCATTATGACAATTTTCAGTATTCACTATAGTTGTATTTTATATCAAAACTGTAGGAAATGTTTGTAACCACTAATTATGATTGTCTTATAGAGGAAACCAGCATTACCTCTCTGTTTGAGATTAAAGGTGCGTCACCTTGCTGAAGGGAACTCCAGTATCAGGTTTACAAACAGGAGAGAAACAGGAACTTGAAATTGTTTCTCAGTCATACACCTCTTTATCTGGGAGGATGGAGACGTGGGATCTGATTCCTGGCCTCTTGGACCAATTTCAAAATAAATTACTGAATTTTTACAAGTACATTGATGTCTGTGGAAGCAAGGGGTAAAACTGACAACTCCAAACTTTGAATTGTCTACTGGGAAAATTGCAGTCTTTCATGTTCTTTTCCATACCTACTGAAACTCCCCTTCTCCTCCAGTAAAGGAGAGCTGCACAGAGCACACCTTTTTGCACAGGTGTGGGATGAAAGCCCTCCCAAACATGTCACACACATAGATGAAAGCTCAAGCCAAATAAAGGAGATATCTAGACTCTAGAAAGAAACAAATGATGAAACAAATGTTGCATTTCTGTCTTTCTGGACAGTTCCAATAAACACATTCATTTGGGACTGTTCCTTTTGGTGGTTTATGACACTACTCAAACATGCTCAACCACCCCGGTGCTACGCATGACACAGTTGTCTAAAAAAGAGCTCTGAATTGTGCTCAAGTGATCAGACTCTATATGTGCTAGCACTAGCTTTCACAAGAGCAGAATACATAACCTTTGATGGACATGGTGCTAATTATTCCTGTGCTGAGTGCCATGAGAACCAGAACTGCAGTGATCCTACAGCAGCCCCGCTAGCAGCCATAGGGACACCTCATCCCACTGGGATGCTGTGTCACCATTCTATTGTTTTTCAGCTTCAGGACAATAAAAAGTTGGGAATCCCAAGAGCTGAGCATCTTCTTTATCCTTGATATTTATCACTGTATTCATGTAGACTTAAGCTGCCACCTGGCCCTTCTTGCTGAATAGACTGGACCTCCCAATAAGAGGCTAAAGGATGATCCTGTCATCTCTGAGGGTATTTACTTTCTCCAATAAAAATGAAACTATTTTTGTATGATTTTGTCCCTGTATTCTGCTGCACTACAGATGGAAATACAATGAATATTGAAAGCATCCTGGTCATTTGCATTCTTTGCTTGCTTAGGACATCTGGAAAATGTATAAGGTGTTTTCATGCACTTAGGCTCAAAAGTATGAATTTATGTGAAGAAATTGTTTCCTTTTCCAGTCTTAATGGTTTTTTTAAAAGATATTTAGGGGCTTTGAAGTTAATTCCCAAGTTTACAGTCTGCTGTTAAGAGAGTGCTTGGAATAGCACACACTTTGTCTTCCACGCAGTAAATCTTAACAGTGCAGAGCACTCCATGTTTCACAGACAACGTAAAAGATACATCATAGCCATTAACCTTCCCCTCAGCTGCTGATAAAGTAAAATAGGCCCATTCTTTACAGTAACAGTAATGTATCTGTTCAGATAAATATTCCTCTTGCTGCAATAAAGTACAGCATTTTACAGCTGCACACCATCTTTGCAAACTACAACGTGGCAATTAAAATTGAGTATGAACAGAATACCAAGCGAAGATCTGAAGGCAAAAGGGGATGAAAGACCTTTTCCTAAAACTTTCCTCAGCAAAATCTGAAGTTCAACATATAAATCAATGTCTGCTTATGTGAATTTTTAAGTCTACAGCAAAGATATAATATTAATTTCTGGTAATCACTTCCTGAAGGCTGTTAATTTGATCTAGTTAAGCATAAGTTTATATGCCTGGCATTTTTTTATTGCACATGAGCTAGTTATATCAGGAGGCTGTAACTAAAGGACTCGTGTAACTTAAAATTTAAGACGCTATTTTATGACTACGTAAACAGAATTATACTTTAAATATTAATAATTTAATAAATTATTATTTCATAATTGATGATTAAAGATTCAGAAGCTCTGGCCTTGTTTCATTTACTATGCAGCCTTGTGCAAATCACTAACAGTCAGTTTCTCTCATTTTCCCACACCCATAAGACAGAATTTTGCATTTCCCAACCAAGAAGCATATTTAGGATCAGGTCAATGCTGACTGGGAGGATTGGTTCATCACATTTATGTGCAAGGGTTACTTAGTAGCCTAAACCAGGGAGATCCACTTACAGAGTGCCTTGTACATTTATTTGTGTGTACATGGCACATTTATCCTTGACTGATTCCAGACAAGGTCTTGTGATGCTATTACACCTGAGGAGATATCCAGGATTTGCACTTCATAGTAATACTAACACTATTGGAAAAAGAAATCCATTGATGGATCTTATCATATAATCTCATAGCCACATCATATTTTACTAGGTGGGGCACAAAGCAATACTTGCACAGTTTTCCTCATGTCTAGAAATCAGAAAGAATATTTTATTTATTTCTGTAAAAGAAAATAACAGCCTCAGAAACACAGCAACATAAGAATACATGCCACCTTATCAGTTTTTGAAACTATTGGAAAATAAATGTTCAAATGCTGTTCTCAGATATCACTGTTAGCATCATTTTAATCTCATGTATTAGAATCCACTTCAACCAGCCACATTTTTCAAAACAATTCTTTATCATAAATTTCATGATCAAAAAAGTAAGAAGACAAAGTTGTGTTTCTAAGACTCTTCAGCTTCTTATCCCACAGGACCATATGAGACTTCTTTCCACCCAAAACCTCCCAGGAACACATTTTTTGCCTAAATAAGTGAAGGAAGAGAAATTTACAGGATTAGAGCCTAACAGTCCAACTATTTTTTTTTTTTGAAGTACAGACATTAGATGATAGCATTAAATAGAAGGCACAAGAACAAATAAATTAATGTAGTGAGTTTGACATATTCTTGGGTCCAAAGTTTATAAAATAACTTAAGTTTCTGCATATATCCATGTGTTTCAGAAAAGTTATGAAGTTTAAAAGACATGCTGAACTAATTGCAAAACATTTCTCATGCTTTTTGTGCTCTGAAAAATGTAATTCCCAAAATAACAGAATAAAGTAACATGAAATGAAATGAGCTATACATAAGTCACTTCCAAAGTCTTAATTTTAAAAAAAGAAAAAATATGAAAAGATCTACTTTTGTCAGTCAAGAATACTTCAGTCACAGTGCTGTTATGCTTCTTTCCACACCACCAGATGAAGAGTAAGAAAGCAATATAAAAACCATTCCCTGCTCAATCCCCTTGACTCTTAAACATTGAGATCATCTGAACTGGAATGAAAATTATCAATATAAATTTCAGCAT
The DNA here is from genome assembly GCA_013400435.1 of Pycnonotus jocosus. Taxonomy (NCBI): domain Eukaryota; kingdom Metazoa; phylum Chordata; class Aves; order Passeriformes; family Pycnonotidae; genus Pycnonotus; species Pycnonotus jocosus. The sequence goes on from VWYP01016338.1 coordinate 170,346, forward strand.
TATTAAATGATCCAATCTACAGATATTGGGGTAAAATAGGATGACATGTTTCCTAAAATGACACTGATTTTTAACCTTACAGCTGCTGAGAACTTAAATATTGAAATATACTTTAGTCACATTCCACCTTCCAGACAAATACTTTCTAATAAGAAGAAATAGGAAATTGTCATGAGTCTGAAGGTAGATTAAAACCTCATGTGCACAGTGAAAGGGCCAGGCAATATGATGCACATACATGGCAAACACGCATGAGATAGAAAGGAACATGGTGTGCACATGAATGGTACACATGCACACCATTTGTGTGCTGTAGGATAAACAAAAATGCAGCTGTAGCTCAGGCAGCCTGTAAACTCTTAAATCACCCCCAAAGTCCAGCTGAGCTGATTGACAGAGGTGAATGTGGCAGAGCACTGGGGATGTATGCAAACAAATACAGGGTTCATATTTACCTTTACCTTGGAATTTGCTGCAGTTATGAAGTACTGCATATAAAGCAGAATTTTAGAAGGGGATGTAGATTTCACTAAAGTGCATAAAGATACTCTTAAGCCTTGGTACAGACACTCTTGAACTGTAGAACCTGAAATACTCAAAATGCTTGAAACCCTTATTTACTGCTTTACTCATGATCTTTGCCTGATATGTTTTTCCATTGTTGTGTTTTTAGGTGCCACGAATACTCTTCTGCTTTAACCCTATGTAAATACATATCTTAAAATAACCCCAAAAAAACAACCCCAACAAAAACAAAGAAACAAATAAAACAAAAAACACAAAACAAACAAACAAAACCCAAACCAAAAACACCTCCAAACCCAAGCAAAAAAATAATGCCTACCAACCACAGAAAATGACCACATATTTTATTTTTAAAATACATAAATGAAAATAGTAATAGCAGTAATGTCCTTACAAACAATAGATATCTATGGTCCTGACTGCCAGAACTTTTCACTCTGCACCTTCCTTTCTGCTTTTCCTGTATCATGTATGAGGGCTCTGGGAACAGCTTCTCTCTCTCTCTCTCTCTTTTTTTTTCTTTTTTTTCTTTTTTTTTTGTTTGTCCGGCTCTTAGTTTAGTTTGTTACTAAGCTGCAATTTCAGAAACAAGACAAAATACAAACTAAAAACTGCAGCTAACAGTAGTGAATGCTAATGGAACAACTAGGAGCAAATTTCAGCTTCTGTGCATCAGCTTTCACCTTTTCCATAAACCTTCAACTAATGCTAACTCTTATTAAACTACTACTTTAACAGTTTTCTGTTGATCATCTCCCAGCACTGCTATGGAGACTGGAATGTTTAGCTGTCAGCTGCTGTGAACTGTAGTAATGCCAAGTATTTTAATATCTGTAATTATAAATCTCATGCTTTGTACTGATGGTTAATACTAATTTCAGCTGTGAGTGACACTTTGCTTGCAGTCAGATCTGACAACTCATTGATGGTGGCTGCTCCATTGTTTCAAGTTCATCTACACCTCCACCTCTGACCCAAAGGTAAAATTTCACTTATTCTCTCCTGCTGGCACTTCCATACCAGCCCACTGAGTCAGATTAGAGACTTGACATGGTATCAAACAAACCTTCAGCTCTGTTCCATTTCTTATTTAGTTTCCAATTTAGTTTTTCTAATAAGGTCTCTTCAGATTAATTAAAGTTAAAATTATACCTATGAATAATACAAAATTCAGCCATAAATTCTATGCTGTTTTTCCTTCCTAATTTGCAAAAAGTTATATGTGTTAATCCCAGACAAAACTGCACCCCAAAGAGTTAGAGAGGATCATTACTAATGTTTTTAGGAAAGCAGACAAAGGCAATGAAAAAGTTTCACAAACTGGTAAAGTCCTTTGAGATATATTGTATTATACAATAACTGTGGAAACCTTGAACATCTGATTGGTAAAAAAGCCCCAAAACTTTTACAAGGTGACAACAGTTGCAAGCACTGAAGGAAAGAGGAGAAGACAATTGTGAGCACTGAAATGTGAAACAGAAGAGTAATTTCTGTGGTTAGTACAGCTGCTCTGATGAATGCTACCAGCACCTGAAAAGCCTTTCTTGCTTCTAGAAAGAAAAGGATCAGTAGAGAAAGATCATCCAGAAAGTTGTTCAGTGGCATTACTCTTTAGATGCTGCTACAGACTTGTGTAAGGAAATTCAGATTAAATGCAACTGTCTCTCAGTTTAAATATTTTACACAGGTACATACCTGTTTCACTACATCTGTATTAAAGGTTAGATCTAACTCAGTTCCTCAATTCCACTAATTTCTCCTTTTTGGCTTGTAAAAGACAGGGTTTTGACATTAAAATTACTTAATAAAAATGCTGCTTTAAAGTGGCCTCGAGAATTTCTGTTAGAAATACAGATATTTGCATGAACAAGGAATTTTTACTCTGGAATTTTACATTCCATACTCTGACATAAAAGCCAACTCTCTTCTAAGTTATTTGAACAATTTTTCAACTTCTTTGAACTCTATTGTTTTAAAAAGTTATCATAGCATATTTAATGTAAGTTTGTTGAAAGTCATTTTGTTGCAGACTAAGCAGAGCATCCAACCTCGTATTATATTAATGCTCAGAGAAACAGGAAATTAGAAGTTATTTTAGAGCTATGTTAATTCCATAACAAACTTCTCTGAAATAAATGTTTTAAAATAGTTCATTGGATCTGTAATAACATTCTAATTTGTCATGTCCAGTTTTTAACATTTACTGTGTTAGTCACACTTCCTCTCTCAAGGCACAAAAAGAACTGAGCTAAGTATTTTTATCTGACTCTGAGTCTTTATTTTTATGCAAAAAAATCTTGCCTCTAAGTGATCCTTTTACTGATAGTGATTAATTGTACATGCTATCAGAAAGAAATTTGGGGAAAACAGTTAGAAAGAATCCTTGTTTACAAAGATTAATATAACATTATATCCTTAGTCACGACATTGTGAGTCAGGATATTCCACATCAGTGGAGAAAATACTCAATTGTAAAGAATGGCTTTTAATATTAATTAAATGCTTAGTCATAGTTTATAGACAGTACTAAATTTTTCAGCACCTTGGATGCTTAGTAGTCTTCCTCATTACACAAGATACTTTCATATACTTCAAAACAAAATAATAAAATAAATTCCAAAGAATATTTTTTTTTAAAAAAAGCATCAAGTCTGCAATTTCCTTTTATTCCTCTTGCCATTACCTGTAAATATCCTAAATGTTCTGGAAGCTTCATACTTCATTGGAAGAAGCTTCATGCTTTGTCAAGGCTTATGGCGTTCATGTGAATAAGGACTCCACTTTATTCTCTTTTCAGTTGTGAAAGTAGTATTAGCAGCATGTTAAATTATTTTAAAGAAGAATACTTTTAATCTCAGAGAAAGGATTTTTGTTATTCTTAGGTATATTTTCTTATGGCTTATATATTTAGGCACATTTTTAATCTTGAAAAACAATTATGATTCCGGTTTTAAAAGCCACTACAGAGATAATGAGTTTCAGCAAATATTAAACGTCAAAGTACACAATATGTCATTAACTAGGAATTTCTTTTCACTGTGTGATATTTCTATCCTTGTTTATCTCTGAATCACCATTTTTCATTTTAAATATGCCAAATGTTTATTTCATATGACCAAAATCTGATTTTCATACAGTGTTCAATAATAATCACTATTTGCTTCAGTTTTTTGCTGATTCGTCCTCTCTTTCTTCTTTAGTTGTTGACAAATGGGTTTGTTTGCCATTATAAAATCTGTTACCATAGTTGCTAGTTTACTTTATTGCAGAGGTGAGATGTGCTGGTTTTGCATTACAATAGGGAATGACATAACTCTTCCAACTAATGACTTCTTCTAGGACAAAAAAAAAAAAATCTTCAGCCAAGATGAACTGTCACTGTAGTGTTTGCTAGGAATGCAAACAAAGTATTAAATATCAGTGGCCCCTACCAGGACACAAAGCAAATGGGACAAAGGTAAGGGAACCATGATGATGTACAAGACAGAAGAATATGCTGTAAATTATTTATGATGTCGAGCCCTCACCATTCAAAGGGACGATAACAAAAGTTTTCTTCAAAAGAAAATTCTAATTCTGAAGAAATAATATAGTCCAACTAACATTTCTTCATGAGGGGTGACAAATAACATTCCAAAGATATTTAACATACATGGGGAACGGTAGAGATTTTGTGAAAAAAAGAAAATATGTATTTGTGATGATACAATTCTAATTCATAAACTAAAACTGAAGAACCTGCAGGGAAGGCTCAATTTCATGCCTAATGTTGAAGAACTTCAGTTTACATAACGCTAGTGGAAACCTAGACCTGAGGTCATACAGTCAAGAAACATAATTGAAGAATATACCTGAAGGAGTAACTGGTAGAGTTGAGGCATTACCCCCCAAGGGTCTGGAGTTTTGCCACTGCAAAGCAAAAGTCCCATTGAAATTTTTACCAAATAAAACCATGAAATTCTCTCAGTATTGGCAATAATTTACATCCTGTTTTTAATTTATTAGAATTACTTAATTTCAATTACTGAGCACCATAAAATTGTATGTGGATAAGAATAACACTTGCAGAGATTGAAAATGAAAAATGCAAAAATTTGAATTTTATCACCATAGAAAATGAAATAGTTAAAGGAGCAACATCATACCTGATTTGTGAATAATGGGAACATTTGCATTGTATTTATTGTTTTGTGTGCCTTTATCACTTTTATTATTGTGCTGCAGTGCAGCCCTTTGAAGGTCTGCCAAACCACTGCGGCTTACTCAAATGCAGGGCTGAATTTTAATTAAGCTTAGCAAAATACTCGTTGAATTTGCTGAGCCTGATTAGGCCAGTCATCCTGATAGACGTGCAGAGGGCATCTTGCTTACTTATTCTAACAACTGACAGAGACAATTAATAGATTCTTGTAAAATAGTTAAATGTGAAAAATACAGAATGTCATCACCTCTTTTCATTGACAGTCTTGGTTTTTATATATTCAACAGGGCTAGAAAAAAAAATCTTGGTATTGTAATAATAGAGTACTGAAGAGTAATTCAGTGTTCATATTCATGAAGATTAAATCACAAAGATGCACATTTTGTTCCACTAAAGTATTCCCCATAAAATCACAGCCCAGTGAAGAGAAGTTTCCATGGTCTCTTCAGGGTAACATTAAGTATGTATGCAAGTGGATGCCTTCTTACAGATGACTTTTCACTTTTTATAAAAGAGATACTGGGACCTCTTTCCAGCTTATGAAGTTAGAATATCCTCTCTCTCTCTCTCTCTCTCTATATATATATATATACAGATATATCCTGTATCTTCAATATTTCCTGTGAAGCATGGCTATGAATTGCAAACCCAAATATTCCTTTATCTCTGCTCTCTGTGAGAGGGACAGTTTCATTTTTTATAAGTTGGACAGTCAGGTGGATTTTGACTTAGCAGCAATGTCCTTAGTACATTCATGCACATTCCTTATACTTAGGAGTGTTGGTTTTGCTATTTTCTCTTACCTATTAACACAAGTTTAGGGTGGGAGGAAAAAGATTGTGAGGTATAATGAAGAAATGTATAATACCTGCCCTGTCAACCAATCTATTATCCCTAGAGAAAAGGAATAGCACTTGACAAAAAATGCAAACAAGGTGAACAAAACCATTGATATTCTTTGAATGCAACTTAAAATTTCTGTCATGGAAAGATATGAAAAGTTTAACAAAATTAACAGAATTTGCATTCACTTCAAGTTGTTTAGTATCAGGCTAGTAAGTAAACAAAGTTTTAACTACCAAGTTTAAAATTCATTATACAGTGACTGAACTTCAGTGATTAAAAAGTCCCAGAGTGAACAAGAGTGACTTGCAGAAGAAGCAAGAAGAGTAAATAAATTACCACAAACCACAACACTTAAAGGTTGAATTGCAGAGACAAAAGAGCTGTCTTCCCTCTAACTGAAAAGATGTGGGAAAACAGAAATGGGGAAGATGTACAGTGTGAAAAGGGAATATGTACAGTTGAAAGAAAGGCAGCAAATTTGTGATTTAATGTCCTTCAGTACAGCTAATACACAAAGGTTAAGGGTGGGAAAGCTGGTGCTAATATTCGATTTCCCTGCCAACCAGCAATTTTCATAGGTTTTGGTGTGCTAATTCTAGGCTGAGGGTAACAAAAATATGGAAGTACCTGGGATATAAATTGTCTTAGGGGATGTTGTATCTGTCTACAGGCAAAACACAAGGAAACAGATTAATTCAACAAAAAGTTTTTTAAAAAAGGTTGATTACACCCTTCCCTCAGTCTCTTTCAATTTCTCTTCTTTGTATTAATCAAGAAGACAACCCCCTATGTAAACCTTACTATTTTCTTATTAATTTGGATATTTGTATGTCTAAGCAAAGGATTTACTTTTAATAAGTATGTCAGAATTGGATAAAAACAACATCAGAAAACAAACAAATTATAAAAACTCAAACCAAATAACACAAAGACCTTTTACTGATTACTTAATCTAACAACAGAGAAAAGTTATACAGCAAAAATCATGTGCAATACACAGAAAATTTCCAGAAATATTAGCTAACAAAAAATTTTGCTTGGAGTAGAAGTATTTAAACTTCTTTTTGGGAGTTTTACTGACACATAAAAAGAGAAAAGAACACTTAAATGTACTGACATCACTGTGCTCATTACTGCTATCCACAGCATTTTTCACATTGCCACTTTTAAAAGGGTCAGTCACGTCCCCCAGGTGGTGTCTTATTTAGGATGACGTGTTTATTTTCCAAAGGACTGATGAAGTGTAGAAAATAATTAGCATATTCCAAAATCTGACTTTACTATGCTGTTTACAGGAATTTCCCTTTCCATCTTTGTTATGCAAATTCCTTCCTGAGTCACTGCCTAGTTCACCCATTTCAATCCATATTTATAAAGCAAATCCCACTATTAGTGGGGGTTTTTCTAATCAAGATACATAAGGGTTATTGACCTTAACACAAATCATTATTTCAATTTTTCTTCCTATATCTCTTTGCCACAGAGCTCTTATGAATTCTTTTATTTAAAATAATCTACAAAATTAGGATCAATATTACATTATTTTGTTCAGTAGACAGATCAAGGTCTCAAAATAAGTACAAAAGGAAAGAAATAACATCCAAATATATAATAATTGTTTCACTTTATGGAGGTTTTTTCAAAATTTCTGAAGATTACTAGCATTTTGGGTCTATGTCTGGGAGAGCATCATTGACATGGAAGCATTAATGAAAAATATTAATAATAAAGTTGTATTTAAAGTTATATACAATAAAGTTATAACTATACATAGTTATATATGTTGTAAAGTTATTTATAATATAAAATATCAATAATAAAGTTATATATGAAGTTATATAAACTTATAGTAAATAAAATTTTATAATATATAAAATATTAATAATAAAGTTTTATTTGATAGAATTATAGATAGCTCTACCAACAGTAAGGCTTTATAATTTTTTTCCTACAAGTATAAATAAATATTTTTTGGAAGATGTGTTGTGAAATAATTTTGTAATTTCTATTTCAACATCAAAATATTAGTGGGGGTTTTTTTAACTTAAAAGACCATTGTTTATGCAATTTTTGTGAAGCCTAGGCAGTTATCAAGGTATTTGTTCTCAGCAGGTCCCTGCCCATCACTATCATTATGATTTTGGCAGCTTTCCAAGAGAGTTACCCTCCATCTGCTGCTATTTCACAGAAATGATACCTTGAGGTCCACTTGACCTATGAGCCCTCAGGCGCTCCAGCAATTTAATAATAATAATTTTTTCTCAGTCAATTAGGTTGACAGAAAGTCCTGCATGGAAACATCTCAGTTTTTTGTGGTTTTTTTACATCTTTTTCCATGCACAGTTCTCTAATCCTGTTTCTTTCATGACTTCACTTTCAAGCTAAGACTTTTAAACTCTCCCTTGTGGCAAGATTAGGGGAAAGCCCCAGCAAAAGAAGGCACTGAAGTTTTCCCTGAACACACACAAAAAAGAAAAAAAAAAAAATGTTGTAAAGTCTGTGGCTCTCATGATCCAGGGCTGTGATGTCTGGTGAGTGAACATGGTAATGCTGAGGTTGAGACACCCAGGCTCAGATCCCTCATTTACAGACAAAGGTTTGAAGACCACCTTTGACAAGGGTTAAATGTTGTCATTTCAAACCCTAAGCAATTGTTGGGACTACTCAAGGATTACAAAGTTAGTGAAACTAACACAAAAAATTCTGCTACCACAAGCGTAAATAATTCACAAGTGTAAATTCACAAGTGCTTCCAATGGGAAAAAAGGCATCAAAATTAATTTTTATTCAAAAAATATTAAGCACACTGACACATAAAAAGAGATTTAAGATGTGACATCACAGAAAATATGTTTTTATTATTCTGATAATTAAATTCTGAAGGTTCCTGCATGGATGACAGATTTTCTGGTCATAATTTCTTTTGCATTTATCACAGAGAATCTATTGATAAAGAAATATTGCAGAACTCTTCCTATTCTCAGAGGAATCATCATGCCACAGGTCCAACAAACAAACTCTAACAGCTGACACTTCGACTTGGGACATCCCTGTGCTGGACCTCTGATTTGTTGGTAAAGACAATTTGATTGTGGCATCATTTGTCAAAGACTGTGTCTTGAACTGTCTGGTTATCTAATGTTATAAGTCAAATGTATAACATATAATGTTTATGTTAAAAGTTCCAGTTACCCATAGCAAAATACTAGGAAGAGAAAGCATACAGTGGGGGTGAAGGTTGATTATTTAATTGTTGTCTTATTTCCTGCTCGACTCTGGAGCTTGAGCAAACATATTGGATGGAGAAATGAATAAAAAGAGAAAGGGAAAAAAAGACAGAGTGGAATGAAGCTGGTCATTTCACCTCATAATTCAGAAATGTTCTACATTCCCACAACTGGAGACAAGTTCTGAAAATAGCATCAGTGTTTTTTAGCATGTCCAGTTTGTGTCTTGAGAGTATCTGTTATAACCTACTTCCAATTACATTAATGAGAAGAGAAGCAGTCACTGACATTCTGATATAGCTCGATATTACCAAACTTATTGGCAAAGAGAATTTGCATTATTTCAGAAAAGCAAGAAACCTTAGGGAGGGAAAAGCTCACACACACATGCACACACAGATGCAGAGAGTGATGTTCTGCAATTAGAAACTGTATGAACAGAACATTTGTTTTCATAAATAATTACTGCACATCTTCCTGGACAGTACATTAACAATGTTTATCCAAAAAGGGAAGCCTTAAAGCTTTGAAATGAACATTTCCTTCATAGCACTCTTCTTATAAAGATGTTTGGAAAGAATAAAAAATATTCACAAATACTTTCAAGTGTTTTCACCTACTGAAAATATTTTTTTACTTATGAAATAATATGCATGAATCATGCTGAAGTACATACAACAAATACAAGTCCAGCTGAAGCAGAAATTAGAGTAGAGAGATTTTTGGGTCATCTATTTTTATACGTGTACTTGCACGGGTGTGCATGTCTTTATGCACAGAGAAAGAAAAAGAGAAAAGTTACATTGCAGCAGGAGCTTGTTCTGAGGAGATGTGGGAAATCATCATTTAAATTGCAATAGCCATGTAAGAACTGCTCTGGATCTACAAATGATGTCCACAGGTCCGACATAAATAGAAGCTAGTCTACTTTTCTCTGGATTATTAGGGTTTTCTTGAAAATACCATGGAAGTACACTGACATTTAGAAAGTTTACATGAGAAAGCAATAAAATTTATAGCTTCATTTTCAAGATACACAGGAGTTTTTGTTAAGTCCTCTTACTTTAGCTCTAAAGCTCAAATGTCTTGATCTGGCAAACACACGAGCACTATAGAATAAGGTGAGAAATCCAACTTTATTTAATGAGGGTTGCTGTTTTTTGGACTTTATAAACCAAAGAATGTATTCCTGAAATGAAATTTAAGTCCACTGCAAAATGTTATGTGACTTCTTTGTTATCTTCATAACCAAGACCCTTTTCTAGCAACATTATGACTAACCAAAAACCCCTACAATGGAAGGAGGCACAGAGGAAATAGGCAAGGAGACATTCCATGAAGCCCAGGGAATAATGCAGGGTTTGACTGACCAAAGTTGTTATGCAGAAGCTGATTTAGCACCAANGGGCAAGGAGATATTCCATGAAGTCCAAAGCTGTCATACAGAAGCTGATTTAGCACCAAGAGGACCAGAGGGTGGCCTTTGTTTCAGGTAAACATCTATCAACAGTGGAGTGGATCAACAGGTACTGTAAGAGTTTCTCCCTGAGTTCATCAGAGAAGTAGGAATGTCTCCCTGAGCTGGCCAATTTAGCACAGGTGAGATTAAACAGCTGAAGAAGAGAAGCTGTGGATTAGTCCAGCAGAGAATATAAAACCCAAAAAATCAACAAAGGAATTTTGAGGAGCTCCACAGGCTTTAGCTGACTCAGCCAACCCACTGCCTTCCTGACGAGGGGGATGATCAGCATGGTGATGGTGAGAGCATCATAGACTTGTACTTTTTGCTGTACATATTGCTGTATTTCACTCAGTGTAACTTTACATTTGTATTGTGTTATGCAGTATAATTTGTATTGTCCTGCTAGATCAGAAATCAACTGTCTTCATACAGGTAAATCAGATATCCCTCCACATGTAGAATAGCTAAAAACACCTGGTCAGAGGGTATGGAACTCTGACAACCATGCAAAATGAAGGTAATTCCCAAATGAGAAAAACAATTATTTACAAAATGTGCACCCCCAATTTGTCATGCAGAACAGTTACAGCACATCCAGGATTTTTAGCAAAGTGTCATGGACAAGACAACCTCATTCCTTGAAGAACACGTTTCAAGAAGAGCAAGCATTTCCATACTGAGTGAGAGAAACTGATGTTAGTGAATGGGTAATGCTCACACAATATACAGCAAAGGTTTGTTCATGCTGTCTTTGCAGAGATAAAAGTGGAGGGCATGAAACAATTCACTTGTTTTGGAAAATCTGTAGTAAACACTAATGTTTGTTATTAGCTTGAAACACAAGCAAACAAAACCTTGTGTAATAATAAAGTGCCAATATAGAAACTTTTTTTTTCTCTGACTTCCAGTAATTACTGCCTGATTATATACAGGGTGGAAAAACAGGTATTTGAGATCTTTTAAAATGAGAGCTCCATTCTATTTCCAATGAAACCAGATTAGAATATTACACCTGACATTAATATGAACAGCATCAATTCCTCAGAGAAAAAAGAGTTTTGGGGTGTCTCAGGATAGTTGTGTATCGAAATAGACTTCCTAATTTCTATTCCAGATTTGCTTCTAGTTGTAACTGTTTAAATTAAACATTAAATAAACAAATCACATAGAAATTGTGGTTATGAGTGAATTATAAGAATAATGCTGACCGACTTCAAAAATACATGGCTCCTTTTTTTTCTCTCTTGTCTCCTGTTTATCTCCTTGGAATAAATGTTAAGTTTCAGTAAAATATTGCTGAAGATGTTTTTAAATTACTTCATAAAGAATAATTTTTAGGTAAATATTAATGCTTATACTTAGCAAATTAGAAAAAAATCTTGCAAAAGTGGCAGTGTCCTATAATACAAAATCCTAGGCCCCATCGCAGAAAGGAAAGGCTAAATCTCCTAATATCTTTTAATTTTTCTAACAAACTTATTTCTGATTTTTTAATAAGAAAATTAGCAAGATATTAATAACTTGAATTTTCACCATGCATGTAGTTCATCTTATCTTTTCTGATTATTGCTCCCTAGCCTTTTATGATTTTCAAGAATCCTGAGAGCATCAATTATGGTGGATTTTTCTGACAATTTAAGCACTACATTATCTGAAATACTACTGCTATTTCCTCTTTTAGCTATTAAGAAATACTGCAAGTATGTTTCTGGGGTAATTGATAGTAAATGTTGACATTTTAATAGAGCTACAAAAACAGGTAATATCAAGGCCAGAATGGATGACCTATTACTCCTGAAGCCCAAATATAAATGGTATTTCTAAAATTTATGAGTAAACTTCACAGCTTTCCTCTTTACTGTGCTCAACAAGTAAGGGGAAAAAAAGTGAAAATAGGAAAAAAAAAAAAAAAGGCAAAATTCACACCAAACAATGCTCTCAAAAAATCTAAAGCTGGAATATTCTCATGTCCTTTTAAGAATACAAAGAGAGATGAGTGCACTTAGTTTTTAACTGCAGATCAGAATAATGATTGCTTTTCAACATTCATGACAGATAATTGGGCAAAATTTTCCTTGAATTTGTTTTTCTAGAAATAAGATGTAATGAATATATTCCATTAACTGTTTAGTACCTGGTGTGAAAGCCTTTTGATTGTTCCTTCTTTAAAAACAGAACATCCTTAGAAAATCTCTCAGGAAAACTGCTTAAAAGTGAAGAAGTGATAAACAATGTCCTACTTCACTGCACACTCAGTTTCTGTCCAAATGCTTGTATAAATGCACACTCAATACATGACTGTGAATGCACAGAGATACTGGCTTTTTCTCCCTCCAGTATTTTTTTCAGTGAAGTTTCTGATTTGATAATGAAAGTAAAAGAAATTCACAGCATACCTTATTTTACTTTTAAAACAGTCTTACATATATGGTGCAAATACCAACTCAAAGGCAAATAAAACCTAAATCCATTGTCTTCACCTCGTAGAGCCCAACAGAGAGATGAACTAACTGCAGTGAAGCAACATTTGGTCTCCAAACACAGTCCTTTCATTAGGCCTCCTGTCACTTGAATATCTGTGACCACTTTTTTCTCTGACAAGCAACAAGAACATGACAAGAGAAACAAGAGAACAAAAAGCACACGGGCTTAATCTTCCCAAAGTACAGAAAATTAAGCATCGTTGGTAAGAGAAAGACATTTTTAACAGGGACAAAATACTGCCTCAGTTCTGCTCAGTCTTCCCCAGAGACATAATGCAAGCCCTATCTGAAATCCACGTCAGGGATTCACAGACACAATGAGGCGGCTCCATGGATAGCCCAGCCCAATCCTGTGCCCAGAGCAGCATCCAGGCTGTGTCCTGGCTTGGGTTTTAAATACCTCCAGGAATGGAGACTACACACAGCCTGGGTAACCTGTTCCACTGTTTAGCCTCACAGTATAAATCACCTTTCCTGCCCACAAGGAGTCTCAGGAATTTTGTTTTGTGCCCGCTGGCATCTACCCTGTCAGAGGGTAGGCACCAGAGGTAGGGCACCACTGAGAGTCTGGTTCCCTCTGGATTCCTTCCATGGAATATTTGGTGAGCTGCCTTCCAGCCACCCCTGATCTGCACTGGTGCCTGGGGTTGTTCCACCCCATGGGCAGGACCTGGCATTTCCTTTTTTTTGACTATCATACCACTCTTCACAAAACCGTGGGCACAGATGTCCAGCTGGGTTTCAGTGCACCTCACTGTCCACTCATTTAAGCCATATTTCATCAGCCTGTGCTGATGCTGAGAGGCAGCCCCCAAAGTCTTGCTAAAGTCAACACAAATCTCCCTCACTCTTCTACCCTCATCCACCAAAGCTGTCATCTCATTGCTGAAAGCTGTCAGACTATGTAAATGGAAGGAAGGGTTTATTTCAGGTCTTTGGTTTCCAGGTGAAAGGAAATGAATGGATGAGGTAAGGACAAGAAAATGAAGATTCAGACCAGTTGCATGTTTTGCGAATAGCATTTTCTATTGTTAGATTACTAATTACTATTTTGCACTCGAGGCAGTGAAGAAATTGTCATTCTCTTAGTTCCATTTCTTCTTTCTCTTTTCTCTCTTACATAATTAACTGGAACATTGAAGTGCTGAATACATACAATTCCCAAAATCAGTACTGTTCTGACATGCTCTGCTCAATTTCATGTGTTACGAACAGTGACAGAAAAAATGTCTCCCTACAAATTAATGTGATTTATTTATTTTGTGTTCTAAGTAACATTTCATGTTTTAAGTTACATAGGTATCTCTTTTGTCCTAATTCCACAAATCCAAAACATTTTGCTGGAGAAACAATAGCAATGTCTGTACTTTTTAAAAAAGAAGAAATAGTGAAATGTCACTTTCAAACATCTTTGAAACAGAAAAAAAAAACCCCTTCAATATTTAGAGAAGCTTTTGTTAATCATGTAGCAGTTAGATCAGTTCATAATAAAATGTTAAGTTTTTCCAGATTATCAGAACTCCAAAGAAAAACGTTGACTTTCCTGTAGGAGGATGGTCTATACAACCAACAAAGAAAGAGTATGTCAGAGAGGAATCAGAAATCTTTTGAGCAGTAGACAGCTATATTCAGATTTGGAAAAGGATTTGTCAACTTACTTCAGCACCTGACTCCTTTGCTGAAGGACTTGAATCATGTATCCAAGTGCTCTGCTGAACAATAGAACAACAATCTCATATTTTGCTTGTGAGCTTGGTTAGTTGATTGGTTTTGTTCCTTCACACAGGAACAGTGACAAAATGAAAGCATTTGCCATTTGGTGACATTTGAGACTGTGATCTCCATCATTATATCTCAGAGCCAGTTACTTTCCATGTTGGGCTTGATGCTGTAACCTTACAAAATTCTCTGCTACATAATTAAGCAAACAGATTAGTGTATTATCTTTCCCTAAACAAAAATAGTTCATTAAATAACCACATTCAAACACGGTTGGTGAGGAATGGAAATGTCACGGAAAACATGGAATTTAGAGGCTGTAAACCAGCTACCAAAGCCTGCTAAAGGTCAAGCCAGGGGAGGCAAGTGGAAAGGAGGGAGACAGGAAGAACGTAAGGCAGGTCTGTCTGCAGTTAAAATTGAAATAGCTGCATTAAAAAGAATATATACATACACATACTAGAATCAGAATCAGGCTTGAAATATCTATTTTTTTTTTTTAATGCATATACACTTCAAATATTTACAGTGTATTCCACTGATTTTTAACTTCCTGTACTTTCTACAGTGTAGGTCACCAAAGAAAAAAATAAACACCTATCTGAATTTTAAATATATATACATATATACACACACAAAGATATTATTTTTCTTACTAGAATAAGAAATTTTTAAAAATGGAAAAAATTAAAACATGAAAAAGAAGATTATTTACCTCAGCAGCATCCAATATGCAGACTTGTTTATTTATTTTAAACATAAAATGTTTAATTCCTGTGTCTAAAATCAGTAAAAAAAAAAAATATCTCTTGGAGTGAATTTTTTTTACTACTAACTTGGTTCAAGTTTCCCATGGATGTCAATGGACTCAGGATGTGTAAGTGGGTATTAGCAGTTCCCTCTGTTATACATGTATCTGCTTAGTTGTGCCTTTAGTTGTGCCTGCATGAAGGAGAAATTAATTTTTTCTCCATTGATCTCAAGCTATGAGTAAAGATTCACTTATTAGATACTAACCAACTATTCTAGAAAAATGTCAGATTATTGCTAAACTAACTGAGTCCTGAATATTCTTACCCCTTTTCACATGCATGTTTTATTGACATGGTAATATATCATTTTTCCCCCTGGAAACCTGCTGCATTCAATCTTATAATGAGTGATACTTGTTTAATGGCAAATCACTCAATATCCTCTTTCCTCTTCATTGTTAGACTCTTCAAATCATTTTCTGGAAACAAATTGCAATATCTCATCAGATTTTTTAACTTCACACAGCTATCAACAATTTAATTTCTGCACCATTATGAGACAAAGGTTCATCACTATCCCATTCTACAGAGGAGAAATAGAACCACAAAAAGAAAATTAGAAGTGTCTTCTAATTTCAGGTGTATAAATTTACAACAAGCACTTGATATTTTCAGTGATATATTCCCAGTGGTTACTAATCAGACTTCCAGATCTGAAGTTCAAAACTTGAAAATAAAAACTCATTCATTATTGCACACAAAAATGGTGGTTCTGAGAAGCTATTCACATAGGAACTCTGGCAGAGAGATAAAATCTAGCTCTGCAGGGCAATATTTCATTTAACCATCTCTATTGGGGGTTTTTTGTTTGTTTGTTTTTTGGGTTTTTTTGTTTTTCCTAGATGAAGAAGGACTTCTTATTTTAGGGTTTGTTTACTGACATGCTCCTACTCCAACAATCATTGAAGTCAGGTACTTTATAAATGCCTCCTCCTAATATATTTCTTCTTGCTCCTGCATGCAGGAGCTCAGATTAGACCACACTAACGACTCAGATCTGTACAGATTTGGTGCTTTTATTAAATATTTATAGTAAATATGCAAATGCAGCAGAAATGAAGCTATGAACTTCCTAATGACTTCTTGTATTTCTACAACATTAATTAAACCAGCATTTAATCTGTTGTTTTAGTACATATTACACATTTAATTTCTATGATTTTAATATTAAATAGTTGGACAAAATATGTCAAATTAATCCTGACTAAAAATACAAATTATTATTGACAGATATATGAAACAGAGAAACTGACAAGAGTGGCAACTTACAGCCTCCAAATGACATAGTGAGACATTGCTTGAAAAATATGGCTATTTTCTATCAGAGAAATGCTTAACTGTGGACTTGCCTTCAAATAGAAATAGTTTTTTTCTACTTATTTGACTTTTCTGCCAAGTCTCCACTCCTTGCCTCAGACTCAGGCACTTTACATCCAAACACCACCTCTCCAGATAAACTGTTTCATAGTTTCTCCTCTTTTCTTACACAGTCATTCCCCTGGTATTGTCTCAGATTCCTTGATCCATGTTCACCAGCCCAGATGCCCCATTTCTTTATTTAATTTCCCAAAACTATCTCCAACAGTTGTGCTGCTGCTCACATCTCCCCATCCAGGCACCACTCCATGCCCATCCACTAACATCAGTTCCTTTCAGCCCCACTGTCTGCTTGGATCTCCTCCCCAGACCCACCCTCCTGAATGTCATCTCCACCTTTTTTCCTCCTTTTCCTCAAGTTTCTCTCTCAGCCTTCCTGTGGGATTTGAAGGATGTCTCCCATATCTACCTGTTCCAATCCCCTTCCCATGAAAAGGGCCAAGGTTCCTCCCTGAGCTTTTCACTCCCCTAAGCATCGTGCCTTTCCTCACACCACTCCCCCTGTCACTGTGGCCTCTCTCCATGGTAGGGCCCACAGGTGCTCCCCTCACTCTTCAGAGGGATGAATTAGTGGATGCAAGAGACAGGAAAGAAGTCAGGACTCTCTTACAACCTTACCCTCCTGTGGGAAAGGAGCTCCATGGCAACCCTACAGAGATGGGCTGGGTTTTGCTTTGGAAAACAGGGAGACAATGCAGCAAAAATACAGATCAGGCCTGGGAAACTACTGCAAGAGAGCAAGATTGCTTCAATTAATAATGTTTCACTATTAATAGTGTAGATATTTAATGCACCAGATTGTCATTGGTGTTATGTACAGAGAGGGTGAGGATATGAACACATTGGCTGCATGATGCCAGGCTTTATTTAGGGTGAGAGACTCTTATTTTACAGCACAGAAGAGTCTGTTTCCTCCTTTCATTTGCTTTTGGTTCAGCTGCTTGAATCTAAACTTATTCTGTCCCAAGGAAAGCCTGTCCCTGCCCCACAGGGTCACACTCCAGCCATCCAGGGCTCCCACTGCACCACCAAGAGCTGTGCCCTGTCCAGAGCTCACACCTTGGTCAGCTGGGCTGTCCTGGGAAAGGCAGGAGTGACAAAATCCCTGTACAAAACCCCTGCCAAGGCTCCAGTGCCTGTGACGTGTGCCTTTCAACAAACTGCTGGAATGATTACTTTTAAGGAGGTAAATCTGCATCTTTTCCCTGTTATTTATCTTGAAATCTGCTCACCAGTTTGGCCCCAAAGGAGTGAGAGCTGAATGAGGTGAATCAGCAGCTAAGCACCAATCCCTGTGCCAGACACAGAGAAATAAGAAGGTGAGGAGAGAACGTCCTGCCTAATTACAGAGCAAATTTAATTTTGCTTAGGTATTTACTCTGTACATTCCCCTTGCACACCTGCCAAACCTGTGCATCCATCCTGGCTGCATTCTGGAGCAGAAATGCTGATTTAAAGTGTGTCAACAGGTTTGCTTCACATCAGCTTTTCACAAAGACAAAATGCTAAGTTTCATTTGTTTTCACCTAAATCAGTCTATTTCAGGATCAGGGGGGTACACAGACCTGAAATAAAGGGGTTTTTCTTCTGTATTGATGTATTTGGAGTACTTAGCAGAGTAAGAGAAATGCCATGGATTTTATTTCCTTGGCTAAAGTAAACATCATGAAACATAAAGCATATTCTCCTCAAGTCTAGCAGACTCTTCATTCTCACAGCATTAACAGTCAGAAAAACTGACCTGAATCCCATAATCACCCTGCCACAGGCATTTTCCTTTGCCTAAATGCTCACGAAAACCTTAGAAATTTCCATTTCCATTATTGTCAGTAAATTCTAAATTGCCATAGAAAAGGAATTAGGTTACTCTCTACCCCCACTATTATTGTAATAGTCTATATTTTTTAATTTAGTATTTGCAGGTTGAATAATTTCAAGTAGACATGTCCTATGACTCACTAATGGTTAACAATTTAAAAAGCAGTAATTATTATTCTGCAAATCTCACTGACAATTCCAATTATATGACACTATATTCTCCTTGGAATACATTTCAGATTATGAAGTGGAAAGAAAATCTGTACTCCTTATTCTCACTTTGTTTTGGTTTTAGGAGGAATGAAAAGGTGGCTATATGTTTATACCATCGTGATGCCATAATTTATAAATCCCTGTCTGGAATGTAAATGATCAAATTTCTAATTTCAGACTTTCTATATTTTTGCTTATCTCCCCCATCTGTCAGAATAAGAAAGGCACTTTGGGACCTTCATATTAATATTGTTGGTCTATTTTCTCAGTTTACAGGTCTTTAATGTTATTTCCACTATCAGTGGAATCTGTTGAGATTAGTCAAAAAGTAATTGTGACTTTAAAATGAAATTCAAAACACACTAATATGTAATAAAAACAGATATACAGACAATCAAATAGCACTTTTAAAATATATATATTTTCAGTATGTGTTTTCTGTGCATCAAATATCAAATCTTGAGTCCAGAATTTTACTTTTTTTTTTAAATTAATGACTATCTTCATAAGCTATCAGTGCATACACTGTGCAAAAAGCAGGTATTCCACTGAGTGTGTGTGTGTGTGTTTGAGGTTACTGGATGAAGTCTTTTGGACTTTGTGAATTTTTGTTCTGCATTACACTAATTTTTACTCCTCTGCTTGTCTGGCTCAGGCTTTTGTTGTTCTGTTAAGATGAATAAAGCAAAAAAGTTTTCTTTCAGTATTTGAGCATTATTTCAGAAAAGTTGATACAATTTAGGATCAGAGAACAAAGCTCCAAAATTTTGAAAATTATGAAAAGTGCTTCATCCTATTTCATCCAATACTCCAAAATAATTAGAAGCAAAATGTACATAACTATATCTATTTTAGCTATAAATACTTTTTTTTAAAAAGGTCACTCAAGTAACAATTAGTATAAGTTTAAAAATTCATTTGTCCCTTTTTAATCTCACACAAACATGAAAATCTCCAGTGAGGTCAGCAAAGTAGGCTGAGCTTATATCAGTCAGTGCTTTGCATACGAAAATAACTATTTTCTTACATAAATCTCAGAAATACCATGGAAATATGTCATAATTATAAATGAGTCTTACAGCTACTTTCACAATTATTAAAAGGAAAATTGTACATAATATTGCCTAAAGTTCAGGAAAAATGCCAATGTTTTGTGGAATTTTCCCGTACTTTGTTTATATCCAGTGACACATTTGGCTGGTTCTCAAAATACTTCCATAAAGTTCTTATAGTTCCATTAAATCCTTAGGCAGCACAAAAAGACAAAAAACCACCCAAATAATTTTTAAGCTATATAATATTCTGGCTGCAAGTATATTTCACTGAAACACTAACCAAACATATTGAGGCAAGATAAATGTTTAGCCAGCATTTACATACCCTGAGAATGCTGGTGCTCTTTTATTATTCTGTTTTTATTGGCAAATGATTTAACACATCTACATTTAAATTAGGAGGGTAAAAAGTCACAAGTGTATGAATGTGTTCTGCTTATCCCATCACAGTAGTTTACATGTAAATCCAGGGATAATGAATAAAACTCCTCCTTGGGAAGGAACCTCACTGGTTCACCTCACAGCGTAGATGCCACACTGTTCTATCCTTCTCACATTCATTTGTAGTTGAAATGTTGTCTCAAAGTAGCATAAGCACTTGAAAAATAATGCATTTTTTTCAAAGGTCTTTTGTTGCATTTTGATAAAATTGCTTGAAAGTGAGTGGTTGAAAATGCCATGGATACACACCAGTTTGTACTAGGACTGGTATTCCCAGTGAGGTTGAGTATCCTTAAGCTTGACTGAAGATATTTGGTGTTTGGAGCTTTTTGCCTGAATTTTATTAAGTGTAAGTTTTATTTTGTGATGCTTGGTTGCATAGTGTATAAAAAACTAGAGAAGAGTTAGACAAAATGCAAAGAATAGCAACCAAAAAGGATAAAGAGGATAAAAGGATGTAAGGAAAACTGAGTGACAAAGGAACAGAGTAGTCTCTAAAAAAACCCTGAAAACTCGAGGGAATGGATCATATCTTCAAGGCAACAATACAAATGAAATTGTCCTTTTTCTGAAGCAGTGAAATGAACAATCAACCATGGGAGAAAAAAAAAAAAAATGTGGACTGGATAAACTAAAAAATAAGAATATGATGAATGAGAATGGATGAGAAACATCACACAAAAATATTTGCAATCAGTATAGATGTAGTTACTTAACTGATAATGTTGGTGGCCCTGCAGTGGCCAGGACCACAGACAAATCACATTCTCCATTATGTTCCAGATTAATCCTCCGTGGGTACAACAACCTTCAAACTATGACAGCTCCCACTGGGAACAACAGCATCTCTAGGGATTGGGAGTCTACAGCTGAGTCACAAATACTTGCTTGTTACTTGAATCAGTTCAAACTGAAAATATGAAATCTCAAAATGTAATGACAGTTCATATCCTTTCTCAGAAAATCACATGAAAGCACTTTGATGTGATTGAACAAAATGCAGCACCTTTTGGAGACCAGAGAAAAACTGATTTCCATTTCATAGTATAATAATTTTAGAAGAATAAGTCTTCTAAAGATGCTTTAAAAACTGAACACTCAATACACACCTGAACCCCTCTCTTCTTTCATCACTAGATATCTATAACACTAATATTTCAGTAAAAATTATACGCAAAATGAGCAACTATGGACTGTATGCTCATTTATCATGACATCAATATTTCTGTTATAAGGGTTACATGGAAAAAAAAACTCCAAACAACTCAAATTTTGCATGCCTGTCTGGAATTAAGCTTCCCCAAAGTGATACCTCAAAAGAAGCTCAGTTCTAAAAATCCACGTGATTCTGAAAATCCCTGACAGCGTAGATTTAGCTGCTTATATTTTCTCTTCAACTTTATACTGAATTTTACCTATGGAAAAGATATTGAGCTTTTCAGGCATTTAAATACTATGGTAAACAGAAAAGAACCGCAATGCTACTTTCTACAGGAAATAAATTTTAAATTAAATCATGCCTCTCACAACCCATATGCAATCTTATTCTATCCATTTCACCTGGACAATCCTTCACATCATCTGAAAGGAGTACTAATGATGAAGGCACAAAAAATTCAGTTTTAAGGGAAAATCCTATGAATGTTAAGAATTATTCCCAGATTAACTTAAAGCTGGTTAATATTTACCTGTCAAGATGCAGAAGTGACTTTCACCACATAGCTAAGCTGTGCAGGCAGGACACTGGAGAATAAAGTGTGAAGCATCCTGAGGGTTCTGCTCTGCTTCCTTCAGCTCCCTCTACATGCACATCTGCACCACAATCTCTGCTCATAAATATGAGATATTTATTATTTAAAGTAACTGCCCAGTTGCAGTTCACTCTGTTGAATAATGAACTAGAGCCCTTCTAAAGTAATTTTAATTCTGCATGAGATGGTCTGCATATGCTTAAAGACACTTAAATTTATCTATGTTCACTTCCTATCTTGAGCATTTAAAATAATTATAATTAGATTTTACCTGTGAAGGTGATCCATCTGATTTGTCTGACTCTTGGTCTTAGAAGGACCAAGGAGCAATGTGTGTTAATATTTATTCTCCTCACAAGAGAATAAGGGCTAAAACAGTGAATCCTATAATTAGCCTCATAGGTGATGAATTATACAGCAAATATAGAGGACTGGATCTGAAGAAGTGTCCTGACACACAGTTTAAACCACTATCAATAGAAATATATTTATAGAAAGAAAAAAGCTTAATTAAAAGGAAAAGCATGCATGCACTTTTTCTTTTATGCCTCAAAAAATCTTGCTATTCAGAAAAGAGATTTTCTTCCCAGTTTTTTGAATGAATTGCTAATTATTACTTGTTCAAGTTGCAATTACTATATTCATCAATTATACTGAGGAAAAGAGAAATTCTCTTTGCTTGAGATTAAACTAATACAACTTTCTATCGTTTTTACTTACAATTTATTTTGAAAATACATAAAACATAAGAAATCTTCTCCCTGTATCAACTGTTTAGGCTTAAGAATTCCTCTGACAATATAAACAACTTTCAGGTGGGTATTTCAAGACATGGCATAAAACCAGCTCAGTGTAGATATTCTCACCATATTTTCTGTTGAAAGAATAAGGATGTCCCTGAAGTCTGTAACAGCTCAAAAAAGCCCTTAAATTTTACTTACTACTGCTTAGTGGAATATCACTCAATTATATGAAAGCTATAAGGGTTTGAAATACATTAATATCCCAACCACAGCAGAAGGGGGTAAAAAAAAAGGAGCAGTGAACCATCTCCCAAGCCCATCTTGTGACCACCACAGTAAAGGATTATGGAATATTGTGATTTACTCTCAATCAACTCCTGAGTCTTTTTTACTCTTAGGTTACAAAATTCCATCTTGGACCCAAGAAATGATCCTCGCATATACAAAAATCCATTTATGTAAAGCAGTATGTTTGGTAAAATGGAAGTTTGTAATTCCTGCCTGAATTCCTTGCTTAATTCTTGACTTCACAATTTGGTTTCCAATGTCAAATAACATTATCAGAACCACTTAGTGACATTTAAATAAATGATAATTTAATTGACAGGTTTTGTCTTAAAAAATTTACAGTTTAATGATTTATATATATAACTTTTGTATATGCTTTTTTTATACAGCTATAGAGGGTTGTATGAGTCCAACTAATCTACAAAGAGAATAGGATGTGAGAAATGAAGCTTAGGAACTCTGATTAAAAAAACCCCAACTCATCAGTGATTCTGCCCTTCTGCTTCACAGAGTGAAATACAGATCAATGGGCAGCCCATGGCTCTCCCCAACTTTCAGAAGCAGCTTTCCAATTATTAATGTCTAAACATCTGAATGAAGGAAGGGAGAGGTTGAGCTTGGTAGTTTGTTAATTATGCAGGTACTATGGATCATTCCCTTTTGAGTTTTCTTTCTGTGTAGGAATCATAAGGGAGTTCTAAATTCCATGTGAGCAAGTAGATGGAATGTCAAAATTCCCATATTGAGATTTGCAAGGCCCACTGAAGAAAAATTTTAGAGGATTTGCAAGCAAAATTTGACTCAAAGACAAGAACATTCTATTTATTCTGTAAGAAGCACAGCATATTAGCAACAAATCTGGCACAAAAATTATGCCAAATGACCTTTTGTTTATCATTAATTTAAACATAAAATATGTTTTTTTTCTATATTCTTCACTGGCATTTTGATGCATTTATTAAAGATCAATATTTTAATCTGTGAGACGTTTTTATGCAGCAGAGTGTACATATTGCAGCAAGGACAGACACACTAATTCTGTCACACCAACACTGCAGCTCATTTAGCTGTGTAAAACACATCCTTTCATATGCTGCTCTTTCTTTATAATTTGCCCAGTAGCCTGCCATCAGCAACATGAAAAAGAAATTCATTTTACAATTAAACACTAGGCAACAAAATATTGCTTGGGATTTATCCTAAGGTTTGAATTCCTTGCAAATCTAGTTCTTGATCTTAGTCTTCAGAATAATTCCATAATTACAGGAAATTGTGTACTCTTCCTACCATAATTCCAGTATTTCAAGTATTTAAGCTTTCTGAATTTACAGTGAATTTCCTACTGTGAAATGCTTTTCTGTGATTATAACCACAGTATTTGAGTACTTTACTCAAAATGATGCAAAGCTAAAGAAGAAAACTTTTTAAAAGTGTATATTTGATCATAATTTCATTATGGAAACTCACCCCCTGGGAAGAAAACAATGTATAATTTTCTATTTTCATGCTGACTTTTTTTAAAACCAGGCTTTGACTTATGCTGGTTCAATTCCCAGACATAAGTTAAAAGGTCTTTTAATCTATATATTATTGAAAAAAACCACTACTCTATGTCCCAGAAAAGACATATTCTAAAAGAATAAGTTTTGAGGGAATCTTTATTAGCTGGCTTAGCTGTAACACCAATCCATTATTTGGATTTGAGCACATAAAACTTGTTTACTTTGCAATTGCCCACACATAAACTAGATAAACTACATAAACTACAAGCAATCCGTTTTAAATTTTTTAATTTTTTTTTTTAGATTTTTATGCTATTTTTAACATGAGAGATCAGTTTCTGTATCTGTTTACTATAGCTTTTTTATTTTACAGTGCACATAATGCTCTAACACAAAAATAGCTCTGATTTTATTTTCGGTGAAGTCTTTCTGGACCTTTCAAAAATAGATTGTGTGGGGGTTTTTTTCTTCTTTTGAATTATAGACAGAGATGGTACAAACTTACTACAGGAGGTGTTTTCAGCAACAGAAGATTTACTACAAAGTTATTGGTATTTGGTATTTTCATTTTTCAAGCTAGACCAATATGGAAACAAATGAGCCACAGTCATTCATAAGTGATCCAAGAACATCTCTGGCCCCTCCAGACTGAAAGGATCTGCAGCCACTTACAAGGTAATCACAGAAAAACTTGCAGAGAAAACAGACACAGGGCAGAATCAGTGTGAGGGAGAGATCCTAATGCTAGTCTTTCTGAATTTGGCTTTGCTTTCTAAATTTTTTTATCTCTGGAAAACAACAACAACAACAAAAAATCAGTGATTTAAAAAGCATCAACGTGACTTAAAAATCATTTTCTGTTTTTACCATGTTTTCAGTCTAGGATACAATTAGCTGCAGCCAATATATGTTCTACAACTGATGTTCACAGGCAGGCTGTTAATATATTTATGCATTTCATTATTCCTTACTAGCACCAAGACATCTGCACACTATAAAGAACTCACTCATAAAATATGGCTCTGCAATATATGAGCAGAGGTTGCCAGAACCAAGTTCTGGCAGCATCCTTGACATATAAGATTCTAAATATTCTGATTCTTCTTTCTTTCACCATGGCAGTGAAGATTTAGGTAAAACCAGCAGATAAACTGCAGGTAAAGCCCTAGAGGAATGAAGAACATGCACATTTCACAGTTCCACAGGAAATTACTGTCCTTAACTCAGTATTTTCCAAACTGGTTTGTTGAGTTTTGCTGGGTTGGGTTTTTCATTTGTAGTGGGGTTTTTTGGTTGGCTTTTTGTGTGTTTTTGCTATTTTTGGTTTTTTTGGGGGTTTGGGGTTTTTTTTTTTTTTGTTTGGTTTGGTTTGTTTTGGTTTGTTTTGGTTTTGTTTTGGGGGGGGTTTTTTGGTGTGTGTCTGTGTTTTTTTTCTTTTTTTTTTTTCCCCAAAGCGTGAGATGGTTCAAATATTGGGGATTTAAACTGAATCTGAGATTCTAAAGTAACTAAGTTTCAATCTATTTTTCAGTTTAATGTGCATGCAATATCAAAGTGCTCTTATACCTAACTTTAATCCCTTATTTCTTATTTAAGGTTGTTCTTGTTCATTGGGGAGTGGATTTTTGATCTTTTGTTTTGGTTTGGGTTTTTTTGCTTGCTTTTATTTTTTTTAATTGGTTGGCTGGCTTTGTGGATTTTTAAGGAATTTGGTGGGTGGTTTTTTTAATGATTTATACTCCAGCTCCCTTCTTAAAATTTAATTTCCAAAAGTTCATAATTCATGAGAAACTTTACAACTCTACAATATTCATTAAACATACTTTGAAATTTATACCCATTATGCAATGACTAGAGGTAAGAAAACCGAGTGCTTTTAAATGTCATTTTAACATCCACTGCATATATTTTGGGCAATGAGTATACTTATAAAGGAAGAAAAAATAAGGTTTTGTTAGAGGCTTTGAAATGAGAACAAAGGCTTAAAGGTAAGTTTCTTTATGAAAAACTTTTTAAAAATACCCTTATATTTGCCTAATGATGAACAAATACACTAATAACCTAAGATAAATACGACATATGTTTTTCTTTCTACTTCCCTCTCTCCCATTTAATTTCAACCTTGTTGGCTCAAGGTTGATTTCTTTTCATTGTTTTTTGCCTATGTAATGTATGGGAGCACCCATGCGTGCTCGTATTTGTTTCTCCAGGATGGCTCTGAAGCACCCATGGGCTGTACATTCACTTTCTGTTTGACCTCATGCCTAACTTGTTAATTCACTTTCCTTCAAGGGATTTCTTCTGCTTTTGTTTCTAGTTTATCCTAAGCTAATTGAAAAGTAAACTACATCAAGGATATGAGGTCTAAAAAAATCATTCTGCCTCAGAAATAATAAAAAATTCACGTGCAATCGATAATCTGCATACACAGAGCAGCAAAATTTATGGTCAGGAGTATTCTTTCCCATCTGCCCACTCCTGTATAAATAGTTTCCTTTAAAGAGATCCTAGAAAGACCAATGTAGAAAAGGCAGAAGGATAAACATATTAATGAAATATATGTGTTTCTGGCAATAACTCTCTGAATAACTTGATATTGAAATTATACTGCAAAATTTAACACCTAAACTTTAATGCACATACAAATTAAGCAAGGGATTCTGAAACAGATAATTCACAAAAAGCAAGTAGGACAAGGAATAGGCTGCAACACATAGAGAGACAATTTCTCAGTTTTCAAAAAAGTTTTTGAAGAAGAATTAGCATCATAGCTAAATCTGGAAAAATGTATCAGAAAAAAAGTAACATATGAACTGTAGATAATCCTTTAAAGTTTTGTATGTAAATTTCCTTAGGAAAAAAAGTAATCACTTCTACAGCAAAGTTTATGGGATGTCTCACTTGAGCTTTGACATCTTCGTAAACTTGATAGGTTTCAAAACTTAAATTTTGTAGAGTTTTCAGATGGGTTCCACAACTGCATAGCTCATGGATACACCCTGTGATGAGGCAAGCATGAACAAATATTCTTGCATCCCAAAAAGCATTCTAAGGCTCCCCAGCATTAAACTGCTTTGCAAAAGTCTTCAACCTTCAGCAAATTCTGTCTATTGCTGGCAGAATGTGGCAACTCTGTTTCTGGCTTAAAGATCTCTCCACACAAAGAATGGACAAGGCTTTGGGAAAGGACACCCAGCTTTGTGGAAACCAAGGACACATATCTCACTATGGAAAAGGTCACAGGTACTGTGCAAAGTCTTTATGTTGCTAATAATATAATGATATCAATACCAAGAAAAAACAAACAAACAAACAAACAAACAACCCTAGTGAAAGGTAACTGGGTTACACACTACAGAGGTGTCAGGAAAATACACTGGGAGTTTGCAATAATACACAGCAAGTATGGATTACTGAGATAACATTATGTCATAATTCTTTGTTTCACTAAAAGGATGGTTTCTTTTTGAAATGTGTTACAAAATTCATGAGATAGGAGGAGATATTTCCACATACCACTTGGAAAACCAGGAAATGTCACTATTATGCAGAAATGGAAAGGTCCACCTACCTGAATGGAAATGTTGCTTTCCTTCTAATTCTAACACTGTCTGTTTTTATTAAACATAACAGGTGTTATGTTTAAGTGACTATGAACCACTTAGCACTATTACTAGAGAGCAGAGTAGCAAGCCTCCTCCCAGGCTAGAGACAAGTATTTCTTTGGAACTACAGAATTTGAGAGCTGGGCTTCAGACACTTGCAACACAAAGGGAACAATAAAATCTCTTTGATCTGACTGTTATTGCCTGTAATACCAGTTATGATAGAACACTGAAGAAAATAAGTAGGGGTAGCAGTAAAGAATGTCCAGGACACTGTGCTTGCAACCCTTTCATCAATTTAACAGACACACAACAAAATATAAGATAGATTTTTACTTAAAGGCACTATTTTATTGACTTAAAGTGCTGTAGAAAAAAAAAATCTATGGAATTCACTTGAGTAGAGAGGCTATTTCATAATGGCCTCAGAAAAAGTATTGTTTTTGAAGAAAAGTACTTGTTTCGTGTAAGCAGAATTCAATCTACATTAAGCAAAAGAATTCATGTTCCTGGCATTCAGCAGTTATTCAAGGTTATACAAGACTGTTCTTTCACAGCAACCTCACAACTGACCCAGGAAAGGGCTGAAGATTAGTGTCCTTTTTTACTCCTGGTCTTCATCTTTCATTATAAAGTTGCCACCTAGTTAATAGACAACCTGAAAACTCCACTGAACATACGATTCTCAAGGATTACTAGAGTTTTTAGTCTTCAAATCAACGATTCCTATTTTTTGAATTCTGTTAAATATAGGGTGAGGTTTCAAAAAAGACTACCAGAAGTTAAGCTGAAACCTTCAATGAAAGCCAGCCATCAGCATTTTATGACTCAGAAACATCCCCCAGACAGAGTTTTGAATGGATCTGATTACTTAAAATGCATGCTATAGGAGTACTTAATTTGCAACATCAGAAACTGCTTCCTAGAGAGTAACTCGTGTGAGAATGCTAAAATGACAGTCTTTTTCCCAGATAGATCCCTATCTCCTAATGAACACTGCAGGACTCCAAATTGGTAATGTGCAATAAACAAACATGTTTAATGGATATGGCATGGAGAAAAGTCTGAGCCTACAGTTCAAAGTGAGTAAAGATTTACTACCTGCCAGGTAATAAATGCATTGCAGGACTTAATGAAATTGACAACAAAATACCTAAACTTTATGGTTTCCACATAAATAAACATGAGAGGTTTTGTTTTGGTTAGTTTTTTGGGGGTTTTTTTAGGACTACTATGTTAACTCATATACAGTCTTAAACTAATTTCTGACAA
Organism: Pycnonotus jocosus; assembly: GCA_013400435.1. NCBI lineage: Eukaryota > Metazoa > Chordata > Aves > Passeriformes > Pycnonotidae > Pycnonotus > Pycnonotus jocosus. The sequence continues at coordinate 199,686 of VWYP01016338.1, forward strand.
ACTCAGGTAAACATCACATGTAATGACCAGGTTGGTGAAGACACTTGGCTATAAATGAACTTGAGGGGCTGTGACCCTCAGAAGAATGATGAAAAAAACCCAGACTAAATTTTTGCAAACTGTGAATACTAAAAAAGACAAGTCTACTTCTCCACCTGACTCTGGTACACTGCCTCTTTGGGAGACTTTTGGATAACCAGTGCAATTATTTTCCTATTAATTCCTCCTTGTGATTTATAGTTCTGACTAATCTCTGTTGAAACTTCCAGGATAGGAAAATGAGAATAAGGAAGAGATGTGTATTTTTTGGAAAGTCTTGCTTTAGTCAGAATTGAAGACTATTTTGCTGAAATGACAAGAATCAAGCTAGAACCTGAAACATTCCAATTTCAAAAGGAAGGTGTTTAACAGCTGCTACCACTTAATAAAGTTGGAAATTATATCCTCCTTACCACTATGTCAAGAGATGTGCCTCATCTGACAAGCAGCTGGGTTATGATCATATCTGCAACCAAAGAACCAATTTGAATTAGTCTAAAGTATACGGTTTTTAAACCTTTGGTCATCTTTTAATTTTTAGGATTTTCTCAAAATTATTTGGTGAACAAGTGAAACCTGATGCTCAGTAATGTTGGCTGGTTTAATTATGCAGAGAAAAACAAATAACAGGCATCTCTGGAGTATGTAGAACATTGAACTGCAGAGAATATGAGTGATAATTCTAGATGTCCTGGAAACATCATAACTTTCACTGAACACCAAACAAATTTACACACATTGCTGTGCAGAAAATATGATATTCCCAAATATCCTTCCACTTTTTGACGTAGCCAGCAGTGCTTATGTCCTACCACACATACTATGGTGTATCCTCACTCCTTTCATCTCAAAGTCATATTGGTAACCAAACACCTCACACCATGTGCTCCTCTGGCCTGGAAGAATTCAGCACCATGCCTCACATCCTATCCTCCATCTCCCATGAGGAACTAGAAGTTGAGGTCCCAGAAAGGCATATGAAAGAGCAAAAGTACACCTATGCAAACAAAATGTGAAATGAAAGGACCAAACCTTTGCAGTTTGCCATCTTATGCTGGTTTTCCTCACATAAATAATTATGAATGTGTCTCTTCTTTTCCTCTGGCTAAACTTTACTAGGAACTAAAAACATTTCTCATTTTATTTTCTGAAAACGTGAATAAAAAGCTATATAACATCAGTCTTCCTCATTTATGTAATTTGTAACAGATGACGCTGTCTGTATTTAGTTTTTAGAAGGTGATATATGTATACCAGACCAGAGAAATGCTTAGTTTCATAGATTTTCAACATTTTACAGTACATAAGCTAGTTTTATCCTAATCAATGCACACAATTGCACCCTTCAAATGCCTTGAGGAGAAAGAAGTTTGACCTCGTGTTGCAAATCCATGATGAAAGTGAATGATTATCATCACACACTCAGCTGAGTGATTGCTGATTACAACCATGTTTTGAGGGCAGGATGTTCCCTGACCTCACAAAACAAAGATTCTCAGCTGTCAGGAATCAAGAGTCCCAAAACCAGGCACAGGATCAGGAGGGGGCTGAGAGCTGGGCTTCTGCCCCTATGGGTAAGATCTCGATGCTGAGCTGGTGGAACATTCCAGGGTAGGGACAGTCCCATCCCAGCACATCTCCAGCCAGCCCTTCCAGCCACTGATGGCTCAAGGACTCCCCAAGACACGGGTTATAAGCTCTGGTTTCAATTTCCCTTCATGGACTGTGGGATTGCCTGGCTCTTTCCTGCTCCAAGGTCAGGAGGAATAAAACTCAGGAGACATTTTTGAAGTCTCACTCTGAAATTTATTATCCTTGTCTGTTACAAACTCATGAGATGTGAGCTCTCTGTAACAAGTCAAGGAAATGAGCTAAAATGGTGTCTACTCAAGGCTATTTAATCCCAATTATCCAATAAACACTTTACATCTATATTATTTATGCTTCTAATCCATTTATGATCGCCCAAAACCCGCAATGCCGACATCTTTCACTCAGTTACAGAAAACCACACATACACATGAACAAGAAGGAAGAAGAAGGTGCAAAAAGACAACTAATCCACAGCCAAAGTTCTCCATCTTGGCTACCATGTATCACCATACACTAAATGCCCAAATCTAAGTTTTTCACCCTGTGAGATCACACAATTCTATCCAGACTATCTAAACTACACACACACTGCTTCTGTGCTATCACTCAATTTTGGAAGCCTTTTCCAAGGTCTCAGGTCAAACGAGGTGTTTACTTGAGGGTTGGCACCCTTCAATTCAGAAAGCTTGAAATTTTCAGCCTTCAGAGTTGCAGCAATGGACCACTCTTTCATGTGCTAATCATCTTCCACCCACCTGAGCAAGGCTCTCCAATGAATTGCTACCTGTACCTTTGTTCTGTGATAAAAGATTTCTGAGGACGGTGATGAAGGAGCTCAGAGAAATCAATGAATAAAACACTTTGTGACTGAGAATCCAAAAATAACATTTATAAAAGCGTAATATTTAAATTTTTTAGGATGGGAAGGTAGGATGAAATAAATGGAAACCCATGAATTGAGGCATCCAATTCAATTATTATGAGGTGGTGAAATTTCAGCAGTACACTTTCAGTTTTATATAGCTGCACTTTCTATGATGTGGGAGTTACAGAGAAAATATTTATAAGAATGGAAACTAATACATGAATTTAAAAATACTTTGCTTTCAATGCAATAATGAAGAAAGGCCGTCCTTTATTCTGAGACAAAAATTTAAAAAGTAATTTGATTATTATTTTCTGCCTAAATGTAGATTCATGCTGTATCAGTCACTATTTAGAAGCAATCTTCAGAATTTTTAATAGAGAAATAATTTTGAATTATTTAAAATATGGCAAGAATTTTAGCTATAACTTATAGTACCATAAAATCATTGCTCTCCTTTAGGACTAATATTGATGATTTTGATTACTGAGACTCTCTAAGCAAGGCTTGACATGACTGATATGATATAACAATACACATTTTAAAAACTGTCTAACATGTCTGGATCTTACTTCTCTAAATCTTTATTAAGTAATGCAGTATATAACCTTATAATATACTAAAACATGTGCAAAGGAAAGATTCAATTTCTCTTTCAGCCTCCAAAGACAGATAAATCAACGAAAATAAAAGTAGGTAAAGATGAGGTTAAAAATGAAATACCAGTGCAAAGTCTGCCTTGATAGCAATACATTTACTAAAGGGCTCTTCTGTCTTTTGATGGGTCAGCTTCAAGGACAGGTGCATTTTATTAAAAACAACCAAGATTTTCAGTTTGGATAGGGTACTTCACAGCACCCAGTCAGAGACAGCTGACAGAATGTGCTTATCCCATGTTGAAATTCTGATAGTGCACCAGCTATTCACAATAAGGTGGTACCAAAGCAATTAGAGAATCATAGAATGCCTGAGGCCAGAGGGTATCTCTGGAGATCAAGCAGGGCCTCAAGCAGATTGCTGATTGCCCAGGACCATGTCCAGACAGCTTTTAAGTATCAGAGTTATAGAGATGACAAAATTCAATAAACTAAAATAAGAACATGAGTGAGCTAGTTAAAAATTAAATTTTAACAGTATTTTTTAATCAATATTTTTTATTTCGAGAGAAAATAGTAATAAAGTCTGGACATTTGGTTTCTTTGGGTTTGCATGGCTTGGTTTTCTTTGATGGCTGAAAAAACCAAAAGTGTGACAGGACTTCAGCAGACCTGCAGGATAGTTTAGGTCAGAGTGTCATCAAAGTTAGGATAGTTGAAATTCTATGTAGCACTGATGCAATGAACTAAATTGAAGGTTTTTTTCTCACTGATTTTGAAATTGTATCCAGAGAATCTGAGAAAATTCATCCCAGAGATCACAAAATTCTCTCTTAGTTTTAGTTTAATAAAATTCTCTGGTAGAAATTCTTAATGTAAAGAACAAACCAAGAAAACTAAAGCAACCACCTCTAGAGTAGTTCATGCTGGAGCAACCTGCAACAGATGCTATTTCCTCACCTACCACAAATTATCAAAACACAAATGCAAAGAAATACAAAACCATTAAGATAATTTAAACAGAAAGTACCAAATAAAAGCATAAATAATGGCAGAGAGGGCTTTAGGCAGAGCAAGTCAAATTTAATATTGTATATTTTATTAGAGCTTCAACTGTCTTCTCTCATGGACAGTGAAATACGGCACATATGACATCTTAATTACTTCTTGGGCTTAGATAGATTATTTTATTATGTAAAGTGTTATATTGTTAAGGTGTGTTTCATACAGATTTACAGATCATTAGCTAATTATATCTAATATGAAACATGGTGATTAAATTCTCATTAATGACATTTAATTAGATGTTATTAAAAAGTGATAATTTTATTCTACTTAATTTTAATGCAGAAATGAAGTGCACTATAGCTTAATTACAGCTATGCAAATAAATTAAATAAACTAAGTCAGAAGTCTTCTAATAATAGCATTTTTTCTTCTTTTAAAGGTACATTCCTTTACTTCGGTCTTAGTCTGAAATTCAGTAATTTGCATTATGCTTCCTTATTAATGAATACTTCAAGAAATCACAGAGCAAATAGTACTGAAAGCACCTGAGATAAAGTATTCTGGTACAATGTATTGCTTTAAGCATTTCCATACGGTAGGGAACAGAGCAGATACATCAGTTCTACAGTCTGTGACTTGGAAAGTAATACTCACCTCTAAAATGAACAAATATATCATAGTAATAAATACAGAAAACAATGTAGATAGCAGTTAAGACATTCTACATCATCACAGTCATTGATTATTCCAGGAAACTTGTTGACGTGCCCTAAAAATTTGTATTTATTTGTTTAGGATTTGATTCTGTACTCTTCAGAGGAGCAATGCCTTGCTCCTCTACTTATCTTTCTAATTTCTAATTAAAATTCTCTCTTAATCTGAATGTGCATATCAGCATTACCTAAATGAAACAACCCAAACTCTGAAATTTAAACTTTGACAGGAAAATACAAGGTATCTTCCTTAAGAAGCTGTAAGGATGCAATTTTCCCTTTTCAGAAGAGGATTTTTCTCAATCTGCATAACAATACAAACATTTCAGTGTTTATAATGAAATAAAATATTTGATCTTGCAATAGTTTGTTTGTTTGTTTGTTTGTTTGTTTGTTTGTTTCCCATGCCTCCAAATTACCAATGGAGATTTTCAGATACTTCAACAGCCAATCTAGGTAAGACTGCTCATCCCAAACCACAATGGTCAGGCTAGGGGCTAACAGAGCTGGTACTTTTCTCCCTGAACCAGTAAGGGAAGTTCTTTTCAGAGTACAGTGTGGTTTTTCTTTCCTAATGCAACCCAAACATCTCATTATTTTCTGCAGAACAGCTCAAAGCCATGAAGAGTACAGTAATGCTGCAAACTTATCAACAAATCAAGCATGAAGAGTTCCTCCATGTAAAGGAGTTGGTGATCATGACAGCTGAAATTGGAGAACAACCTTTGTACTGTTGCAACAGTATTATGTCGAATTTTTTTTTTATAAAGCAGAACCCCATGCAATTTCTTGAAACTTAATTGGCAAAGCAGCTGAAGTTTAGTTAATTTTGCAACTCTGTTGAGAGCTCTCCACTGTGAAAGCAAGCACATCTTCAAACACAAAAAGAATCCCACTTGTTAAGTAGAAATGTCAATGTTGGGTATACAGTGCACTTTGCAGCTAGTTCATTGAAGGGGAAAAAAAAGGCATATTAATAACGTGGCATAAAAGGAGAAAAGAAATGCATCTTTATTTTCTTTAATTTTTACTTATTTCTTTCCCAGTATAATTTGAATCAAAGGCAGCTCGGCCAGATCCTCATTAATTTAAAAAATCAACAGGGCTATTCTAAAGACAGATCCTCCTTCCTTACCATGACCTAGCAAGAAGAACAAAGACACAAATGGGGCCTTGTCTTACACATTCCATCCAGTGCTGGGAAAGCCTGAATTACAGGCACTGAAAGGAAAAGAAGTGTTTCTAATTCTTGGGGTTTGGTAGGGCTGAGCTACATGATCTGTACTTTGAATATTGCAGAAATATTAACTCCTTGCAGAGAAATAAAAGCTACTTAGAGAATTTTTTTTTTCTTTCCTGGACTGAATTCTCTCCACTTTCTGACTACCGGCAGAAAAGGGATTGGGGAAAAAAGGTCACCAATAAATGGATGTGTTCTCATTCCTTTTTTTTCCACAGGAACAAAAAAGTCCATAATAGATTTTTACATGCAAATCTTGGCAGCACAATTTAGGGCTATGTTTACAGAGTGCATGAAGACTTCAAAATATAAGAATATGCAATAGTCTTCTAAAATGTTCTGTTCATCTTGCTATGATATTTATTTTTATAGTTATTCTTACTTCTGAGTAATATATTTTAAATACTTAAGACAAAAATAATGCTTTCACATCATTGTAATCTTTTGTGCAGTGTTGCTGTTAATTTAGCAAGTTAAAAGTTACTCATTAACTTATCATAATATAAAATCTAGGTTTGTCAAAGTGTAATATTTTCTGAAGTTCATGATGTACTCATGAAATGTACTAAAAAAGGTCATCTAACACAAGAGCTCAGGAGTGTTTCCAAAGTTTTGGAAACTTAATCTTACACGTGATAATGTTTTTTTCCTTAAACTAACAGAGGGATCATGCACAATGAATGTATGCACTTTGTATAATTTTTGAACATATTACAGACACGTTTTCTTGAGTCATTTCACTACAGCTATTTCTTTCAATAGATAAATTCTGGAATAACAAGACCAAGACCATTAAAGACATTTAGGTATTTCACGATGCAGCTCACCCCTCACTGGGTTTTCGAGGGAGTGCAGGTCAAATTCCCACCTGTAGACATTACACCACCTGCTTCCATAGCATTCCAAAAAGTATTCAAAGAAATGCAGTGCCAAGTGCAGACTCTGACACATGGTACTTCTCTCCCATTTCTGGTTTTCGTTTTAAGTAAAGAGAAATCTAATCTCTTGTTGTAACATCATGAGCTTGAGCCAGATATTACCTAACCCAAACATAAACTTTTTACAAGAAAGTTGAATTAGTTGCTATAAATGAAAAGAAATGTTGACTGAAAGCAAAAGAAACTGCCCATAGCAATATAAGTAGTAAAAGTTTCTCTGAGATGTAAATAAATGTTTGCATTGAATTTAATGATCTTGACACCCTATTGTCATAACCAAAGAACAAATGAAACAGAAAATATGGCAAAAAAACCTCCTCAGGTTGCAAGGTTTTGGGTTCAATGGGGTGTACTGGAGTCTATTGATGTTCACTAATGCCTAGAAGTTCAAAACTACTCACTAATATTTGGCCAAAGGAAGATCTGTCACCATGCATGTATTTTCTACTTCCTACAGTCTTAAAATTAAGAATAAAGATGAAGTATTTTGCAAATATTTAGTGTATCATTTTTATACTGGTATTCTTGAAATGGTTTCTTAACCAGAAATTGAAGGGCAAAAATTCACTAATAATCATAAAGCATAATAAGTGAGAGTAGGATAGAAGAGAGAATAATGAAAAGCGGAAATTGGTAAGAATCATATTTTACTAATGATCACCTCATCTTTTTTTTTTTTTCTACTTCTGTATGTGTCCATTTGATTAGCTGACCAAGACACATCCCTAAAAAAAAAAAATCCAGACATCTCTACTGATGCCAGTTACACTTTACAGAAACCATAATCAGAACCCCATAAATCTTATAGCAATTTCAAGTTGGTGCTTTATTAGGGGAAATTGAAAGAAATAAAGATTACTCACACTTTTTAATGTCCTATTTATGAGGAAGAGAAGACTGGGGATGTAAGAACTGGTCAGTTTTCAATACTCCAAACTGTCCTGATGGAAATATATGCTCTGTATCATCTGTGAAAACACAGATATGCAAACACACAAACCAGGGCTTTGATTTAACAGACTGACCACTAATCACAAATCAGCTTCCCTAAAAGGTTTTACAGATCAGCAGAATGAAGGCTTATTAACCCAAGGTAAATGAGTTTGCTTAATAGAAACAAATAGTGAAGATTCAGATGAAGTTGAGCTGTTTTCAGTAACAATCTCAAATCAAAGTAATCTATTCAGAAATATTGATATTTGCTTATTCAGCAGTAATTGATGGAACCATTGGGGTGAAATAAAGAAGCAGTAAATATGATACAAATATAATATAAAAGACTACTCTAAAACAGTACATTATTTAGAAAACATATATTGGGCACTACGATTACATGAGTATATTTTTTTTATTTTCATATAAGAAATCTGTATAATGCATTTTATTCAGTTTTTCTGCTAAAGAGTTCATTTTATTTCTCAAACTATAGTCTGGAATGTATATATCATAAATAATTTTTACATGGTTTTTACATGCATTCTTTTCATTTACTTAATTTAATTTCAAATGTAGAGGAATTAAAAATAAACATAACTAAAGATGAGGAAGTACAGAGAGGAGATTGGAAGAATTATACTTCACTTATGGAGAATTTTTCTAGAATTGTTTCAGATCTTTACCAAGTTATCTATGGTTAATTTCCCTTGTAGATTTTTGTCATTAGAACATGACATTTTAGAAGATATGTTTACTCTTTAAAGGAATTACTCCTGAGGGACAGAATTGCTGGAATTTGTAGCACAATCTTTGGCATGATCCATAAGAGTTCTGATGGTTCAGCATATTCCAGGATTTGTTGTGTGTGGAAAGAGCCCAGGTCTTCCTTAGGTACTGGCTTTTTTTCTTTTTTTAAATTCAGAAAGAATTGTGACTTATGAAAATTCTGAACAAGAGAACGACATCTTCTTTTAAGCTAAAGATTTTCAAAAAGCTTCACCAACTATAAAAGATTTCTCATTCAGTGAATGGGGATTTCTCATTCATGTGTCAGTAATTCTACTGTTTGGACCTATATAATTTCATTTTGATCAGATAAAACTTTGGCTATATGGAAAAAATATAATTATGTTCATTTGTCAGGAAATTCCTTTCTAATTTATGCAGCTGTCAGAAATAAATTGCATTTATCTTGAGTTTTTTCATCTTTTTTGCAGGTTATTTCTGGTCTGTGTTACTCTCAGTTCTTCATTTTCCCAACAGGATGAAATTTTATTCTTTGCAATAGCCTTTCCAAAGACTTTAAAATCAAAGGAATACTGAGAGACTTAAAAAAAAGTTATTATTTGAAAAATTAATAAATTATACATCAGGAAGGTTACATACACTGATAGTCCTTGGCCTTGACAGCAGAAATTAATTAATCCATCTAATTTATTGATCAATTTAGATGTAAAAACACTTCAGAGCTAAAATTACTCTTTCAGTCATCCTGAGTTATGAAGTAGAATTTATTACATAACTTCCAAAAGAGGGAAATTAAAAAAGAAACACCTATCAGTCACCTAAAAGGTGCTACGTGCTGCTAAATTTGTTTCTAAAAGCTGCATCAGCCTGGAATTTAAAGTGGTTTCTATTTCACATCAATTTGTAAAAGAAATCTGTAAGAATAATTACTTTCTATACCTTCTAAACAGTATGGGTAGCAGGGATCTGCAGTTTTATTCATGTTTTCCAGTTAGGAAAGGAGGTTAAACTCATAGGCTTATAAAAGAAAAATCCCTGAATTATCTGAAGTTTTAAATTACACAGTCACAACTATGGTTTATTCCAGGTACTTCCTCTTATATTCAGAAATTCTCAAGAAAAACACTAAAGCAACATGTTCCAAGACACCCTGACACCTAAATAGAGCAGAGGTTGTAGCTTAAGAGAATTTGAGTGCAGCAATTTCATGTACAAATAAGTCAAATAAATTGCTATGTCATGGTTCTTTACCAAATAGAAGATATTTTCAAAATATGTTTTTTCTCCTGAACTCTAATTCAGCTCCAAAGTCTATTCCACAAAAAAAAAAAAAATTGCTTAAAGTATCATAAGTGATTTTGACATATATGAAGATGTGATATATTTACAACACACACAGAGTTTTGTGTATTAGATTAACACAAAAATAGATCCACTAGCAGAAACCCAAGTCTGAATTGCATTTTGTCATTTTTTATGTCTTTGCGTGCTGAAATAACAAGAGGACTAATGCTATTTCCTTCTCTCACAGGTATCCTCCAAAAGATACATTAATATTTATTAAGCAGGATTTTACTCATGTCAATAGATGACTCCAGCACCAGTAAGGACTCAGCCCTTTAAAATACAGCTCACTTTTCTTTCATATGTAGAAAGAAAACAACTTTTTTGAAGCACTGTTATATTTTTAGTGAGGTTGGTATAGAGATGCAGAACTGTATATGCATTCTTCTTCATTTGATGCAAAAGATTGTTAGGATTTCTTCTATACTAACAGACTATTCAACTGGAAGAAAATGTGCTGGAATTACAGCACAGTATAGAAAAAAATAATCTCTCTCCATATGTTCCCTTAATAACTTCATTATGCTTTTCAAGGTCTATGAACAGAAACTAAATAGAAATTCTGCATGTTTGAAAATGTGATGACAATGAATGTTGTAAACACAAAGTGAAAGACTGGTAGGATGGTACTTGGTGAAGATGAAGAGCATCCAAGTCAGGAAAATGTCTGCTCAAACCAGGAAACGGAGGATAAAAGTGTGAATGCATAAAAACACAACCTTTCTTTGGATCTTCAAAAAACCAATCAGTAGGAAATGTCTATTAATTCAAGCTCTGATACTCTTATTACATGAAACAATGAAGAATTATAATGAGACTAACAGAAAACAAACAAACAAATATATATATGTACCGTATACTGTATATTCATACATATTTTCCTTTAAGACTACTGGAGAAAGGAGAAATGCTGCTCTCTTTATAGAATAACAGGAACCAAATATAATTTTCCATGCAAGCATGAGGATTTTTTTATTAAAACCAAAAAATTATAGCAACTTTAATTGTATATAAAAATAGATTTTCCTGATTTCTAATCACCTGCATTTGGAGGTTAGGGAAGTGGGAGAAGCATGGGTGAGTGATCATTTAAAAATGTACCTTTTACTCGACTGAACATAAAGTAGAGCCCTGAATCATCAGTTTTTCCATCTGCCCCTGCTTTTTTCAGGGACCATCTGAAATGCCCAACTGGATTTATATAATATTTAAAATCAGAAAGAAAATAATTCTATTTTCTTTTTCTTAACACCTATGCTTTGACACACAATTTCAGTTCAAGCAAGATAAGTGATATCTTTGATACACTAGTTAGCACTCCTCACACAGAGAGAGGCCTTTAGTGCTATGCAGGTTATTAAAGGATTTCCTCTGGTCCAGGAAAGTTGCAGTTAAATGACAGAAAGTGAATGTCAGAGGTAGTTTTCAAAGGCACCCCTAAAAGAATTAGAGGACTTTGTACTTCTAGTTATATAATAGATTTACTTAACAGCCTTGGGCATGTGAGATTTGAAAAATTCTGCTTTCTTTGAGGTATTTTCCTGCACTGAATTGCTTCCACATGAGCTGGGAAGAAACCGTGGGATGCATTTTTTTGAAAGGAAGCCTACAAGGTAGAAAAGGTAAAGTAATTTCAATAGAAAAAGCAGACAGAGAAAAGGAAGGAAGTTTCTCTTTTGAAGGAATGTCCTGCTCAGAGCACAGCCAGAGGAGAGCCTGCCTGGCTCTGCACAGGTCCCAGCTGTGCCAGATGTGTGCTCCAGATTTGCCTCAATTTGTACCAACCTCCAACAGGAGATCAGCCCTGCCATAACACTGGACGTAAGCTACAGATCTTTCAAACCTCAATAAATATGTGATTATCCTACTACATACTAATAACATAATCACTCAGGTCAGCAAAACACTGCTGGGCCTCTGGGGAAAAGAAAAACTCAGAGCAGGGTGCAAGAGGCTGAGTTTCAGGTGTGTACAAAGCAAGATAAAGGTGAATTTCCATCTGAAACCCTGCCATTGCAGGTGAAACTTAAAATCACTTATCCTTTTAATGGACTATATATTTCTTTTCTTTCAGACTGTGCTTTTCTTTCTCTAGCCTTCAGCTTCCAGACATTTTTAAGTATTTGTTCAAAATGCATATGATCCTACATGAAGTACCAGGGATATCAAAACTTGCCTACAGAAGTTGGTCAATAAAACAACATTCTAAATCAGTTAACGAAACTAAATAATAATAAGAGATATCAGGCACAGCTGCACTACACCAAAAAAACCCTATTTTATCTGGTAAAGATTTTGGATAGATTTTGAGGTCAGAGCAAGTGTTCTTTTACACTAGCAAAAGGGGATTCTGCAGGAAAAAAAAAATAAATGGAGGGAAAAAAAGCTCAATCTCACCATATTTTATAAGCAATAAACAGTAGACTAATAAATACGATTAAGAGTTAAAATATTTTATATTAAATAAAATATGTCTTTCAGAATGCAATTAATCAAGTCCCTGATTACTTTTGCTCTTTTGTTGACATAATTTATATATTCAAACAGCAACTTTAAGAAGAATTCTTGACCATGGAGCAGCATCATGAGTATTAAGCAGAGCTACAGCTCACTTTAAGGAAAATACAGTCAAGGGAATCATGAAGACAAGCACATTAATTCTTTCATGATGGCAGAAAACCACACCAGCCTACACATCAGGATTAAGACAGTTGATGTCCATGGAGAAGCTGAGCTGACAGCATCAAGAACTGTGCAGAAAGTGATAAACCTTATGCAGCATACACAAAAATCTAATGGGAAAGAAAAATGATTTGGTCAAGAAACCTGATCTTTTTTTTTATTTTTTGATGTTTCATTTATCATGATGGGATCCTCTTTCACGGGGCATTACATGAGCTATTTACATAAATATAAAACCACAAACACATATAACACATATGCTTTTACACAAAAATGTATGTCATATATTGTATGTAACACATACACATTTTTTTTTCTCAGTATTGCTTTACTCTCCCATGACAGCTTCTAAATTCAAAAGTTTCTTATGACAAGGTGCAAATCTTTATGTGGAAAAAGAAGATAAAATTTAAAAAATTTAAAGTTGCCCAGGGAAGTTCTGGATGCTCCATCCCTTGAAGGGCTCAAGGCCAGGTTGGAAGGGGCTTTGAGAGACCTGCCCTAGTGAAAGGTGGCAGGGGGTGGAACCAGGATAATCTTCAAGGTCCCTTCAAATGCAAAATATTCTATGATTCTTTATACAGTGTAATAATTATCTAGCCATTCCCTGAATATAATGAATTGTATTACCAGATGTAATGACAATTCCTTCTTCAGAATACAATACCTTTATTTACATAGATTCTTGTGTTTTACCATTGTTTTGGAGACCTATTTACCTTAAGAAGGATTTATAATTAAATTGCAAACTAATAGTCCAGAAAATTTATTATTATAACAAATAAACTCATTATAAAAGCCAAACTCATTCTTACAGTTTAGTATCTATTTCTCTTCAGAACAATTATAAAATTCACTAATAATTTCTGTATTGGACAATGGACATTGAATATGCTGAAAACAGGCCAAAAAGTAATCAGTATTTCTATGGAAAAGAATTTTTTTCACAGTAAAGTGATTATTTGAGGAAGGATGGGACCATAATAGAGAAACGAGATTGCAGCAAAGCTAGATTTAGTGAAATTATTTAGTGAATAACAATACAATAACAATTATAATAAATAACAAATCAGATAGATAATCTGATTTTCAAACATTCAGAAAAAATATGTGCCTGTGCTACATATGATTGAAATGGAGAAGGTTTGGACAAATGAAAGAAAATGTATCAGATTTCGTTTTAAAAGGACATCCATCTTATTTAAAACCAAATTTTATTTTATTTTATTTTATTTTGTTTTATTTTATCTTTACAGTGAAGAAAACTTTCCAACTTCCAACAGCCTTTTTTTTTTTCTTTTTGTTTTGTTTTGTTTTTCCTTTAAAATATTATGGAATAACATTATGAAATTAGTTTGACATATGAGAGCACCAAAGTTCTGAATTTGTCCTTTTTATCTCAAACACTAATGGGAATGACTAACTTACATAAAAAATCAAGTGTTAGCAAAGACCTGAAAGCCAATTTCATTTTCACAAATGTTCAAGGAGATATTTTTTGTTGTTCTAACTTTTTTGGAATAAAACAACATGCTTATCATAAGTAATAAAGCTGCTTTCAAGCATCCTCTGCAGAGGCAGCCCACCAAACATTTTGCTGAACTATTGCTGCCATTGCAGGAGAAAGGCATTCCTGGAAAGGCTTCTGGTAACTGGAGGAAAAAAGATGAATAAAAGAAAATGACATGTGGTAACTAAAGTTTACAGGCCAATGGAAAGAGAGATTTTGTTTGTGTGCTTCCCTGGCTTGTAACAGACAACTTAGAAAAGGAGAAGAACATATATCAATATCTTGGAGGAATATAAAATTCATTGTAACAATGTCCTTAAGCTATCTGTTTCTTCCTAACACTGCTAATTAATATATCTCAATGTCAGACATATCATCTAACCTGTCCAAAACAGCAGAGGTGGGCACAAAAAAGATTCTCTTGCTATGATTTAGTACAGGGTAAGATACAATTGGTGTTTGATGGGCCTGCTCCCTAAAACAGAGCTCACATCAGATGCTCCTCTGCCCGTGGATCTCAGCCCATAACTGCCTGAACAGAAATCTCTTCAGGTGAAATATCAACAGCAGAGATGGATTCCCAGAGCTCTGATTCTTGTAGCACAAGTCAAATCATCAGTTCTTCTGTACAGGTACAGCTGACTACAGAAATCATTTCCCCACATCAAGGGAGTACTGTACATCTCATTCTCTTCATAATATAATCCTCTCAACATCTTTTTCCCCCAATATAAACCTGAAATAGAATTTCTTCCTTCAGATAATTTCTACTAGCATAGTTCCACATAAGAGTCTTTATATGTATATACCTTAGCACATTGAAGTTCATACACTTGAGAGCACTACAAGAATGCCATTTCTAATGTTATGCCATTAGAAAACTGTAAAATCAAAGCAAAATTGTATAATCCATTAACAATTTAAGCATTCTATTTGTTCCTACAAAGGCTTTTCATGTCTGTTTGTTTGAATATAACACTTTTTTCTCTCTCATCATTTCCTCTAATTCAAAATATATTGAGAGTAATATTTAATTACTGAAGGAAAATATTAATAATATTGTCCTCTGATATACTTCTATGGTTCCTATCATCAACTGTAGATGCTTGGATACAGGTATAAAAATTGTTTCATTTATGTAGTTTTGTAGTCCAAAATGCACAAAAAGAAATATCTTAAAACCAAGTGAATTTTTTGTTGTATTTTGGACATCAAATGTGATAAAATTTAAAAAAAGCAGCTGAAGCTGCCTCATTGTTTTCCTCAGCTACATTGTAAGGTGAACCCTGGGATTTCATTAAAAAAAAATCACAGGTTAAATACAGGAATTTTAAGAAACTGAAGTAAATCAAATCATGACAATTAAGCTAATATTCAGGACCACCAGAAAAACACAGTCTTATCACAGAGGAGCTTGCATGAACAATGATGACCTTCTTCTTTGTGTTGGGGTGCTTTGCCAACCAGCAGAACACAGCACTGTGGTATTCCAGTTTTGGAAATTTCATATTTCATTTTCCAGATTAAGGCAATTCATTTGGCCTGGTGGTGATATTCTATGGTTGGACTCAATTAATTTCAGCAGCTATTCAGCCCTGTCCTCTGCCTCTGGAATTTTCTTTCTGGTGTTTTCCCTTCTACAAAATGACTAAGAGTTTAATTTCAGGAAAGGATAATAGCCAGAGAAATAAAAAATGTCTGTCATTAGAGAAGAGATAAAGCCAAAAGGCCTATTGGCAAGGAAGATAGGAAAAGCTGAATAAAAAGAAACAGAAGTGCAGGACCTAAGGACATTATTGGATCACTGAGGAAAAATGTGGAAGAGAAACTTCTAGATTTTTGGTTTTAAGTGAACTATAATGTTTTGGAGGAAAATAAGGAAAAGGTATTCCCTGCTCCAAATACTTTCAATTAAACACTTCAATTAACAAAAAACCCTGAACACCACATGCAATTTTGAATTATCTGTTCAGTTGACTAACAATTGTTCTGCAAAAAGGCTTTCAATAGCAAACAAAAAAGAGTTTGTAAAAAACATAGAATCTCTTGACACCAAGAGAATACAAGGATGAACAGAGCATTTTTTGTTCATTAGCTTGTTTGTTGTTTAGGACATCTGTGTCTGGTGTAATAAGCTGCACTGAAGAGATTCCTTAGTGTAACAGAATTTTTTATAGATATTAATGAAACCCCAGGCTCGTGTGTTATGTATACACTTGCACAAGGTACTAATCTGCTAGCAGCCCACACACACACATCACACACAGGCTTGTCAGCAAGATGGTGACTAATGGAGTGCTTCTTATTAGCATTGGACTGCAAACTCCTTCTGACTCATGTTGGCAGGTGCGCCTCTATTGCTGGAGGCAACTGCGATAAAGACAGGGAGATCTGGAAGAAATCACTGGAACAGCCAGGTTTGGGAATTAAATCAGAGATCTGAAACCTGTTAGTATGATTTCAGTCATGAGGAGAATAAATCCAACTACGTCAGTTTGAACTTTTGCACCGTTCACAGCTCCTCCCGGTCTGAGAACGCAACCCCCTCAGAGTTTGGTGTTTTCACACGCAGGCATTGTGAAGCTTTGTTGTTGTGTGTGATAGCTCAGTGGTTGTGAGACTCCATGTGGCTCTGTCCCACAGGCAGCTCTCAAAAGCCCCACTGTCTCAGCTCTGAGTCACTCAGTGCTGATGATACCAGGACTCTTTGCCATCCAGATGAGATCAGTCCTCCAGACTGATGCAAAATGGAAAGAATGAAAAGTGTTTTCACTAGAATCCTCCTCATGTCTCGTTGCACACACTATGCTCCTAGGCAGGAAAAGCCAGAAAATGTCCTGGACCAGCAAATGAGTACTTTTAACACGAAGAATTAAATCACAGTTAACAACACACCATCTACATACAAACCACAGCTATTCATACTATTCTACTCTTAAAAATACATAGGAAAGGGCCTTCTGATGCACAGAGAGAATGAATATTTCTGAATAATTCAAGAAGGACGTTTTTAAATGCCAAGCTGACACACAGCTGCCCTAGCTGGGCACAGGAAGCACTCATTTGGCTACCAGGAACACAATGGCATGAGCAACAGCTGGAATTAACATGGGGTGTTAATCCCACAAATAGTTACAGATACCACCAGGCTTTTCCTGAGAGATGCAGCAGGCTGCTGGCACACCAGACAGACAGTCACACTTCTCTCCCATGCTCAAGCTGTGCTTCATAAGCCATATTGCCACTCCACAATAAAAAATAAACTGAGGTTATATACGGTGCTGTGCAACCAAAGATATTACTGATTGTTTTTCTCCATCTAAATTTTAGGTTTTACGTGGGAACATACAGTGATAAAGGAACATATTTTCTTAGCTATCTGAAGAAGTATTACTGCATCTTTAGAAATGTTAATCCAATCAATGAACTCAAAATGTCAGAAGATTAAAAGAAAATTGTACTATATGTAAGCAGTGCCCATACAGAAAAAAGTAGTCTGTCAAGTACGTGCTAAAAGGTGACTGAGATTGAAAGACTCCCAGTTAGCATACACTGCTGGTATGCTGTTATAGTCTTATATTAAAGGGGCTGTTTTACTGTTCAGAACAACTGCAGGATTCAATGTGCAAAGTATGTCCAACAGAGACTTTTTACACTCATTCAAAGATCTTAAAGGTGTATTTTAACTGTATGCCCATGCACTTATAACCCATGAAAAATTTGAATACACAATTTTTAAATTAATTCATATTTCCTATCATAAAGGACTTATAGGAGTGAATTATTTTTCTCTGTCCTTGCCCAAAGACAAGGAAATAATCAGGAGCACTGAATGGATAGACTTCTGATTACAACCATCACATAAAAATCACAAACTGTTGCCTGCAGGCATGAAAGACAGCTCTGGGATTAGCACTTCGTAAAATTCTTTTGACTTAATAGACAAATGTCTTTTTATATATGATATAGATAAATTCCAATTCCTCAGACACTTAAAATCTCTACTTAGAGAAAAGGTACACAATTTGTGATTATATCCATTGGCACAATCACCAAGGAAATTATCATAAATAAGAGTGAGAGAGAAGAAAGGTTGTGTTTCAGGCTTGCAGATGTTACCCAAATTTAGGGCTAGATTTGAGCCACAGTTACTCACAGCTTTTTCCCCCAAAGTATCTGTTTGTTTTACAGAAATTGATTGCATGTCCTATATTCAACACTGAAGCGTTTTGCCAATGTTCTTTGCAACACCATAGCAAAGCTAAAATGGAAAATACCAAAAATTTGAACCATTAGGGTTTTATCTGAATCTCAGACCCTGAATTCCTGAAGTCAAATGATTTGAAAAGTAAAAAAAAGAAGACAGACCTCTAATCTGTCTGAGATAGGGAGAAAGAAGGGAGTGGCAGGGAAGAGGATAAATTCTGAGCCCAAATCTAACAATGCATTTAGTCTCTTGCATTTGGAAATACAGAGGAATGTAGGGATTAAGATGAAAAAAGGAGAGACATATCAAATGAATCCAGATAAAAAATCCAATAGAATAAATAGCAAAAGGCAGATTTATTTTAAACCTAATATTTCTAATCAAAACTTTAATTTCTAAAGGCCCATAAGATAATCATAGAGCTCTGAAAAAGTACTGAGACTATCAGGGTAGCATTTATAATGTATCTTAAATACAAGTATACTTCTTAAAAAGATTAAAAGACTGATTTGAGAAATAAAATATATGCTTTGACAATTAGAAATATACAGACTGAAAATTCAGAAATAGACTAACTATTTTGTCAGATCAGCTGAAACTCTTCTATGCATCTCAGGCAGAGTAGACAAAGCAATGTCATATTCATTCTATCTTTAAAAAACTAACATATTGTTGAAAAATATTCAATGGGAAGATACGCAGAAATGTAGTTTTGTAATACTGTGCAGTATTGCCTTTAGCTTTAAGAAGAACCTAAATCTATCAGTGTACTTTTGTGCTGTGCTTATCAACAGTTCAAAAACCCCAAAACAAAAAAGCCCATTAATATCACAACACATACATAAAACTAGCTATGAGACAGTTTTAAAATTATTTTTATTCAAACTGCAAAATATTTTTTGGAGGAAAAAACTCCTTGTGGTAGGTTGACCTTGGCTGCCAGAAACCCACGCCCCCATCTTTGTTATAAAAGAGATCCCACCACAATCATTCTTCCAAAGGTTAAACAATCCCTCTATGAAAATGTTTGCCTGACAGCTAATCTGGTTTTCTAGCTCCCACTTCCAGCCATGTTGGAACTTTCAGTATTCATGACTTTTCCTCCTACATCATGGATATTTGCATTAATGTCGGTGTGCATTAGAATGATGACTTTAAGCATTCATTTTCATAATTTCATTTGGTATTTACTGCAATAATAGTAGTTGAAATAAATTTGTTTTGTAGCAATGCAGATGCCATATCTATTTCCAAAAAAACTCTGTTCTAATCTACATTGGTTAACTATTAAAATTAGATGCCACCAGACAATTCATTAAAGATTTGTGATGTAGACATGTAGACAAGCTTAGCAAAAACTTGCCTGATTATTCATTAAAAAAAATTACTCCATAGAGGCTGTGCTAATCATCCCAAAACTTACCATCAGGAAGGTTTAACTGACTAAATTCTGGAATAATATCCTGTAATAAATAAATAAACTGCAGCACTCAAAAATCCATCCCTGACTGTTCAGCTTCTGCCTATCAAATCTCTAACTCTGCAAAATATGCATACAGAATTATCAGTTGGTCAGGTTTGAAATACTAAAATGAAAGACATCATCTGCCCTTTCCCCTGACTATGTAATGAACACCAAGGATCCCTTCTCACAACAATCATATCCACTATAATGGAATAAGTACTCTTTTGCCACAAAGCGTTCTTATTGTTGTTTTTGTTGCTTAAAGCACAACAAAACAATCAGACAACTAAAAATTAAAATTGTTCAAGAAAAAAGTTAGTGAAAATGAAGAAGTAAGGATAACTATACCTCATTTTACTTTTTTAATACCATAGAAAAATGCTGACAGATCTCTGACATGAATTTTTGGAGGCTTTCCAGTCTTGAAATTTCTCCCAGTATTTCAAAGTATCTTATAAACTTTGTCATTTAAAAAAAAAAGTTCAGAATTATTAAATGCCAGCAGAATAGAAGGTTTTGTTTGTTTTTGGTATATATTTTTTTTAAATACATAATTGTCAGTTCTTCAGAATTATTTAAATGTCAGTGTCATACTTGTTTTACCTAACTCACCATCACACAGTAAGTGAAGGAGGAATCAGTTTGCAAAATAAGTGAGGATAAAACTGCCCTCTACCAGCTGTTTTGGTGATTCACTGATTAAAGGTTTTTAAAAACAGAGTAAACCAGAATTTCATGCCAGATTGCTCAGGTTAATTGGTCTCTCTGAAGAGTCTAATAGTATAAGCTGAGTGACAGCATTTAGAAGGATAAGTTGTCTCTTTACCACGGCAATCATTAGGACACAAAAATATACAAATATTATGCATGATTAAGACTGACAGAAGTGCCATTAATTCCAAAAAAGGACAGAGCAGTTCTGCATGTCCATGCAACAACCAGCCCAGCAGACAAAATGAAATGTGCCTCAGAGACCCAAACAGTCATTGAGATTAATTCTTGGGGTTAGGGGAAGGAATAGAGGAACAACCACAAAATTCTCACATTCAAAATGTGAGTAGAAGTGAATTTTTACAACGGTGAGATTGTGGATCTGCTTTCCTGGGACATTGCCAAAGATGAGGACACCTCCACTGAGCAGGAAATCTACTACAATAGGATGGAAGCAGAGCTCTATCCAACAGGAACACTTCTTTTATTCCAATTTTTTGTGAACACTTTTGATTGAGTAAACATCTGCATCTTTGAGGATTTTTTTTTTCCCCTTGGAGTTCATGTAAATATGCAGGGTTAACTAAAGATTTTGCTAACCAAGCAACATGACTGTGTCTCAGGACGTTCATACTTAGGAACACCAGGTGTAATTACAGAATTTAGGTTTAATGCTCCTTGTGTGCCTGAAGTTTTTAATACCAATGAACTTACATGTCTAAAATATGAGTTCCAAGATTTTAACATTAAATATCCACTATTCTAGTGTCTTAGCTGTGCATTGCCAGTCAGAAGTTTTGTAAGAAATCCATGAGCTGCTGAAAGGATGAAATCTAGAACTGAGTGATCATATTAAATACCTTTTGTTGTCTTAGACATGCTGGTTATTTAGGGTTTCTGCTAATGGCAAAAGCATCAGAATTCCCACACCTGGCACTCTATTCTCTGCCAAGGCATGACAAATGAAAAAATAAGATGTTCTGAATACTAACAGACTCCATATCCCAGAGATCATAGAGCAGTACTGTCACCCCTCAGGAACATCTTTCTAAAAGTCATGGTATGCTTATTGCAAGAGCTCAGGACTTTGAGTCTCAGCTGATTACCAATTTTTAGAGGTGAATGTTATTAAAATGGTTTATGGTTTGGGTTTTGTCATTTTGGGTTTTGTTGTTGTTGTTGTTGTTGTTGTTGTTGTTTTTGAAGAATGGATGCTAGAAAGAGATCTGGATATATTTTGGGTTTATCATACTAGGTTTACTTTAAAATACACTTAGTTGGTGTAATCAAATACAACCTACCAGACATAGCAAAGGTTTAATTACATCAAAATGTGAATGGACTTCAAGAATGTGAACTGAAGCACAAATCCACAGGGAAAATATCTGATTATGAGCAGTCTGATGACATCTCAATAACTAGTCCTCCTACTTGTCACAATTGATTCCTCCCATGGTGTTTAGCATGAGTTATATTGAAAAATACTCATAAAGATATCAAGGATGCTGAAAAGTTGCCATGAACCTTTTGAAAATGTTCCCATAATTGTTTTTTATTTATTCAGAAAAGATATACTGCTATCACATTTACAGAATCAGTCCTGTACTTAATAGGTTTCAGTATATTTCAGAGGAAAAAAAGTTTGCCTATGATTTGTTCAATTTTTTCAGGATAAATACTTCACTGTAAACTGTCATTGCAGAGACAAATTCCATGCAGTTGTTTGGGGTTTTTTGGTTGGTTGGGGGTTTTTTTGGGTTTTGGTGGGGTTTGTTTGTTTGTTTGTTGTTTCGATTGATTTTTTTGTTATTGTTGGTTTTGTTGTTATTGTTGCTGTTGTTATGCTTGTATGAAAACAAATAACAGTGTTCAATGCCCCATGGCCATGGGAGGAGGTGAGGGGGTTGAGGGGGTTAGAAGGGATCTCTGCTTCACTACTGTTTGTACTGAAGAGATCAATTCTGTGGCATGATCCAGTAAATATATCCAGAGAGTTTGCCAGTTCTATTATGGAGGGTATTTGGAAGACAACTTTGTCAGAAAGCAGAGAGAATTAGAGGCTTAACATTTTAGTGTACTAAAGATTTCTCCCTTTGTCTCAAAGAGAGGGGAACATGGCATGAATATGTCTTATGTTTTCTTTTGGGGGGTATTCAATTATCTGTTGTTTCTGAGAGTACCTAGACACCCAATCTACAGCATCAAGTCTGAAAACAAACACAATCCAGGAAAGAAATATGGGTCCTAGGTAAGAGGACTTAATAATAATCTCATCCAGATGAACTGCAGACTGTGGATCCCAACTTCTTTCCCAACTTTATAGTCCAAGAAAGAGTCTCTGTCTCAGACAATCTACACTCCAATCAGTGATTTTTATAGCACTGTTTTATATTTTCCTGTAATGGCATTCTTTACAAGCTGATAATAGCTCTGCTCAAAGACAAAGGTTTTCAGTAGGATTTGTTCTTTCATTTTTATAGATACCTTTAGAAGTTCCATCTTCACAGCTGTAATTCTAAGCATGGGTAATGGTATCAATAGTCACAAGAGAAAATCACTGATACAAAAAAATAGCACTCTACACAGGCACACATTATGTTGCAAAACATAATGAGATACTAGGCAAGAAAGTGAATGCCAGGAAAAAAGTGCTAAAGATGCAGATTTCCGTTTGACTGGAGTTCTACAGAAAGTCAAAATAAGAAATGAGGGTTATGTAACTGTTTAGCAAAAGTAATTTTTTGGCCTATTGGCTCTGTATATTTTATTTTAGAATATACAACTAAAGAACATAAATTTTTTCTCTTTTCCAGGCTGCCTTAATTTTTTTTTTTGTCTTGGTTTTTATGTCTAAGTAAAATGGGTAGATAATTAGTAATGGAAGAAATAATTACATGTTCACAATTTCTTCAGTGAATAAACTGTAATCATTGAGCCTTCTATGAGAATACATTGGACATTAAGTTCTTCAAGTGTAAGTTATACCATGTACTCTTAAACTCATGATTATATTTCTTTCTGAACAAGTAAAGGGAAATGTTGATTGGATTTACAGTCTATCTCTGGTATTACTATGGTGTATTTCCTATATTTACAACCAAAGGAAAGCTCACTGTCCAGGCATTTAGTGATACAAATTGTAAACGTTTATTGCAGTCAATAAGGAGAGTGAATTTATACCAACTAAAGATGCATTCTGCCTTTTCTAAAGGATGACTTACAATGTAATGCATAAAGGAATGAAGGTAAAGCTAGTTGTAACCTTTGTTTCATGTTTTAAAAACATACGAGGTTCCTCTGTGGGAAAAGAGTAGTGAAAATTAACATAAAACCCAAATACAACTAATTAGTGATGCACTTTATCAGCTGAACCATAATACAGTAAAACCCAGGTGCCATTTTGGGAATAGAAGTTTTTGGGAACTTGTTTTCTTTAAAACAGAAAGATGCAAAGGAACACATTTTTCACCAGTTACTTTTGTTTCCTACACTCTCCTTACTTCAAAAATACTTTGTAGATGAGCTAGTATCTTAGAGATTGTCTGCAAGCCTATTATTTTTCTGTTCTGCAAAATGAAGAGAAACAATTAACTTGAATGCATTCATTTCACAAAGACGTCTTCTACTACCACGTAGGAAATAATACTTAATTTCTGTAAAGCTTGTGCTCTGATAAATTTCTTTAGAAAAGAGAAAATAGTATGCATATGACAAGTGGATACTATAAGACCTTGATTTAATTTTAAAAAACCTTATTTAAATGTTTAAATTATGGGAAACATTTTTCTGCATTAAGAAGAAGGTTTTAACACTAAGTTGTAATGACATTACAACAGTACATTTGTAAGCATTATTATTTAAATAAAGCATGTTTTCTTTGATCCTTACTATAGAGAAGCCTTAAAACCCAAACATCCTGATCATATTCACACTTACCCCAGCTATTAAACTTCACAAACTCTTTCTCCTTCTCTGATGTTTTCTTAGCTTTCAAACAGAAAAAAAAATAATTGCAGAAACAGAAATTTTGACCTCTACAAATAATTAGGCAATATATAATATAATGGGGTGTTCTTGGCAACTTTTGGTAGTGGGAGAGCCACAGGTCTGGATTCTGTGGGAAGATGCCAGAAGGTTCCCCCATGCCCAGCAGAGCCATTCCACACAGTTCCAGGATGGACCCATCACTGACCAAGGCAAAGCTTATGGGCTACACTGATAGTGCATATGGGATAACAGATCTAAAAAGGGGAAAAAAATACACAAATGTAGCTGGGGTAGAAGTATGAAAAGATGTGAGAGAAGCAGCCCTGCAGACACCAGTGAAGCAGGAGGGGCAGGAGGTGCTATGGGCACTCACTCAGGAGCAGGTTCCCCTGCAGACCATGGTGAGGCAGGATGCCCTCCTGCAGCCCACAGGAGCACACAGGGCAGGAGATATCCACATGCAGCCTACAGCAGAACAGCAGATGTGCCCTGCAGGAAGCTGGGACCCTGTGGGAAGCCCACACTGGAGTTCTCCTGGGAGTATCTGTGGCCCTGTAGAGAGGAGTCCACACTGGAACTGGTTTGTGACAGGGCTTTGTGACCCCATGGGAGATCCAAGCCAGATCAGCCTCTTCCTGAAGGGATTCACCCTGTGGGAAGTGTTCCTGTTGGAGCAGCTCATGAAGGACTGTTTCCCATGGGAAGGACACTACAATGGAGTGGGCATTTTGAGGAGGAAAGTGTGAAAATGTGTGATGAACTGACTACAACCCCCATTCCCTGTGCACCTGCACTGCCTGGGTGGAGGAGGTGGAGGAATCCAGAGTGAAGTTGAGTCTGGCAAGAAGGGAAGGAGGGAGGAAGGTGTTTTTCAGATCGGTTTTTATTATCCTATTCTATTACTAATTATCAATAAATCCCTTTTTTTTTCCCACTTGGAGTCTTTTTTAGCCCATGACAGTTACTGATAAGTGATCTCTTTCAGTCCTTTATCTGGATTCATGAGTTTTTTGTCATATTTTCTCACCCTGACCAGTTGAGGAAGGGGAGGGATAGAGCAGCTTGGTGGGCACCTGGTGCTCAGTCAAGGTTAATCCACCACAATATCATATTAATCTTTGGCATGTTCCTGTTCTGTGTTCACTTATTTTATCTGTTGTTATGAGATGCTTTTCACATTAAACACACATTCCTTTATCTCCACTTTTCACCATGCACGCTATCATCTCTGAGAAAACATTGAAAAGTCTCATTTTGTGTCTGGTATCCTGAGTTTGAAACTTGATTGCTATATTTTAAAATGAGATCCTTTGTGGGTTTTTTGGGTTTATTTTTTGGGGTTTTTTTTGGTGGTGGGGTTTTTTTTTGCGGGGGGGTTTGGTTTGGTTTGGTATGGTTTTGGTTTTTGTTTGGGTTTTTTTTTTTTTGTTTTTTTTTTTTTTCCCTTGAAACAAAGAGGAGTTTTCCATAAACACTTTAAATACAGGACACACACCTCACTCAGAAAAAAAAAATCCTCAAGCTCCACAGCTGGAAGACGGGAAGGGAACCAATTACTTTGGAGTATAAATACTAAACAGCAGTCAAGAAGAAATGAAAAATGGACATAAAACTAGTCATGTTTACAATGAATTACCAATTATTCTATTTCAGTTCATGCTGCACTGGGCCTTAGTTAATAAGTAGTGCCACCAAGATAAATTCACTAAACATTTAGAAAGACTATTAGTAAGACTGAATTTTCTTGGCAGTAGAAAAAAACTTGGCTTACATTCCTCTGCTTTTCCAGAACCAAATGAAATGGAAAGTGATGCTTTTCTCACCCCCAATCTCTCAATGTATTTTATAAGCCATTTACACATACTGAGTAAGATAGGAAAAGCACAAGAATCATCCTTTCTTCCCTAGGTAATATTTATGATGAAATCCTAGGATACCTTCTTAGCTTCAGAACTGCAGTGACTGAGAAAAGTTCACAGCATTTCTGCATGAAATAGTGTGAATAAAATATGTATAGAAGTCATCTTGCCTCTCTGATCAGCAGTGAAGGGATGGTGCATACAAAAGCCACAGTAACATTCCTTCAGTTCATCAAATCATATAACATCAACCCCACAGCAGACATTGATGATTTTGATTTTTAAAAAAGTCAATGAAGTTACACAGATCAAACACTAAAACACAAAATGCAAAATTTCCACATTATGGATGAATTGCTTACACATTTTGCACTTGTGAAACATGGAAATTTATCTCACTGGCATCTCATTGAGCTGAAACATGGATCTTTGTTTGTTTAACATGAATTGTGTAAGTGCTGATTTTGGGTTACTTTTAGGTGTGAGACAGTTCACCCAGAAAGGTCATCTGCTTTATCCTGACTGCTGCACTGTGGCTCACATGGGAATGCTTCTGGGGTAAAAGGGCAGAGTTCTTGTCTCGAGAGCAATGCTGTATGCTCAGAAATAATCTCTGAGTGCAAATGCACGGCTCAGAATAAGACCATGGGATCAACAGAGGGAGCACAGCTGACAGTGAAGGCCAGTAGTCCCAGAAGGTTCAAAAGTATATCAAGAATGCAAAATTTTCCTAGAGATCCAGAGAAAACTACAAAATTTTTGCAAACCAAGGAGCCACTGAAAACTACTGGAATGAAGACCTATCCTGACAGGATACAGCAGATTGGGAAGACCTATTTGAAACACCGTGTATTAAGCTGCCAGATCCAGAATATCCAGAATTTTTTGAAGGACAAAATTGCCTTCTGCAGCTGAATTCCATGACAGATGTACCTCTGGCCATTAGCTACTTTCACAGTGTTTCTGGCCTTCATAATTAAGGGAAAGGATGTGGCTCTTCCCCCTCATTGGTGATTCATTATTGCATCACACGTTAATATTAGTAGCACAAGAATTTTCCTAACGAACTGGAAAATTCGGTAACAGTTAACAGGTGCTCATGCTGGTAAAAGAAGCCTGTCCAGAAAATGGCTGTGAGAAATTAAGTAGAAGAATCTATACTTCTGAAAACAGAATTACCCTGTATTACCCTCAATTTTTATTTCCTTACTTAAAAAAAAGTTCAAACTTTTATTCCATGAAAAATAACATCGGTTTTTGCCTTTACACTTTACACAAGAAGATCACAGCTTTGTAATGAAGATGTTTCAGAGAGCTTTGATGTCAAGCTGAGGACAATAAGGAAAATGTGAAAAAATTAGCGGGTGCCAAGTCAAAGGATAATCAATCTGAAAGCTGTGAACTCACAGAAGGAAAGTAGAAAATCGATTGAGAAGGAAAAGTTACAACAATCTTTATGAATATTGCAGTTGGTAAAGGCTCTTTCTTATGATCTGCTTCATCCTAAGATGACAGTACTTACTTAGCCCTTTTTACTAAACATCTCTGTAACTTTATTAAACAAAGTCCTATTCTAAATCCAAATGAAAACAACCTGAAACACTACTCAGTGAAACCTTCTGCATACATAAGTATGGAATGCTGACTTTTAACTAACCTAAAGCCAAAAGTAGTTCTTTCCATAGGAGTTCTAGCATATCAAAATTGTATGGAGAACAAATAAAAGATTCTCATGAGGCAGATACACTTTTATTTTACTACATTTGTTTGTCCATAGCAGTCATGAGATAGCCAGACACTCTGTCTTCCAACAGGGAGGAACAGCAAATCTTTGTCCTGGGAAATCCACCACACTGGCCTTCTGTGCAACAGAAGTAATAGAATGATCTATGGAACTGATTTCTTTAAATGGGTTTCAGATTTCTCACAAAATAATATTTCACATCACACTTTTCATACGAGTGCTTCACACGATAAAAATGTTCATGCTCATGAAGCATCAATGTGCTGCAAAATGCATCAGCTGAAGCCAAGCACGGCCAAGATCCTGAACCTTTGCAAGCCCAAGACCTTCTTAGATATCCATGTTGTAGCTGATACACAATATACTAGCAAACACTGTGATCTGGATTGGAAGATCATGAAATGAACAGCATGAGCAGAGAAATAGTTTGCAGAAATCATCACCATTGGTTGTATTCTTCAACCTGGCATCCAACCTGAAAAGCCTCAGGCTGAAGATTTGTGTTTATTGTATGGGTATAATAGTTCACATGCAAGCCTTACAAGGAGTGATCTGCTGCTGTGGTAACAGGATTTGACTCTTTACACTTCTGTTGGGACTCCTTTCTTCCTAGTTTGTATTTTCCATGCATTCATCTGTACCTAAGGTGACCTGCAAGTAGCATAAGGGAAGAGGCTCTAATGAAAGACTCACTTCATCCTGAGGGTAGGGAAGTTCTCACCTCTGGATAGAATTCTCTCTCCCCAGACTTCAAACAAGAAGATGGAAGGACTAGATTAAACCAAAATCAGGAAAGATCAATAGAGATTCACAGAATCATAGAATCACTAAGGCTGAAAAAGACCTCCAAGATCGCCGAGTACAACCATTAACTCAGCACCATTTGCATTCACCACTAAACCACACCTCCAAGCCCAAAGTCACATTTTAACACTGCCTGGGCATCACCACCCAGAAACACTTGCTCACATGGACAGAACAAGTCATGAGACATCCTGATTAAGGTATGCTTTCAAATAAATGTACACAATTTCAAATACACACTTCAGACATGATACCTCTGTGGCTGGAATATTTTCTTTACATTTTTACTTTCATTTCAGGCTATTCTGAGATGTCTGCAAAAGAACTTTCCTGAGCAAACTCTCAGCTCAATAAATTATTCCTGAAAAAGAAAAAAACAAACAAACAAAAAAATTGCTTCTCTGCCTTACCGATAAGCCTTAAGGTTAATTCCTATCAGTCATATCTGAAGGGGATAGGTGCATCAGTGCACTGGGTAGAAGATTCCTGGCACCTTTTAAAGGCTATTTTTAGGTCCCTGTTTGCTGGGAAATGGAATCTCATATGTACCTGACAGTAAACAACTGTCAGTTCTGAGTCATCAATAACCCAGCAATGTAGGAAGTTCAACTTTTCTGTGAAATATGCAATATATGATTATAATATTTAGGTTAATCAACAATACTTTAAAATATTTTTAGACAACCTGAAAAAAAAAAAATATTTGAGCATTATACCATGCTTTTCACTGATACAGGTAAACCTTTTAGGAATTAAATATTCATGGCTAAGTCCCACATATTCTTTGTGCCAAGACAGTGAGAAAAAATATGTGTACATTACTGCCACAGTAGGATTGTTTGAGAACTGAGTCATGGATGAATGAAGAAGAAAATATAAGGTATAAAAAAAAAATGCTGAGAATTAAGATAACACTTCAAGCACTATTATCCCATTACATTTTCAATAGATGTACAATGTCCTTGCACCTTTCCTAGTACAAAATGAATAAAAATTCCCCTAAACACTTAGATCCCACAAGTAAAAAACTTAAGCAGTGTGAATTATTGAAAAAACTAAATAGTTTGTTTTATTTTCTTTCTTCAGCCACACAGATATTTCATACCAGCACATTGTACATTTGCATCATATTCTGTATATTAAAAAAATACAATGGATATCATTTACATGTGTCCTCTCAGCATTTACTTGTGATAAAAAGCTGCAAAAGCCACGTTAAAAGCTGTTCTTGATATTAAATGAATGGTCTGTCAGAGATAAAAAGAATTAAATTCACTTTAGAATTCAAGCTGAAGAGACTAACACAAGGTGTTTATTCACTATTGTTGCCAACAGAGTTCCCTTTGGTAAATAGAAGTATTGTTATTTTTCTTCCTCCAACCTTTTCACACACCTCATTGCCCATCTACACAATGTTCCTGAGGTGGCAAAATGTTCTAAAGTACAAGACACATTTTTGCACACGGAACCATACTTGCCAATTTCAGGCTGCAAAATTGCATTATATCTTAATAAAAGGATAAAAAAATGTATTTACTCATCAACATAACAAAGTAAGAAACCGCATACACCAGGGATACCTTTAAGTATGGAAATGCATAGATACCACCTGATGGTGAAATTTTATACAATATCCAATTCTTTTCTTAAATAATATATTTTCATCAGTGTTGGTAAAGACACTAGAGTAAACATTTTGACAAGCATCACTAAATACAGCCCACAGAAATATTACTAAATCTTGGAGGCTCTTTAAAGTCTAGAAATCTTCCAAGAGGCCTCCATGGTATTTTGTATCCATAGCTAAATGCTTTTTGGAACAGTGACTGCCAGCTGCCAATATCCAGATGGTGAAAACTAAGAAAACTAAGAAAAAAATATCAATTTAAGTACTTGGGTTTTAAAAATATCAAAAAACAGCAATCAAACCAAATAAAAAACACCCAAGTATGTGCATAGGAAAACAAATCTCTACTTGTTTAATGAATACACTCCACAGGACTTAATTCAGCTGTTTATCCTGAACCTTGAATTAGCTTTAAGTAGTCATGTTAGATGTACAGATTTTGTACACATCTATGTCAATATTAGTTTCAATTACAGTGCATATCAACATCAAAGCAGGATACAGAAAACAACTTACAAAGGAAAAGAAGTGACACAAAGCCTGGATATTTTAACTGTTGGCAGACCCATCAGTACCTGGTATTTTTTTCTTTTTATCCTTATTGATCGACAATGACTCTTTCCTGCATGAGTTAGACGGTGTTATTTTCAATTACTAAAATCAATTTAAAAAAACCTTATTCTTTCACACATATCTATAAAGAAGAATAAAGATAGAAAATTTATTTTCATTGAGATCTTTCCACCAGTAAAATCACTGCTTATATTCACCACATTTGATTTTGAAGGCTCTGAACAAGCACCCACTGAAATACACTACACTGATGTTCGACAGACTTGAATTGAGCCTTTAGAAAATTGTCAACTTTTACTCAGAAAAATGAGTGCATGGTTGAAATTGGAGGCTGCTGCACTTCTCAACACAGAGGTTGACACCAACATTATTGAGCTGGCCAAATGCAGTCAGGGGACAGTGGCCCTGTGATGGCAATGGTCAATGTGGAGCAAGCAGCAGGTGACAAATGTATGGCCTCCTGGAATGCACCTTCACTTTGTGAGGTAAACAAGGTAGTAGATTTATATTATAGCTCAATGCTAATTTAGGAGACAAACTGTAGGAATAGTCCTTCAAACCAGAAGGAATGTCATGACATGGGCATAGATATAAAATGACATAAAAGCATCTTGACTGAATTCTTTCCAAAATCAGGATCTTCATTGTTACTTTAAAAAATGGAGCTCACCTATGTAATCCAGTTCCATGGGTAACTCAATAAATTCCAGTACTATCTTTTTATTGACCCCAGAGAATATTGAAATAAGTATTTACAGTAGAAAGATTTTAATATTTGTCTTAAGTAATCCAAGGGATGGAAATATCAGGAAGTTCTTTCATCATCATGCAGAGTATTCAATTTGAAAAAAATCTGCATTAGACAACTGGAAAATCTTAATGATTAGACTTGAACAAGAAATGTATTAAACTACTACATTTCAGTGAAAATATGTCTATTAAATTCTTAAATTCCATTTCTTGTAAAATATTCTATTATTAAAATATTCTATGTTAAAACATAAAAGTACAATGAATCTGATATCAGATATTTCATTACATACATTATATGCTCTTATATATAATTAATGTAGATTTTTTCCCCTATTATTTCTTCAGCAGTTTCATAGGAGAATGGAATAGCAGCCTCCTTAAAGATCATTGTAAAAGAGATCTCTAAATTCTGGGATTTGTGGGAATCTCTGCTGTGACCACATTCACTCTAGGGAGTGCCAGATAGTCTGGCATCTCTGAATGTTCCCTTGTGAACAATTTATTGTGATCACTCCATCATGACTGATCTATAAAGCATGTATGCACATAGAGTACCAGCAAGTAAAAAAAAAAAAAAAAAACCAAAAAAAACCAACAAAAAACCAAACCAAAACAACAAAAATACCAAACAAAAAAACCCACCCAAACCTAAAAGTTCTAATTAAAATAAATTCATAATCTTCTGAAAAAAAAACAAAAATAAGATTACAATCTGAGAGTAGTGAAAAACTGAGCAGCAATCATCAACTAATTACCATGAATGATAAGTCTAATTAAGTCATCTTAGTTTTTCTCAGTAGTCTTCTCAGACTTTCCTCCCCAAATCTTTCATTGGCTAAAAACAATTAAGTTTATTTTTCTCCCCTCTAAATTTAATATAAATGATTTCATCAGTCTCTTTACTTTTGTAAAATGTACTCAGAGTTGGTAAAATGGCATCATGGAGAAGGAAGATGATTTGACTAGTTTGATGTATTTTGCATCATAGATCTTACATAACAATAGCTAATAATTATCACTTACCCTTAAAAATGCATTGCTTTACTTGCTCCCAACAGGTAGCATCCTAAAAGGCTTAAGTATGCAATCATCTTTAAAGGATACTGCCACAGCAAAATGCACCACTGGTATTCATGTACTTGTTTCAGCAAATAAATCTTACATTTACTTGCTGATATTTTATTGTTGAGTTGCTTTTTATTTACTTCTCCTATATATAAATATTGCTGCTATAATCTACAGTAAGGCTAAGTATGACATTCTCCAGAAAGAAAATGTCAACAGTCACCAAATGCTACCACTCTGGCATGTCTACCTCCTTATACTGACTTATTTAGATTTAGGTGCCAGAACTTCAGGTCAAAGGGGAGACCTTGAGGCTTCTAAACTTCAGTGTGTTATTTATGGGCTGAGCACAGGGCCATGCACTGCTCTCCCCTTTCTCAAGAAAGGAAGAAAAGGGAGGCAGGGAGGCAGCAATGCACTAAATGCAACCTTGCTTTGTGGGGGAAAACTATTCTGAATTTGTGTGCTATAGTGAGAGAAGTAACATATGGGAGTGATCAAAAGGGAGTGATATATCTACATTAATTAATTAATCTACCCCCCTCAGATAACATTTTAATCATTTTGTGATTCTACTTAAAACAGAAATTACTTATGTTTAGGGATAAAGGTAAACCAGCAAAAGAAATATTTTCCACTAGCTCTAAAGACAAGGCTTATATAGTGACCTAAAATAATGTAAAATAGCAACTAGTAACATCTGTGAACAATTCTATCGTTCTTTTAAATGTAATTCTTTGCATTTAAGTCATCTGGACCAAAAAGAAAGTTCCTAAAGTTCTAGTGTTGTTCATTAAAGCAGGGATTACTAGATGACATGTATTCAGTCATCCAGTCAAATGTGTCAGAACCTTAGAGATAACTTCCTGTAGTTTTAACAGAATTTTTATTGAAATAATTTATCCTCAGTGCACCAAGTTTGAAGAGCTCAACTCTGCCTACTAAACAATTACCTATAAAAACAGAAGGTAGCAGATTCACCTAGTGGCCATAGGTGATTTTTAACTGCTTTCATTGTGATCTTAGGACAGTATTACACGGAGTTTGCCCTTGTCCCACACTCCCCAGCTCTTCCTGAGTTACTCAACAAAACCATTACCCAACAGCTGAATTATCAAGCATACATTCCACATGTAATGTGTTGCTTCCTCACAGGAAATATATTAATGATATCAGAACTGTATTTTATTCCTTGATTCCCAGCCATTTCTTAATGATGTGACATGTTCATTTAATTTCTGCTGAGAACACGCAGTGAAATTACAATGCACCAGCTTTTAATATTGACTGCATAAGTAATTCATCTTCTCTATTAATGGTTCCATCAAGGGTCACAGTTACCATGGAGTTACACATAACAGAGGTACTCACAAATGCTTGCTTTGGTGTCAAGAACCAAGAACATTCAGATATTCTGTAGTATTATAAGAAAGGAAGGCGAATGTTTTCTAGTGGATTTGTACTAAGCAGTCTACCAAAGAAAAGAGAGGTAAGATATATGAGAGGCAAAAATCAAGGCAATGAGAAGGAAAATAATGGCAAGAAGCAGAAAGGGAGGAAGAAAATCTTGAATTTAAATAAAGTTTAAGAAACAGTACGAAACAACTGAGAGATATCAATAAGCAAGCTTTTAAAGTGCACAGTGTGTATAAAAGCAGATGGTTATTTCAGTAAGGTTTCCAGCAGAGCTTGACCATTTGATATATGGGCCAGAAGAGGAACTGAAGTAGTGTTAAAACAGTTTACTCAAAAGAACATGAAGGAATGGATATTTGCCAGAACACTTTTTACTTCGATATGTTAGAAATTGGAGAATTTTGTTTTGTTGTAAAACTGCAAAATTATTCAACAGAATATGCATTATTTTTTCCCCCCAATATTTCAACTGCTTTGATAGTCCAAATATCACAATGTTGCATTTTTATCTGACTGAAAGAACCCATTTTCTGCTGTTTGGATTCTGCTTGTTCTTGTGGTCTCACATTCCCAGCTCGTCCTCAACAACATTATAAAGTCGCAGTTTTCATCGGGGATGGAAAAAATAAACAAAAATATTTAGAAAGTTGTTTTCTATTTATAGACGAAATTGACATTAAACTGTTAAGAGCAACACCTACAACAAAAGTGGACAGACAGCACAGAACAGATCAACAACGCCAGTAAGATGTTCAAAGGATCCTTGCCTCATAAAGAATTTAAAGGAAAGTCATTGAAAGTGAGTTTAATTTGGTATAAGTTTCAGTTAAACAGTTTACAGGACATGAAAGACCTATCAACACTTGCAATGCTTTGCCTTTATCAGATGTGCTAAAATAACACTATAATCTTCAGTACGTTTTCCTAATCTTTAGTTTGGTATTTCATTAGAGGTTAGTGTTAGGATAGCTGA
This sequence comes from Pycnonotus jocosus, assembly GCA_013400435.1. NCBI lineage: Eukaryota > Metazoa > Chordata > Aves > Passeriformes > Pycnonotidae > Pycnonotus > Pycnonotus jocosus. The sequence goes on from VWYP01016338.1 coordinate 235,081, forward strand.
TTTTCTTACCTTTTAAAATATAATTAGACACTCACACTAGATTTAACAACCTGCCACACTTGCAGAGTAAACAAAATTAATTTCCACATTTTTATTCATCAAAGTTGGCAAACACATTATCAGGTATACTGGTTAAACTTTTGATTTTAGCAGAAAAACCCTGCTTTTGGAAGAGTTCATCAACAAGATGAACTCAAACCTATCCAGATTTATTCGCTTTGAGAACAATCCATGATTTCAAATTCATCAACTTTTTCAGGACTGAAAATACTGACTCACTCACTGGGTCTGCTGCAAGTAACTAGATTATCCTCCTTATCTTCTTTTTTTTGAGAACTTCACATATTACAGAGTTCTTCAGGGATATTACCCTGAGCACTTATATAATGCTCTGGCAATCCCATTTTTAACATGAAAACCAATCCCTTGCCAAGTTATTGAGTGTCCTACTACCAACACAGATTTTTTTAAAAATATGAAAATCTATTCGTTAGACCCAAATATGTACAGACTAATTTTCAATTAATGATAGGCAAATTCTAAAGCATCTATTTAAACAGCTTAGGTCTTAGTAAACTGCAAGTTAAACAGGTTTTTTAAGCACTTACTATGAGTTAAAACTCTTAATATTTATGCCTGGGCATGATATTACCCTTCTGGTGCAGATGAAAGGAGGATCAAAAAAGTTATTAATTTTACTGAAACAAAAAATATATGCCAGCAACAGTAACAATTTTCATTTCAATCATTTTATGCAATGTTCCTAAAATGAAAGGATAAGCATCTGAGGGCATGCTTAGTTAATATTTTAGTGTGAAGACATTTGTGGGGTTTTTCCTATCTACAAGGTTGTAACAAGTCATAAGTTTGACAACGTTCTCTCTTATTTTTCCTTTTTTTTTGTACTATAGAATAACCTGTATTTTCTTCTCTCTTTCAAGATCATGAACATGGCCTTGCTTTCTTTATTCCCAACATGATCACAGCAAAGGTAAAATGAGTAATCAAGAATGATGTGAAGATAATTGCAAAACTGAAAGGAAAACTACAGCTGCTTTGAGGAAACAAAAGGCACCATATGCTCATTAATTTATCCTCTACTCTCAAGGGAAGTTGGTTTTGTTACCTTTTTTGCCATAAGAAAAGACTTCCACTGGAAAAATTACAAAAAATTCATATCCAAATTGTAGCTTATGTAACTTACATTATAGTCAAAAGAAAAGTTTTACTCATTTATTCGATGGAATATTAAAAAATTATAATGACTTCAGGTAATCACTAGGAGAATTTAATTGAAGTGGAAGTTATTTTTGTACACTATTTTTAGGATCTTAACCTCTTGGGTCAATATCTACTGAAGTTCCCTAGATATTAATGATAACAATGATAACAATCATCATCATCATCATCATCATCTTTTCAAAGCATAGAATTTTCAGCAGGATATTTTACTGCTTGTCACTTACACAGATTTGAAACATATGCTCAAGTTAATTCAGAATATACAATGTCAGAAGGTAGGTTCTGCACTCCTGTACTGAAGGGCTCTTTACCATCTCTTGGTAGAGCTTGCCAGCCATATCTATTAGGGAGAATATTTGTGTAGCTGAACAGTAGGAAAATGTGTGCACACATTTCAGATTCCCAGTTGGAATGTAGCAATGCATGCAGGAAAATATTCAGCAGTAAACGTTTATTTCCTTTAAGGAAAGATAGTCCAGTAGAAGTTAAACAAGTGTCCCCTTAAGCACATTTTCTGGAAAAGATGTCCTAATAATGAAGGCTTTGCAAATATTCTAGAGACCTGTGACCTAAAGGAATGGAAAAAGATGTTCAAGAAAAAAAACTAATAGTTTTAAATTATGCCCTCTGCCACTTTTGAAAGAATCATGGAGTTTTTCTATGTGCAAGATATTATTCCACTGAAAAGAAATAAAAACAACATATTCTCAGGGTGCCAAGATCTTCAGCATCGTTCCTTTTCCTAATTATTTTTTTTTAAGTTTTAATCTAGCAAGACCTTTCACAAAGACAAAACAAAAGGAGTTTTTAATTCACTGACACCATCAAAGATTGCATACTCATGTCACAGCTAAATTACTAGAGTTTCTCTGATAATCTCTGGCTCCTTATTTCAATGCTTTGTCTGAAACCACCTAGCATTTCCTGTCTTGGAATCAAAGTGAAACAAATAAATCGTCACTTAGTTTCTACAGCAATAGGAAAACCACTTGGAAACACTCAGGGTGCAGTAATTCCTGTCTTGCCCTTATTTACAAGAGTTTTGAAAATCTCTATTTGAATGGCCTGCCTATGAATTAAATGCTTTTAAACACACACAAATTAGCCAATCCCAAGATCTCTCTTATCACACACTTCAGAACATAACTGATTTTTTTTTTTTTTTACTGCTCCCTTCAACTCCTGCTTTCCCCTAATTCAAGAATGGGTAATAGGAAAAAAAGAAAATGGAAACCACTGAGGCTACAATTCTCCATGTATACATATGTAGCTTTTCACTTTCCTTAGAGCATCTTGTGAATGAAAACAGTGAAAAATATGAGAAACAAACTCCGTAATATTTGCTGGAAGTATCTAGACCAGTAAGAATTATCCAGATTAAGAAGGGAAGTTAAAATATTTTCTTGTAAAAAAATCAATTCTAATTTCCACAGCCCTAAGAGTAAGAACATGTTGTCTGTCTCAAATAGAATATACCTTTTCACAGAACACCACTTTTAAAATTTAGAGATACAGTCTTTCACACAGAATTTCAAGCAGGTCTCCTGCTAACATCAGCGTATCTTCACTTTGTTTCAATATTAATAAATTAAATAAAATAACTTGTTACAAGAATTTTGTAATACAGGAAGTTTTCTTGTAATGTTTGTTTCTAAAATTGCTAAAAAAAATTTCTAAAACCAGAAATGCACATAAATATTGTCACTTGGCATGATCTTAATCACTTGGCAATCAACATATGACTGTCCACTGTTTCATTTATATTCATTTCTGCTGATCTAAACCAATACAGAGACACCATAGGGAGTAGTCCAATGGTTTGAATAAATGGATCTTTTCTTTAAAAATCCAGTTTGGTTTTAGGCATAAAATGGGTTAAGGTAAGTCACACAGAGGTTGCAATATTGATATGTCGTACAAAATACCCAGAGAGAATGAATGTCATCATATCTTCAATGTATATTATTAATGTATTAAAGATCTATATTATATTCAAAATTAAGTACAGTTAAAACATCAAAAGGCAACAAATAAGTGTAAAAATTACAGAAGTTGAAAGCATACTTCATTTTTTATCTTTTTTTAAAGGTTGCAAATCCAAACAAAGTAATAGTATTCAGCATCATGAATAGTGAATTGCCACGAAAAAGAGATTCCAGCTGTTCCCCATGAAGACTCTCAAGACCTCCTAATTTCATTCCTTGCATTATTCACTGGCTCTGCAGCTTATCTGTATGTACAGCAGCAACAATTTACCTGAACTTAAAATTTCAATCATTCTACATTATTTTAGTTTGTGCATTTAAAAAGGAATTCATATACTAAAATAATATTTAGTCAACATTAGGGATCTTTGAGTAAGAATAAATCTCTACCCCCATATGGAGTCAGCAGTTCTATTACCCTGAAGAAAGCTGCAAGTAAATTTTGTATAATACAGCCATGAGTAATCCATGGGTCTGATGTGTCTTTTCAAAGGGCATAATATTTTTTTTCTAATTTTAGTGCCTGCACAGTACCTGTGGATCAAATCTCTAGGTTCTGACAATAAAATTACTGATTGCAGATTGCTATTCTCTGGAGTGATTCATGCTCACATTAAATTTTTCATTATTTCCTCAAGCTCCCATTAAACGTTGTTACAAGACAACTGTGACTTTTTCAGTTTGCCTTCTAAGAAAGTTACCTGGGTTTTACAGAGGCTGCTCTGTAAATACATATTTATGGAATACCTGTACTTCTTTAGATCTTACTGTAAAGAACTGACATAAAAAAAACCAATAATTTTCAGCAAAAGAAATAGCAGATAGATCCCCAGAGGATAGTGCTGGACTAAGGGAAGCATTGCACACTACACCACTGCAGGGTCATACCCAGAAGTGAAGCTAGAAATTGGTTTTAACTCTACACATCCTTCAGAAGTAAGACAAAGCATGGATGAATGGATCACTGCAACTCACAACCATCCCAACTGATCCAGAAAGAAAGCAGTTGTTTTACTTAATTTACTCCATCCTTGTTTGTTCTACTCTTATACTCCCAGTCTGGAGCCTCCTCTACCCAATAATCAGCTCTGGGCAGCTCTGATCTTCCTCTGAGGTTGGTAGAAGCCAAGGTCAGAATGTGCTTCTGAAATCAGGAACTGCAGAAAGCATTCATTCTCAAGGTAAAATAGTGTTTAAATGCTGCAGTACAACAGAGTAGTCATAATGCTTCCTCAGTCACCAACTACAAAAAATGCCCAAGGGTGACTTGAGTAATTGTAAATGTAGCTCTGTAGTCTACTGGAATATTAAGTGTCACATACAACAGATACAATAAATGCTGAAAAAAGGAGATTTTGGGGTAAAAAAAAAAGGAAAAAATAAAGGACCTTCTACTCAGAAGCTTGAAGCATCAAAAAGATTCAAATCATCATATTTCAGACAAGTCTCCAAACACTGTATTATTGAAAAGTTGTTCTTTCTCTAAATATTTCTAATAATTTTCTCACATGTCACAAGCAACATTATAAATACAATGGAAAGTGAAAATAATTTTGTACAACAATATGACAGCATATGCAACATGAAAACATGACTGAAATACACAAGTCTCTGACATAAATTGCATAAATAACATGCAATTAAAAAAGGGAATGAATCACATTTGTTTGCACATGTAGGCAGAGTTCCATCTAACTCATCAATATTCCTTTTAATAATGGCAGCATTATTGCTGGATAAGTGGTGGCTATGAATAAATAATTTATGAAGGGCTTCTTTATTGTAGGAAAATTAATTTCATATTTTTAATTGGAATGAAGAACAACAAATTCTACTTATGCCTTCTATTTTTAAATGCTTTTGTGTCAATTGCTGTTAGAACTGAAATTCTATCCATTTGTTACAGAGTAGTTTCCTTTCATAGTGAAAGAATATGGTGCAGTTTCTTTGGATAATGTGCATCCTAACCAGCCAGAATTCTCTGGCTACTTCTTTGACCCTGGGAAGTGAAAAATTCTCTGAATAGGCGTTTCTGAACAGATATTATTACAAATTTTTAAAAATGGCTAATCTCTTCCCCACTGGTTTTCTAATTATTTCCTTTAATGGCATAAGCACTTAGTTAAGGTAGAAATATCCAAGATACTTTGTTTCCTGAATATTTCTGGTTTAATACTTTGCTGTAGGGTTTCAGACAGCCACGTGTTTGCTGTTCCACTCTTATGTTCTGTTTTATACAGAAAGCTTCCCAGGTATTCTACATTTTATCCCTTCATGAATTCTGGAGATGCACAGTTTGACATTTTGGAAAAAGAAGATGATTGGATTCAGAGTAAAACACATGGACTGTGTTCATGATGAATATAGAAGCACAGATCCTATAAACTGGCAAACATCAATGAGGAAATCTTTTTAAGCTTTGACTGTCATATTCTAGGAGAGGAACACTTGAAACCAAATATGTCTATATATACAGATGCACAGATACACAATTCAGCAGAAATTTAGATCTCACAAGCTTTATTAGGAACACGCAAATTAAAAAAAAAAATCAGAATCAATATTCTGTCACATGAATATCAGCGCTTTAGAATTTGTTATAAATTGTTAGTAAGAGAAAACAAGATTCTGATTTGACTTGAAATTATCCTTCTGTAGAAGGACTACTGCGTCCACCCTTTACATGAAACATAGGAGACCCAGAAACAAACAAAAAAACCCCACAAAACAAAACAAAAACAAACAAACAAACAAACAAAAAAAAAACAAAAACCAAAACAAAACAAAACAAAACAAAAAAAACAAAACAAAACAAAACCCAAAAGCCACCACCTCAGAACAAACCCACCAGCCACATAAAGTATTCCTGACTTTCCTTTTTTAAACTCTATGATTCTGTTCCAGGACCTTAATCTGAAACAATAAAGTATATGAATATAATCCAGAAGCTTTATTTTCTGGATTAAAAAGAAATATATTTCAGAAAAAATATATAAACTACTCTCTTACAAACAAATCATTATATAATCCTAAACTTTGAAAAGTTTATACACACAAATATAAAATTAAAGATAACAGTTACACACACCCCCACATACACACCCACATACCAGTTCCTTATATAAATACAATGGTAACTTTCTACCAGCTGTATTTGATACCTGGAGATTAGTTAAAATATTTATACAAAATAATACAGAAAATATCAGATTTATCCTCTTGTTTCAAACACTTTTTTTCTCCAATACACCATGCCAGACGGTCAGGCAGACGCTCACACATTTAGACACTCAAAATTTCCCACTTGCATGGATTTGGCAGATGTGATGCTGGAATGAAGGAAGGCTCTGCATGGGCACCTAGAGGCCAGGCTGGATTCCTCACAGCATCCTAAACAGTGCTACACACTCATACTCAGGCACCCGAGTACAGCCCTGACAAACTGTTCCACCACTAACACCAAAAGAAAATAAGCTCTTAACTGTATGTAAATAAAAAAGGTCTCACCTTTTGGTTCAGCAGTTTGAACACTAAAACTCACTCTTTTTCATGGAGCACCATTATCCCTAACATCACAACACCCACGGGAAAAATGGAAATTAACAACACATTCTTCTAAAAGATATTTTACCACAACTAATTACAACTAGCTTGAGGTGTTTAAACAGCTCTGAAAAATGGCATTTAAGATTGCCAGGTATGCCACAATTCACACAGCCTAGCAAAAGGAGGAGGAAATCAGCTCCAAATCTCTTTATATCCCAGGCTGGTTCTCAGATTTCCTCATTCCATTCCAACAATTATTGCGATAGATTGTCACTCTCAGCTCAGCAGTGCTGATTCACAGAATCATAAAGTCTTAGAGTGGCTTGGGTTGGAAGGGACCCATAATATCATCTTGTTCCAAACGCCCTACTGTGGACAGGGGTACCTCTCACTAGACAAGGCTGCTCAGAGTCCCATCCAACCTGGCCTTGAACACTTCCCAGGATGAGCCACCCACAACTTCTCTGGGCAACCTATTCCAGTGCCTCAGAACACTAACAGTAAAGAATTTCTTCCCAACAGCTCATCTAAACCTACTCTGTTTTAGTGTGAAGCCATTCTCCCTTACCCTGTCCCTACACACTCCTGTAAAAAGTCTCTCTCCATGTTTCTTGTAGTCTCCCTTTAGGTACCAGAAGGCCACAATTAGGTTCCCTTGAAGCCTTCTCTTCTCCAAGCTGAGTAACTCCAATCCTCTCAGCCTTTCCTCATAGGAGAGGTTCTCCATCTCTAACTATCTTGTCCCTCCTCTAGCAATGACCAAAGGGTGACAGCAAGAACGTCAGAAAATGGAAATCTATCCCTAACAACTTCTCTTCTGGTAAGTGGCTGACAATGAAGCTGTTTGTTTTGTTTAAGAGAATTTCCTCAGGAGAATATTCTTGTCACTTTTAATATCCAGGAGATATAAAAATAGTATTTGCAGAGCTATGAGTCACTTCTATGCCACACTAGGTAAATTTCAGTTTATCCTTCTCCCTGTCTTAGCATTTCTTCAGTTACACATTCAGCTTCAGAAGTTTGTAATTTTTTTCCCATATTGTATCTTTTAAATTATTAATTTCCCTGCTAATAAATTCAGATATGCTTTTGTATATACAGTGTTTACAGCAGTGAATTGTTCAGCCTATGTATTTAAATGCCTAATACCAATGCCTCAACTAATACTAATAATTACAAATGTACACATATAATAATAGAAATACTGAATAATAGGAAACATCCACAAGTGATGCAGCACCTCCAATAAAAGAGAAGGGGCTAAAAACTAGAGAACCAGAAGAAAGTTTTAAAATATCCCACCCTTTTGGCATACTTTCTGGCAGCCTCTGGCAATGACTATACACATTCTGAATTGCCTTCACCACATTCATGTGAGGGTTCCATTGAGATTCCTGGATTCTCTTTAATTTGACTGAAATAACATATGTGCTTGTATTTGTTACCTTCACAGTAGCATTTCTAGAAGAAAGCTATTTGTTTCAGGGTTTTCTTAAAAGACTTGCTTCTCTGAAAGCTCTGCTTGTAAGAGTATTGTCCCAGTTTTTATCCTGTTATATCATAACATAATGTTCAGAACTGGGCTGTGAAAGGTCAAGAGAATACTTGACGTGTTTAACTAAAGAGTTATTAAACTGGATGACATGAAACTCATATTTTACATAGGAGCTTTTCACACTCAGTGCACCATTTGTCAAGTGTTCTCCTGAACTGGCTCCAGTTCCATGGGATTCCTCTATGACATGAAAAAGCTCAATAGATGATAGCAGCAATGGGCTATTAAGGAACGATACACTGAAAAGCAGAAAAACATGTGTAATACAGAATCTACATAAACAACTTTTTTTTTATTATCCAACAGTTATATTGGATATGACTGTTGATAGGAGAGAGATGAAAGCATTTCTAAAACACCCACTTTAGTGACCTGAGCACTTTTTTTCTGTAAGACTGCAATGCAAACACTAAGTTATAAATAATTTTTGAAAAAAATGTTGCTAGGTGAAGCAATATTTATTATAAAATACCTGCCCAAAATGTGTTTATTTTTTTCTAGATAGGCCGTATGGATCATGTTCATGTCTTTTGTTAAAACTTATGATTGTTCTTGGTCCCTGTGTTACTCAAAATAATACCTACATTTATATGCTGCCTATTTAGGAAAAAAAAAATAAAATCTAAGCCTGAAATTCCTGCAAGGCATTTAATAGTCATGGCAGCTCTTTTTACTTCTCTAGAAAACTCTTGTACAAGATACTTCAATGTTAGAATTGTAAATATGTCAATCTACAGCAAATTTCACCTTCCTGAATCAAGATCAAATAGTTAAACATAAGGGGAAAATAAGTTATATATATTAAATCAGGTGGTAGTATGTACAGGTGATTGCTAGAATAATTGATTTCCTTCAGCCTGCAAAGTTTTGATTACTTCTTTTAATTTTATTAACTTCTATTTCAGTGACTTCTATTTGGTTTTTGTCTGTGTGTTTCAGAAAAAGCTCTTATTTGTGCCCTCTCTGAGATGACAGGGTCCCTGCTCTGTTTGGGTCTCCAGCTCCAGGACCAACCTTGCTGGCTCCTGCCTGGGACACTCTGTCACCCCAGTGCCCCCCCTGCTCTGGCTCTGCCATTTAACTGTGTGAATTAGGGAGCAAAGAAGGGACTCAGGCAGCATGGAAATCAGGCAGCATGGAAATCAGGCAGCATGGGACTTTGGCAAAGCATTCTTTCATCAGCTCAGCACAAGGAGAAGGTTGAAAGAAATACAATGTGTCTATCTCTGCTATGGCTTTGTACAATAAAACGTTTAATTGCTTTACCTTTGTCAGTTACACTTCCTAGGGGGGGATTAATTCATTTTATTAAATAGTGCTTTATGGAAGCACAGGTATTTTCATGTAGGACCAGGAATTACACTGGTGCACAACAAAATTTTACTTAGGAAAAATCCTTCCATATTGAGGCTCCTTTAGCATGGAGGAAAAATAAATTACACCTCAGTTTCAATTGAACAGCAGCGCTTCAGGTATAGACACTTTATTTAACACAAGAAAAGGAAAGAGAGGCTAGTTGGTAAGTGAACTGAGCACTCAGTTTGTTAATAGGAGCTATGGGAGAGTAAGAAATTTTTACGTGGTCATTTGATTATCAAATTATATTTTCTTCATAAATGTGTAATTCTATTAACTGAGACCCACCATAAATAAAAAATGAAACAATCAATCTTTGATTTCTATGTTAAGAAATACATAAAATATCCTTCCTTAGCTAAAAATAATTTTGAGGCTTTGGAAAAGAAACCTTTATAACAAATGATAAACAATTCTTTTTGGCCATGGTAAATCTGCTGAAGGCACAGATTAATTCAGCTCTACAATTTTACACAGACTATTTAAAATATCCTCAAAGTGATTGTTAATATTGCTAATCCTTCCAGTCACTGAGTTGTATTCATAGAGCTACTTCTCATTGACCTAACCCACTTAATCCTCATGGCAGGAAAATTAAGAAATCAAGTTTAGTTTTGAGGAGCCTAAGCAAAAATTGAAAAAACAAACAACAACAAAAAAACAAACCCACCAATTTATTCACAATGAATTTCTAGATGTATGCATTTGGTACTGAGTTGGGATCTTAAATTTCCAGACCTTCTTGAAACATTCAGAGTTTATTCCTCCTTATGGCACTGGCAACCTTCTAGATGAAAAAATTCACAAAACATGCTGCAAAACTCCCATAAGAACCCACAAGTTTTTGAATGACACTACCACCACCCGACCCAGGCAACACTCAAATACCTTTATGAGTACAATAAATGCACAGTTTAGTGAGCAGTTAAATCTCAGGCATAGTAAGCCTAAAATGAATCAAATTATCTTTAGTATCATTTTTTGACAGAAAAGTTTTCACCTTGTGCAACTTTTGAGTAAGACCATTTCTGCTGAAGAGAGAGCTTATAATTTTGTCTTTTTCTGTTAAAAGCAAAACAATCCAGAACACAATTAAACAACATACTTTAAGCTTGCTGGGTTGATTGATACACATCATAATCCGAGTTGTTCTGTTTTACAAAAAAAGAATAATTATAACCTAGCCAAGACCACTATTGCAGCACATACAAAGGCCAGGAAAAAAAAATAGTTCTTAATCATAAAAATTACTTGTAGAAGTGAGTTCTGAACCAAATTGAGTCTGTATTCTTTCACAAAAACTGCTGTTTATTTACTTTGTCCTCTTATGGCACCTCAGCTACACTCACAGCTTGTTACTTCAAGAAGCTATAATAAAAATAATTCATTACAACCTTTGCGAGTGATGTAATGCACATTTCATGAAAAAAAGTACATAAATTAAATAAACCCAGTTACATTATCTAAGTTAACACAAAATTTCATCGCATGGCAGATTTTAAAAGTTTTGAGAGCCTCGGAGGAGCAGCATAGAGGACATCCCACAGTTTCCAAGCACTGCCAGAAGTATCATCACATGGGGGGAAAGACCCAGGCAAAGGATACTCAATCTATTCTCAGCAGTTCTCTCAAAACTAAAGTCTTGGAGGAAAGCACAATCTGGAATTGAGCATGAAATATACTAAAAAAACGTAGCCTAACTGGAGTGAGAGATAATTTAGTCTTGCTGAAGAGAAGGAGACCTGATGCAAAGGTGACTGCTGCAGAGAGCTCAGCAGTTTTGGGGGAATGTTGGAATAACTTGTTTTCTGTAACTCCTCCTTCTTCCTTGGTGGTACAAGCAGGTATGAGATTTGGCTCCAGAAGTCACATCCCCACAAACAGAGGTACACTCTGACAGTACATTCAAATCAGTTGGATTATAATGTTTCCAGAACCTCCTCCAGTAATTGCATAGAAAGGAAACAATTCTCTTTGTCGCTCATGCGGTAAAGGTTTGTGAACCACCAGTGAATTTGGGGGATTTTAAAACAGTAAACTTCAGCTCCTGATCTAAATTAAATTGGTTAAACTCTATTGATACAATTATTTCAGTGTATATTAGTATCATACACTGTTCCCTAAAGCTGCCTTCGCACCAACAGAAAACACAAAGGAAGGCAGAGTTTACCTTTAAGTAATTAAACTTGCACCTCTAAAGCAATGTCTCGGTCCCAGTTATATGCTTTGGAGGTTTTATAAGTTAAAATAATTAGACTAAAAGGCAATCCTACATGTGTGTTTAGAACATATTTTGACTCTGTATGTTTGAAAAGATTAACTGCTACCGATAAAAAATTTGGATTTGAGAAGCTGCTGAGTATATAGACTTACTTGATTTCATAATGAAAGGAGTTGGTTTGGAGCTGTGGATATAGCAGGTTGAACAGGACACTGGTTACAAACAACTAGAAGTAGAGGAGGTTTTTTAGATTTCTTAAGTGACAAGTATGAAAACCCTATTGAACTTACAGGAAGGTTGTTTTGCTGTTTTGGGTTTTTTTAATAAGAAAAATAGGGCAAAAAGACAAAAGTGCTTAAATTGACCCATCAACAGCTCTACAATTAATCAAATCCTCATATACTGACCTATGTGTATACATATACCAATTTAAAATACAATGCTTTTCTTTTTCAAATGTTAAAACCCATCAGCTTATTAGTTGAAAAGCTTACTGACTTAAGTATTCATAAAGCAACACAATGTACTTTAACTTTCTGTTACTATTTATACAAGACTGCACCAAGATCTGCAGATTTGTCCTTTCATGAAAATAAACCAGCCTTTAATACCTTTTTGTTTTCATGTGCTATGACTTTTTAAATTATTTTACTCCTTTTTAACTTGTTAGTGGAGCATTAAAGGATAAAGATCATACTTTCTTCATCCCTTGATTCATCAGTTCATTCTTTTTTACTTTTCCTCAAAGTTCAGCAATTTTAAGATATAATACTTTTGTCTTTTTTCTTTCCTTAAAACAAAACAAAACACAAAAGCAAGCCAACAAACCAGGCTGAACATCTACTTGTCTAAGCTTAAGCATTGAAATCTGAAACTTCAGAACCAGAAGATGAAAAAACAGTAGTTAAAATTCTGAAAAATACATTCTCATTACACAAGTATGCAACCGAGTGTAGAAAGTGACTACATGGAATTTTACAGATTACACTATAAAAGATCAGATAATGCCCTTCAGGTTTGAATTTATTAGATTTTATTAAAACAAATCTTTTACTACAAAATTTTGTCTGGTCTCATAGTGATTACTGGGATTTCACGCAGTTATCCAGAGGAGGTTATTCTTAAATTATTCCATTTAGAAATTTACTATTAAAATAAAAACATCATTTGATAATTTCTAAGTTTGTCTGAATCTGTTGGCTCTACTCTACTAGATGAAAAAAAAATCAGTAAATGTATTTTGATTGTCATGAAAGATGACAGCACTCTAATGAGAATGAAAAAACAGGAAAAGGTGACACCAAAAGAATATTTTTTTTCACATTTGAAAAAAAAGAAACCAGCCCATGATCATTACTGGATTTATTAGTACTTAATGAAATGTTAATTACTGTATCTGACAAACATCAATTAACCAAGTTACTTTTATTTAAACTAGGGGGAAAAAAAAGAGAGAAGATACACTAAAATATTAACTTGATTTAATAATCATAGTAAGAGATGATAAAATCTGCATTGTAGTCACTTTTCTAACTTTATCCTAGCTGCACTTATTGATAAGTAAGTCTTTTCAATACTGCTGACAGGTATATTTAATTAAATGCATATATAACTAGGGCATAATATAAAATGTTTTCAAAGACCTTGCCAGTAAATGTAAAGTGATGGAATTTTTTTTCTTCCAGTTTTCATGGAAATGATGAAAAAAGATGAAGACATCTTCATATCCTTTGATTTTAACAAATGATTAAATAATCTAATTAGGTCACACAAGCTCTCTACGTGCTCTATTGAGTCTGTTCTTACTACACATTACACTCTAAAACAGAGCTCTTCAAATATAAGTAAACAATTTTTATGTATAAATTGCATAGGGATAGTCAATTTTATATTGTAGTGGCAAGGTCTGAAAGGACAGGAAAGGCCAATTTACTACTGCACAGTACTACTACACACAATCCAAGCTACTTAGAGACTGCCAAATTCTGAATTCAATCTCAATGACCAGTTTAAAAACTGATTCTGATACCGATCGTGACAAAGACTGAAAAGTAAGTGTTAAAATTACATTATGTTGTCATATGTAAGATTCAGTTTGTACTAGAATAATGGTCATTAAGAAGAGATGCTGTGATATAGTCCTGAAGTATTTCTTGACAAACTTGTTTATCTCCTCAATGAACTGACTGTATTTAAAATTCTGGATTTCAACAAATATTGGCTGTAACTTTATTTATAAACTAGCTCAGGTTATCAGGCTGTACATAGGAATGATTTTCAATCCATGAAAAAATGTATTCATAGAATGAGAGGTGCAATCTGAGACAATACTTGACCTTCTTAAAGCAAATCTTGCTGAGCTATTAATTTTCCAACAGAGCTGAAGTGCATTGTCTGTTTCCTGGCAGATCAAAGAGCCTTTTACATTAGTGAGAGTTTGCAGGGCAATACTCCTAAGATATATTCTTTAAACCTCAAGAGAGGTTATGAGGATCATGCAGCAACACCAAACTGGCTACATATCATTTGAGATGCTGCTAAAGAGGATGTGAATTTCAATTTTCCAATAAATATTTTCTTAGTTCCCCCTACTTCCAAGTTCTGTAGCATTTTTTACACCATTATTATACTACTAATTAAGCATAAAAGTGCAAAATATTTTAAAACATGATGAAACACCAGATTTTATTTTTATTTCTATTGACTGTAACTAAAAATATCTGAAGTATTTCCTCTGTCAGAAAAGTAACAAGTAATTTACACAACACTGTGGAAAACATCCACAAAGTCAACACCGTAAATTAAAAGAATCTTTTTTTCNTTCCAAGTTCTGTAGCATTTTTTACACCATTATTATACTACTAATTAAGCATAAAAGTGCAAAATATTTTAAAACATGATGAAACACCAGATTTTATTTTTATTTCTATTGACTGTAACTAAAAATATCTGAAGTATTTCCTCTGTCAGAAAAGTAACAAGTAATTTACACAACACTGTGGAAAACATCCACAAAGTCAACACCGTAAATTAAAAGAATCTTTTTTTCTTGAGAATCAGCTAAAGAATATTATATCACCCATCTGAAAATCTTCTGCATGATTTTGGAGTGGCCTGGGGTCCTAATGAAAAGAAACCACTTATCTGTCCCCAAAAATCTACAAAACAAACAGTAGTGCCACAAGCTGTTTCTATTTTACTTTTTCCTCTCTCATGTGAAGTGCTGAGATCCATAAAGACTCCCTGGTAACCAGACTTCACACTATTGTTCTACTTATTCTAAAGCTGAACAAAAAAGCCCAAGTTGCTTTTTTACAGGAAATAATTACTGGTGGTGATTAATGGTGCTCATAAATCTCAGAAAAATAGGGTCCAATAGGAACACAGAGTATAAATACTTTTATTGCAGCACCTCTAGCAGCTCCTTAGGAGTCTGAGGATACTTTGTGAAATATCTGTCTTTGTTATAATTGCATTTTCACTGTGCTATACTGTGATCAGATGAAAAGTGATAGAACATGTTGCAAAACAAAAATAAAAAATTAACCTTCAGTTAATTTTCCACAGTTTTATCTCACCAACCTCTTGGAAAGTGCAGGTACACTGCTGTGATATAACCAGAAGAACTCAGATTTTGGCCACACTGCACCCTCAATCAAAGCCATGGAACAGTTGCTGAGGAATTATGTGAACTATAAAAAAATGCATTCTTCATCTATTTACAAATTCTATAAGGAAAAGTGCTATATATTTTGTAATAAGCATAGATTACCATGTTTTTGATTATACCAGCTAGAATAGAATTTGAAAATCGGAACAATCCAAATTCCAGGGTTTTTTTCAGATACTTAATTTTACCCTAAACCTGAGAGTACTGCCACCTACCAAAAATTAATCTCAAAATCACAATAAATCAGTTAAATGAAGCAAATAATTATGTATTCATAGCCCAAATAACCTAATTTTGTTTTACAGTAATGATATATATTCATGTAAACCCATTCTAGTGTTTTGTTTCACAGTCTGAAACACAAAAGATGAATAACTAATATATTCACATTTAGTGACTGTTTTTTACTGACTTTGATACAAGAAATACAATCTTGTTGTAGGGTTTTTATCCTCAGTATTCATGTATATTTTCTTGTATATGTATATATGTATACTTTTTTGTTTATGTATATGTACATTTTTTCTGGCCCACTACATCTTCTTTATCTTAATAGAAATCCTTCAGCTTCTATCATACACTCCCTTCCCTTCCCTTCCCTTCCCTTCCATTCCCTTCCCTTCCCATAACAAATGATCTCTCTCATTAAAAAGATAAACCTGAAACTGGAAGTCCTGCTAGTTTTGTACTGGATAAATGGCACCTTCAGGTCAGGTACAAGGCTCACATTAAACTGTATTTAATCTAATGTTCAGTTTCTTTCCTTTTCTCAAATACTTTTCTTTTCACAGAGACAAAAGGACAAATTTGGCTTTGAAATATGAACACTATTTGCTGACAAAATCAAAGACATGTTTCCATTCAAACATATTCAGCCAAGTACTCAATTGCCCTACTAGTACTGCAAAGTTTTATATTTGTAGGCAAGGAAATAAGAAACTCTAATTCTAAAATCAAAGTATTATTTTGACACAAAAGTATTAATATGCTTTTTGACAGGTACAGCATTGCTTTATTTATTTCTAGGAATGCCCTGTGAAAACAATTATGCTGTAAAAAACTAGAAATTGCTTTACTGTCCTGTTCTCCTAAACTTTTTTTTTTTTTAATTTAATCCCTGAGAGGAAGCATTCCTGTGAAACAATCCCTTATTTAGACAAACAAAAGCATGACAAGCTCAACTTTAATGAGCTCTAAAAGCATAAAAAAAAAAAGTTCCAGAAACAAAAGAGTCTTGATTTGCCCTCAGATTCTTTAAATTCTGCAGACTCTTCTGCTTCTCTCAGGTGACTTTAGTATTTTTCATGCTAACAGGTATAGAGCAACTTGGATTTACTGCAATTGTTATGAGGTTTCAATTGTGAAGACCAAAATCAGAATTAATTACCACAGAAAAAAATTAAGTCTGATGCACACGTTAGTGGACCACTTACACAGTACCAGTTGTGTAAGTAATCTCATTTCTAGAAGAGGAACTTTGAAATAAGATGAATAGTTCTAACACATAGCAATCTCAGAAAAAGAAACTAAATGAAGATTGGAGCAAAATGTGATTTATTCTTCCTGTAAACTTGAATTAGTCTTCACCTTAATGAATAACATGTAGAGGTGCTACAGTATTCCATTTTCCAATTTCTATTAGCTTTGGAAGACTTTTTTAAAAGGAGTAGTTCTATTGTTAAAAAAGCAAGTTATTTGTGTGTCCTGTAGCATCTCTTATTTCACTAAAACATTAACAACTAAAGAGCTGAGAAATATTTTATTTTCTGGAGTTACACAGGGAGCTTACATTACTTAATCTGTTGGAAACATCAAATGTCACACTACAAGACTTCTTTGCCTGAAGATTAAGAAAGTATGTATATTAAAGTAGCCTTTACAGAATTTCCTTATAAATGTGTAGACAGAAATGATTTAGCTTTTGTAAATATTTATAAACATCTAGATGCTCACATCAAAAGCACTTTGAAAGAAAAAAGGAGCAGTTTACTAAATTTGGCATAATTTTGTCAAATTAAATGAAAAATATGCATATTCCATTTACTATTCTATGTTTTGCATTATTTGCTCCTGTGAATCTCAGACAAACCCTTGAAATGCCCTATGGAATGCTGAAATCACAGCTGCTTGAACACCACTGGACTGCAAGCCTTTCTAATTCATTATAAAACTCTACTGATTCTGGTGAGATTATTTTTTTCACTGAATCACTGTAATTCGCTGTAATTTCCATTGACTTGTCTCTAGCACTTATTAAAATACATAATATAACAATTTTGTTTCCGATTAGCATTGCTATGTCAGACCTTTGTCTGAGGGACTGACCCACAAGTAATCAGGAGATAATAACTCTATGAGAGTCAGAAAGAGAGTCACCCTGTTAAATCAGTGCAAATGAGGAGAATCAATCTATACTAGACTGGTCATTTAAAACAAGCTCCAATTATTTTTCTTTTCAATTCTCTGAAGTTCCAAGGAGAGCAGAAATCAGAAGACTAAGTCTGGTTTCCATTATAGCATAATAAACATGAAAAATCTCCATGTGTTGAATGAAAAGAAAACATTGGAAACCAAAAATTGCCAGAAATAAAAGCTGAAATTATTGAAACTTACCTGAGTATATTTAGAAATAGAACTAATCTGCGTAGCTGAAAAAAATGTTCCAGTATTTTAAGGGAACATACCTCTGTGAAAGAGTATCCTAATACTGACTCATTCCAGAATATAGAATCAAATGCACAGCTTGTAGAATCAGACATCACATAAAGTAAAACTCAATTTCCATAATATCAGCATTAGTCAAGGAAAAAAATCTAAAGAAACCATAATTCTGTGATTTTTTGTATACTTATTTTATCATCGGTGAGAAAAAATGTTTATCATATCTTCTTCAGCATTTATTTTAGAACTTAAGTATTTTTCCAAGAAGACTGAAAGGATATTTTCATGAATTTTTTCAGTGTCTACAAAATTAAACAGTAAGAACAGGGTTAATCTATTGATTAACAGTTAAATGAAGAAACATCCTGCTTTCTATGGGCTAGTAGCTAATGAATGCCTAATTAACTATAAAAAATCATCCCCACAGGACTGATTCAGATGAACATTGCTTTTGTGATGAAGCTAAATTGGCTAAAGAGAATTTTAAAGAATTAAATAAGATTCATAATAAATTAATGGAAACTAGAGTGGTGATGTCCTATATTCAATAACTGAATGAGGTTTCTGTAGAGGATGTGACAGTGCGTCGAAATTAAATAATTTTTTTTTTTTTTTTATTTTTTTACTTTTGACTAAAATAATGTGTGAAGTGGTTCTCTGATGAATCCCTACGTGGCTTCAAGTATTTGCCTCTTTTATTTACATCAGTTCTCAGATGTTTATTTTTGTCTTTGATCTAACTTCTACCAAATTCTTTGGGCAAGATACAAAATGCCTGTGAATGTGCAAGTGTATGCTCCATGCTTGCAGGTAATACATGCATCATCCAATTGAAAAGAATCTTGTTGCTTTCATCCACATATATGGGTAAGTATACAACCACAATCAGGTATACTCTTCTAGAAACTTCAAGGTAAATGCCTACATTTGTATGGTTAAATAAAATCTAATTTTTTTTTTTTTTTCAGAATTTTTCCGGATTATCTTGAGATGCCATTAAGACTTGTGTTGGGAAAATAAACATGTGCTTCCCTTTCTAGAGGACAGGACTGAACTCAAGGCATTCTTGTTCTTCAAAAAGCAATGATAAAAGACTGGGCAGCTACTCCCAGAATACACCAAAATATACATGATCAGGCAGTATAATAGTAAAGATGCAAAAGGAACAGAAATATAGACTGTAAACCTATTGGAATTTTATATACAATAGCACCTTAAGAAGCTACTTACAGTTTGTATAGCACCAATACAAGCACCAATAAGCTTTGTAGAACACCAATATAAGCACCAATCTTTCAATAAAAGAAAATATATTTTTGGTAGGCATTTTGTTTTCTATTTCATATGTGGGATTTAAAAACTGATGTTGACAGAAAGATGTAATGAGAGACTCCCTGGGCTGATTTGGCTCTCTGATTATTACCCACTGCTGATACTCCAGGCCAGCAGTGATGAGATAGAAAAGAGGAGTCTCAGGGCAATTAAAAGGGACTTTAGGGCACTGGGTCAAGTGGCTGACAGGGCAGGAGCACAGGAAGTGTTCTGCTCAGCCCCTTTGGTGGCAGAGAAAACAATGAAAGGAATAGCAGAGCCCACATTATCAACAAGTGGCTCAAGGGTTGGTGTCATCAGTAGATTTTTGGGTTCTTTGATCATGGGGTAACATTTTGGCACCTGGCTTGCTGGAAGTGGATGGCTCCATCTCTCTGTTAAGGGCAGAAGGATTTTAGCTCATGAACTGGCAGACCTCATTGAGATGGCTTTAAACCAGGTTTGAAGGGGGAAGGGGAGGCAGCTGGGCTGTCTGGAAGCAGGCCCAAGGGTGGTAAGGCTGAGTTAGGGG
>VWYP01016339.1:0-131144 GCA_013400435.1 Pycnonotus jocosus
ACTATATTGTGCTACCATCACAGAAGAAGATGGAAGAGAAGAAGAAGAAGGAGAAGAACCTTGGGCCCCGCCCCAAATTCTCCATCTTGTTTCCATTTACCTCCATTCTAAAAACCCAAAACCACATTTTTCACCTGGTGATGATCTATCCTACTGCCTTTCACACCTTTGTGACTTGTAAGTCCTCTCCCAGTGGTGACAATCTTTCCCATGGGTTGAAATTAAAGACAGTGTCTTCCTGGGTCCTGTGCCAGGGTCTTTGACCCCCCCTGTACAGAATTTAAACCCCCCTGTACAGGGCTTACACCTTCTTGCTCTCTTCCCTGACTGCTCTGCCGGGGTCCCTGAGCCTCCAGGGTGACCAAAGGGATGCCCTGGACTCCAACAGCAATGTCCTTTTAAATTCAGTTGGAAACGCAGCATGATGGTTGAGACAGGCAGTGCTTTGCAATTCATAACGCTTTGCATTTAAAGAGCTCCACAGAAATTAAGATAGTTGACAAAACACAAAGCTTCACTCTTAAAAAGAAATCTTTAAATGCTCCTGAGGCCTGCAAATACAAAGTCATTTTGTGTTTCCTGCCCATAAACAAGCGCCCGCTCCAGCGCTGTGATTTACCAACAATGTCTGTGTTAGCAGCGTGGCCCAGCTCATCTGTTGTGCTACAACACTTTTCTCCAGGCATGGATCAATAACATCCCTTGCTCTACATCAAAAAAACACCTTCCTGGCAGGCTCTAGTGCTGCCCTTGGTGCATTCTGGGACCGAGTTCATCCTTATGGCAAGCAGTAATTCAGGATTTACACGTATTACCTTTCTCCAAGAGCCATTAGAGCTTTTCCTCGCTACGCTGGGAAATATTTGCAGGCTGGGAATCCAAGCACAAGTAACTCCAGGGTAGACATGATGTATCTCCCCACACTTCTATCTCAGCTAAGTGCTTCTGCAGCCAGGTGACTCCTATGACCCTTGCACAGAACTGCCAGACCTAAAACATGGCCTCTGGCAACTGCTTTGGACACCAATTTTCCATTAGCCACATCTCCAAAGTTCAAAGTACTTGACAAACCCTCAGACCAGGGCAGAGAGCTCCAAATTGTTCTGTCTAGCAGAATTTTTGAGGCACATCTCAATCCAGGGTGGTGTGGTTTCTGTGCATTAGGAGGATAATCAACATTTTGCCTGCTGAAAATGTCAGTATTTAGGGAGAACGTTGGTTTTACCTGGTCTTTTCAATATAGAGAACAGGCTGACAGGCCTCTTGTGTACAGAGAGTTCTCCAGGAATGCAATTTTGATTTAAAGCTGACAAAGAAATGGCAAGTGTGAGGGTGGTGAGCTCTGGCACAGGGTGCCCAGAGCAGCTGTGGCTGCCCCTGGATCCCTGGCAGTGTCCAAGGCCAGGCTGGACAGGGCTTGGAGCAGCCTGGGACAGTGGAAGGTGTCCCTGCTTTGGGACATCATGAGTGTGAAAAACAAGACACTCCTCAGGCAGCAACACACCCAAGTTTTGTCATCTTCCCACCTCTGGACTTATTTAGACAGAAGTGTTACTTTAGGCTGGCATACACCAATAATTCTTCCTCTTCATTTTTTCAAGCTTCAAGTTCTCTCTTTTCTTCTCATTTTTCTTAAACTTAGCTTAAAAGTAGAAACTCACAGGACTACAGACCACCATCAAAGTGATTTATAAAATCAGAGACTGAAATCAGTCTATTAGACCCCCATAACATCCAGGACTGGTTTCAAATTTTAACAGCCATGCTTAAGGAGCAAAAATACAAGTATGACCAGAAAGAAACATCACTCTCACTCATTATAAATTTAAAAAGAAGCCCCTTGCATTTTCTTGGAAGGAACTATGGCTGGGCAGGTACTGCTGCCTTCCAATCCATTCATTTTTGTGCTTCAGTGGAAAATCCTTGTTTGATTTAAAGGATTCTTTTGTCCAAGAAAAGCAAACTTGACCCCCTTGTACTTGTAAAAGACCTAAGTGAGGCTCTGGAAGCCTCCTATTGATATATCTGAGAGCAGGATCCCTCTCAGTGTGAGATCAGACTGCCTTTTGCAGGTTTTTCAAGCACTGATTTTCTGGGTGAAAGATCATTTCTGTTATCTCCGTGGAGCACCTACGATGAAGCAAATTCAGCTTCATGCCCAGGATCACGTTCATGTGAATGGAGTGGAAGCACTCCAGTGTGCCTTCAGAGCAGTCACAAGTTGTGCACTGCCCTTAAAACACCACTTTCCACACATTTGCATCTCTTTATCCTTCCCTCTCGCCCGCCTGGTGCACTCTGTGGATTCTGCTGGTATCCACAACTCTTTCAGAGGCAGAACATTAAAGCATCTTCCTCCAGCTCAGATTTTACAGACCTCCTACCCAGTTATTAGAAGCAAGAAAAAGAGAGGCTTTTCTACCTGCTGTTTTTTATACACAGGCTATTTGCTGCCTTTTCATAGTTCATTCTATCCTGGTCCCTGTCTTACTTGTGTCTTTTATTAGTATCACATGGACACCAAACCTCCTGCAAGGTTTAAGATGCAATTACCTCCCAGGCTTTTTTATTTCTTGGTGTGTGTCTTGAATATAAAACAAGACAAAAGTACTCCTTCAACAAAGAAAAAGTAGTATGTGAGTCCATTGTGTGCGAATTACCTAACTGAAATTAAAACAGCGGCTGCAAAGTTGCCACATGAAGTTTGAAGCAGAAAATTAATAAGTAGGTTGAAAACTAATATAACCAAAAAATAGTGTAGCCATTATATTACTTGGCTTTGTCCTTGTCTAAAAGAAAAACCAAAAATCTTCTAACAGAATAAATAAAGCTGTGCTAGAAAAAGGAGGAACTGAGGATTTAGTGAAGAATATCCACATTTGATACCGTGGGACAAGAACTTATTGGTACCTTATGTCCTTACACCCCTCGTATGGGCACAAGACATAAAGCCAAGTCAAAAAATATTCCTTCTTATGGAACCAACCAAGGTCCAAAAATAATCCAGGGAGGTTTATGCAGAGTACAGATACACATCCAGAAACTGTTTTGCTTACAGTTGCACAGTGCCTAAGAAAGTGCCAATACAAGTGGCAATTTCATCATGAACGTGTGGGTCTTGTCAATAATTGCCTCCCATCCATCACTCTGTGGCCTGCCAACGACTAAAGAAAAAAGGTGAGGAGGTGTCACTATTTTACACCACAATGACACAGACTCCAAGATTCAGAAGGCTGAAAATGACTCCTTTATTTCTGGGATGTGTCTCTCTTTTATACTATTTTACACAGACCAATTTGATTTTTGAAACAAAGGCAAATCTCTTCAATCACATTGGTCAAACCAAAGGGACATCAAGGAGAAGTCCCTCCTGGGAAAAGGAATGAACAACACGATACAGTTATAAAAACATTTCTCCTGTTTACAGAAAACTCCCTGGGAAAGGAGTTTCAGAAAACCAAAACACCTCAGGCAAGGAACCAGGGCTACAAGGAGGGAAGAAACATGTCAAGCTGCCTATACAACCACTATAGATGAACTTACTCTGAGAGGAAAAATCAGTGAGGGGAGGAAGGCGACGACTTTCAAAACTAGCAACAGACATCCAAAGGAGAGAGAGGGAAAAATATTAACAAACCCCTACCTGATAAAAATGGGGCCAGAAGGTGCTGATGGCCAGCTCTGCCTTCACCCACCCTTCAGTGACCACTCCTGACACGTTCCAGATGGGGTTGCCCTGGGGGCCCCCGTTGACCTTGACGTAGACGTTGAGGGAGCCGGGGCTGGAGCGGTCGCGGCTGGACAGGTAATAGTGGAAATCGATGCAGTGGGTGTCGTTCTCCTTCAGCGTGGGCAGCAGCAGGTGAGCTTTCTGCCCTGATGCCCGCCCAGAGCTGTTCACCATCATGAAGGAGCCTGTGGGGCAAAGGGAAAAGAGAACAAAGAGAGGGTTTGCTTGGGTTTTTGGTGTAATCTGCTCGGTTCCAAAAGTCAGCGGTGCCCTCATGAGCCACAAAACAAATCATTCCTCTGAAGGAAGCAGCCAGTTGGGGAGAGAAAGGATATTCAAATTGCAGGGTATACACACCAGTAGATTCAGGGCTAGCTAGAACCACCTTAATTAAACAACTTGCAAATGAAAACAGAAATACTTTCTTGCTTGTATTATTTTATCACCTTGTGATCGCACAGTCACTCTAAACAAAAGCACGTTCCCAGTTTAAGCAGCAACCAGGTCCTGCTGCTGCACTGCACACTGTTCCCCAAAGGCACATTCAATAAAAGGTAAACAAGAGACAGCATGAGAGGAAACAGGCTCAAGTTGCACCAAGGGAGGTTTAGATCAGGTATTAGGACAAGATTCTTCATGGGAAGTGTTGTAAAGCACTGGAACAGACTGGAGTCATCATCCCTGGAAGAGTTCAAGAAATGCGTGTATGTGGTGCTTGAGGATGTGGTTTAGTGGTGAGTGTGGTGTTGGGTGGATGGGTGGATTTGATGATCTATAAAAGTAATTTCCAACCTTAACAATTCTATGATTCAACACAAAAACTACAACAAAGAAAGCTCTCAGCTGATAATTGCCTGCATGGCCTCAACACCCTTCTGAACCCTGGCACCTGAATATTTGAAAGCCATGTTAAGAAAACCCCAATTTTCATAGCCCAGTCAAGTGAGGGTTGCTGACAGAACGGCAACATTTCTACTTGTAATAGTGCAACAGGACAATAATTCTCATGAGAGGGAAGGGTAGGCTGAATTTAGGGAGGGAAATGTATACTGAGGCAATTTATGAGTTTGTTAACCTGAAAGTCTGCATCATATTAAGCGTGGCACTCGATGTTGAACCCGCATTTGGATTCATCAGGCAGTTATTTTACAGCACATTGTGCCTGCACTCATCTCCTCACAGATGCATCAAGGTGACGAATGTCAGCAATAAGGGAGAACATGATGAGAGCTGCTTGATTCAATTCTGGTTACAGGATCTCCTTTACATGGGTGCAGGCACTCACACTCAGAAAGAACCAAAGAAAACACCGGGATGGGGCAGGGGAATCTGTGTGTCAGCAGCCAGGCAGGATAATTTTTAATCAAACACAGCCCTCTTGACACTCCTGGCTCTGATGCTGCTGCCAAGCCATGGTACGGATGTGTTTGTCTGCTGGCCTCTCACACTTCACAGAAGATGGAGTTTGAAAAGCCCTGCCTCACTTCTGACCTATTGACTTTTCCTCTTCCTCGCCACAGCAGGTGACTCAGACGAGCCAGGCAAACATTTGGATCAATTCCGTGCAGGGAACAGTCATTTATTATAAATTTATAGCAGCTACAAGCAACTTTCTCTCACAAAAATGTTGGGGTTTTTTTTCCCTGTGTTTATATGATATATATGCATTTTGTACAGGATTGACAGGAGGAAGTCAATCTTTCAAAAAAACCAAAAGTTATACACTCTAAAGACCTTGGAAAATTCCAGTGCAATGCAAGCACAGCTGGGGAGGAGCAAGAGACTCTAAGAAAATTTATAGGTAAGATGGTCTCTGGCAGTGCTGCCTTTCAGTGGAAATGAAGGAAAACCAAAAAACAATATGGTCCCAAGTCAAGAAATTCCAGATTCACAGAAAGGACTTGGAGAAATGTTAGAGCTGAATCCAAACTTTCCAGTTTCTCTCTATAATATAGGATCCTGACAAATGCCCATTGCTGATGCAACTGTGTTCCCAGTCAACTGTAAAATCCCCTTCTTCAGCATGTAATGTATACACACTACCCTTAAAATCCACTCATATAAAGTAAACTTTTGAGAAATTGAAATTTGGGGGTTGTTTCTATGACCTGAGAACATTTATTACCATTTATTTATTAAAGCCCAGGTGCCAGCAGGCTTGGAGAATCAGCACAGCCTGTCAGGGAGGCAGCAGGCTGGGAACCTGACACTGCCAGGTTCAGGAAGGGTGACTGTGACACTCACATCCCTGAGGGCTGGAGCCAGGCTGGGAGAGCTGGGGGTGCTCACCTGGAGAGGAGAAGGCTCCAGGGAGAGCCCAGAGCCCCTGCCAGGGCATAAAGGGGCTCCAGGAGAGCTGGAGAGGGACTGGAGACAAGGGATGGAGGGACAGGGTAACAGGAATGGCTTTAAGCTGAAGGAAGGGAGATTTAGATTGGAAATTGGGAAGGAATTCTCCCCTGGGAGGGTGGGGAGGCCCTGGCACAGGGTGCCCAGAGCAGCTGTGGCTGTCCCTGGATCCCTGGCAGTGCCCAAGGCCAGGTTGGACAGGGCTTGGAGCAGCCTGGGACAGTGGAAGGTGTCCCTGCCCATGGCAGGGGTGGCACTGGATGGGCTTTAAGGTCCCTCCTAACCCAAGCCATTTTGGGATTCCAGGACCTCTGTCAGTCCACAGTTGCAAGAACCACGCTTCTGCAGAGAATTTGGGAGGGCAGACACCGTAAAGCTGCTGAGTCAGGGCAGCATGGTCTGGAGGAGCCCAGCAGCTGCTGGGAAATGCTCTGCCTGAAGCATTCCAGAGCCACTTGAGCACAGTGCAGACAAGATCCCCATGAGCCAGATCCTGCCCTGGGGGAGGCAGGAGCAGCCCAGGATCACTCCAGGAACAGCAGAGCTCCTGTGCATTCACAAAGTTTTTAACCAAGTGCCTCCCACACTGGGGAGAGACCAAAGAAAAGGGATTTTTACACCATTATTGCACTGCACCTGGCACAGCATTCCACTCATGGGCATGCCTCTCAACTTTTCTCTTCCTGATTTGGACAACATGCAGATTATCCTGCCCTAAAGAACTACCCTGAAGCTGTTCTGTGTCTAACACAATACAGCCCTGAACTGCACTGGGGGAGGTAAGAGCTTCCATGACAGCAAAAGTTAGGGAGTATTTCACTTTTACAGATCCATATATAAAAATAACGAGCTTTCCTCTGGGAGAAAAAACACCAGCTTTTATTAAAAGTTCCAAGCAATGATTACAATTTTATTTTTCGCCACCCACAAAAAAGTGAATCACAAGCTATTCATGGCCTTTTGTGCAACTGCTGACAACTCTGGGGAGAGTGGGGAGCCTGAATCCAGCGACTGACAACACCAACAAGAAGAATACCCATCCACCAAAAAGCACTTATCAAAATAATTAGTCTTAATTACTAAAAAAATAGCCTTGCAAGCAACTGTCATGGATAAATTATTTCCAGTTTCTATTTATAAGATATGATTTTTTAATACAGTGTGTGTAAAGATACAGGAGGAAATACTGTAAGAAACACAACTTTCTGAGGAAAAGTCCTGATGAGTGGTATTATTTTATGACAGTGGAAAAGAAGAAAAATTTCCACTTAAAGAGACATCTTTGCCAGAGAAAGGACGTCACACCTTGTTTAAAGGGATTTGTTTCCTAGGAACTCCACCACAGTCCTTTGTTTCTGCAGAGCCTTGGAGTGGCAGCTTCCCCCACAAACCCTTCCCTGGGATACTCCAGGCACAGCTCACCCCACAGGATCCAGAGAAAAACACCTCAAGCCTGGCCATCCTAGGGGCTGAAAACTTGTAATTCTGTCAAAGACAATCATTGACATCAGGCACACGAATAAAATTCATAAAATATTCATTCTATAACATTCAACTGTGGATAAATTATACCCTTTATCCTATAAATTGGCCCCAAATAGACATAGTTTTGGTTTTATTTTTATTTTCACGGTGTGAACTTGAACAGCTATCCTGTCCTCCAGGACCTTCAGAATTTGCTCTGCATGCTCCAAGATCAACAGATGAGATCTGCTGTCCTATTACAAATTTCCATGTCTGTGGAACTTGTGTGGGCAAAATCCATCACTCAGGGGTGGGTGAGATATCATGAAAACAGCTCCCACCAGGAGGAAATAAATAAAAAACAAGACAACCTTTTAAAGACAAATGTGGTTTTCCTCATTATCCTTAATAAAAATTGACATATTGTGATTCAGGGTCTGACAGCCATCTTTAGGCTGAGCACAGAGCTGAAGCTGTATTTGACTTATCCTCAATTTATAGTCCTATATGTGCAAATAAAAGAGATACAATCTGGTCTGGCACCAACAAATCACTTGTCACAGTTTCCACTCCTACAAAGGACTAAGGAATTAATTAACATGTCACAAATGGAAATTATTGACTAATAGATGACTGAAAGCCTCCTGAACATCTCCAGGCAAGAATATGAATAAAACAAAAGGTATCTTGGAGGAAGTCTTGTTGCATATCCAATTGGGGAAAAAAGAAACAAAAATATCATTGAGTTTCATTGTTTTGTTTACTTCCTTATGAAAGTTCAAGTTTCCAAGTCTATATTAAACTGAAAAAAACTCGAATTTTGGAGGGAAAAAAATTATCTATGCGGAATAAAAGTTCTTTTTTACGTTTATTTGACAGAGAAGTATAAGCTCATTAAAGCAAATTGAGTGTAAGGTCAATTTAACATGGTGTTCTTGGTTCAACAGGTTAAATTAATTAATATCTTGCTGGTTTTATCCTGACTATGTAAAAATGAATGTGTTATGCTCCGATCAGTCAGAAACAAGGAGGATGGGGAGACTGTAAATAAATTCATTTTCCAAAATCCTTTCCAACAGCAGGAACATAAAACGCCACTCTCTCCTAGTTATTAAACATACCACCGAAAATTGGGGAATTAAACCATGAAGTGCTCTCTAGCTGGCCATAAATTTCAATTTTTCCCCTGCTTGGTGGATAACGATGCCTTGATAAGCGTCCCATTATTGACGCATCTGCACCGAGCTCCTGTTCCTGGAGCCGAGGCGCCGCTCTGCAGCAGATGGTGGCTATTGTGTTTACACATCAGCACTTTATGTTTGCCTCCTCTCACGTCTGCAGCAAAGAGAGGGCCGTAATTGAGTTTTTAATGGCTTTGCACATTGTTCATTAGGTTTACACCAGCGTGCTCTGACGAGTGACAGCTGAAGGAGCAGGAGCCGCCGGCAGACCTTGGCTGGTGCTGCCTTTGAAGAGCTGAGCTGCTTCGAAAGTCGAATTGCAGCAACCAGGAAAGACTTGAAGGGGAAGCTGTCAAAACGCCCCGCTGCAAGATGAGCCTTCTAAAGCCCTGAGCAGCCAGCTGAGGTGTACAATGTTGTTTTAAAGAGCAGACTCTTCCCGACATGAAGATGCGGGTTTGCTGCAGGTGCAGCGGCGTGTTTTCAGACACGGTTGTGTTTGTTTTTTTGCCAAAGAACAACTCTATCTCCGAGCAAGTGAGCCTGACACCTGTCCTTGGTAAGGCAGAACAAAGCCACATGGGATAATCTGGGCTGAAGGGGCCTCAGGCCAAGCCCCTGCTCAAAGCAGGATCAGCCCTGAGCTCACCATTGAGTGTTCCACACCTCCCCAGAGGATTGCCCATCCCCTCTGGAAAACCTCCTCCACTGCTTCACTACCCTCATAATTTTTTTTCCCTCTTTTATTCAGTCCAAAATCTCTCATTTCCACTTAGATCCTTTGTCTCCCATCCTCCAGGCACCTGCTGTGGTACAAAGTGACTCAGTATTGCTGACACCCTGCTGGTAGGAAGGGATCTGTGAGGCTCTGCTCTGCAGGAGTGCTCTGACCCTGTCCCAGTATCCCATTCCCAACGGGCAGGACCAGGGTCACTTCACACACTGAGACAGAGGATGGGATCCTTTCCCTTCACCCATCCCTTTAGCACAGGGGTGGCTGCAGAAGGACAGAGCAGAGCCAGGGGTCTCTCTGAACCATGCTCAAGTCACTCTGGAGCCCACAGAACAGATACTGAACACTCTCCGTGTTAAGGATGACAAAATATGATTGTGGACAATAGAACAAAAAGCCCATCTACCCTCACAGTTGGTTTCCAGCAGTGGCAAAGCACCCACTTTAAGCAGAATGTAAGAATTCTTCACAGGGTGATGTGTAGCAGAATTTACCATTTCAACCTTCTGACAATCAGCAATATAAAGATTTTTTGGAAGTCGAAATCTGCATCAACCTCATTCATTAATTAGCCACAGAATGATCTTTCTCTCACCATTTTTTGTTGAGTCAGGAATAAGACTCTCAACGAGCTCTAGAATTTGATTATACATTGTGCTGGGGAAAATAAATTACTATTTCCATGCCTTTAAAGATTCTGTCACTTAATTTGTAGTTCTTATTTTATGAAATTTATGATTACTTACCGGCTGCACACTTCCCACATTTTTACATCCCTTTTTGTGTATAACAATGAAAAAAGGCTCAGAAATCTCTTCCCCTCACTGATGTACTACAGACAGCAGCATTTGTACAAACCCAGAATTTCTGTAATCTCATAACCACATCCCTTTTCCATGTATTAGGGCAAAATCAGACCCATGGGGTTTCATTCTCAGATGTGAGTCATACTGAATTAATCTACCAATGAAATTGTTTGATTGGCTGATAACTATGAATATAAATGGCAAGTTGAGTTCAGTATCATTCATGAGGACGATTCATTCACTTGGGAAATCGTTGGATAATAGTGAAGAATTTTTTAAAGTGACAGTCTACTATTTGTAAAAAAGCTTTTCTTCTGGAAATGAATGTTGTAAAAAGAATTATGTTGTTGGGGGATTTTTGCAAGAAAAATCTTCTCAGAACAAGACTGATCTCATATAACCTCAAATATTTGCTGTAGATATTTGAAGCGAAGATTGTGACATTAACACTTCCCCAGTCCTCCCTGAGAGATGAAGTGCATGCCAAAAGTGGATCTGGTTTGCTCATTTCTAAAAGGCCTTGGAAGGGGAGAAGCTTGCAACCCTTTTGCTTTATATATAAAACCAAATAATTGTGGGACCATGCTTAGAATTAGGAAAAAGCAGATTTCCCACAGGTGCACAACTGCCAGGTGCAGAATTTTCCACTGATTCCATTGACTGAGCCACGCATGACTGCCACATTTCCAGTGCCAGATACTGCTACCCATAAAACACGAGTGCTCTGTTATCAAACCACATTCATTGCACAAATGCTGTCCAAAGTCTGAGTCCTGGTGACCCACAGACACTGAAAGATGCTCACAACCCAGGAATTGTCTCCAGCCAAGTGACAGCTTCTCTTTATCCCCCCTTGAAGTTAACACTGAAGAAAGGAACATCTACTGCAGGGGCTTCACCAGCCTGGATGGGGAAGATTAAACTACCCCTGACAGAAGAAACAAGACAAAAATACATCATGGATTACAAAGAAAAAAAAATAAAATCATATTTTAATGGCTTGCTGGTGGATCAGTCACCAACCCTCTTCAACTACAAAATCCATATGGGAAGTGATCAAGTGACAAATAAGCCAACAAGTGCCTAATTAGCAGAGGGCTTTAAGGGGGATAATGGGATTCCTGCAAGAGGCTGTGAAGCAGGGACTTGGGAAGGACTCCATTTGTTAATGGGATGCTCTTTAGCCTTGCAGGAATATTTACCTCAATAATAAAAATAGCTGCTTCCCTGTTGTTAAAAGGATTCTTCTAGCAGTGTAACATTTTGTGCAACTTTTGGTCACATCATTCTGTGGCCTTGACAAGGAGAGCCAACAACACAGACTGAGAGATTTGCAATAGAAAGATAACGTTCAGGACTCAGGTTCTGACTTTATCATTTCCTCAGTGACACATGTTGTTACTCTTCATTGGCCTGAAGAAAATTCAACTGAAACATGAAGAGAGAACTCTTAAAAACAGCAATGAAAAGCAGCAATTGGCAGAGTGAGAATGTCCAACACAGAAGAGACAAGAGAAAATTTTTAAGCACAGGAGGGAAATTTTTAAGCACTGGTTCAGTTTTTCACCAAGAAGGCATGATCTAGGAGTGCAAGAAAACTGACTGCAACACCACAGAGATGACAAGGCAGAAGAAAAAATAATAATAGCTCTTTCTCTATAATCTGTTTCTGGCCTCAGCTACAGGCCAGAGTGGTCTCCTGTAGTCTGCACTCAATATAGAAACCTGCTGGATGCAGTGTGGAAAATCAACACAAAAAAATGAATTCTCATTGCTGTGGACACAAACACAGCAATGATACTTCACTGCACTTCAAGACATTTATTCTAAAGACATTTGTTGAGTCAGTGAGCTCCTGAAGGCATTGACATCTAACATTTCTAGTCTACAACAAGCACTGCACGGTTTATCGCAAAGATTCATGACAAAATTTCTCACTTCAGTGGTGCAAGGTGATCCAGCATCACTTTCCATCTCTAGAGCACAGCCCTTCCCTCCTTAAAAATCACCACGGAGAACTGCAGCTGGAATACCATCAGACCTCCAATCACATTTTCCTCTTCACCAACAAATTCAGATTGTTATTTTCAACACAAATCATTGTCCATGAGAATTCAGGAGAACACCTCTGCTCTACAGTTACAGCCACGTGGCAGCTGTTCTGTGTATCAGAGAATCCCAGAATGGTTTGGGTCAGAAAGAACCTTAAAAAACCATTTAATTCCATCACCCTGCCATGGGCAGGGACCCTTTCCACTATCCCAGGTTGCTCCAAGCCCTGTCCAGCCTGGATATTTCCAGGGATAGGGTGTCCACACGCACAAAATATCTCATGCATATCTCTAGAGTCCACTGCTATTTCTAGAAATTTCCTCCCACATTTTATAAACTTTTCTTTAACAAAAGCCCAATTGCCACAGCTGAGAGCCTGGGTTCACTGAGAAGCAAAAACTTATGTGTGCTGTAGAACCAGAAACAATTCTATAAATCTCAGCAGTGAAAAACCTTTTTAATAGACTCATTGCCAGCATTCACTGCTGCTAAGGTCACTGCAGCAGTTTCCTTCAACACTGTCCTTATTCTATTATTTATAAACATGGTGTAAATTGTTTGGCAGTGATATTAAAAAGCAAGAGTCCATTAACAATGGAGTTACAGGAGTCTATCAGGTAAAGGCATTTGTAATAAAAACCATACAATTCACTGTAAACAATAGTCAAGAATTCTCTGCAAATTTAATTTTGTTACGTGATTTTCATCCAAAACTGATGAAAATGTACACTAAACCCTGCAAACTGAATAGGTTGATTTGCTTTTTAATTCCAGAAGCCTGACAACTACTTACCCTACCAATCACTAGCTTACCATTTTAGTAAAATGTGGGCAATTGATTTAGACAGTTAATAATGTTTATGCAATTAAATGGGCAAATGATGAATAGGGGTAATGGCCATTATCCAACATAATATCTTAATTTAATGACATCAAAATTCCTGTTCTTAGCACCCAGGAGCTTTATTGCAGCTGACCCTTGAAAGTGAAGTCCCAGAGATGTTGTGGGGATGTGAGTCCCAACCTCTGCTCCAAGCCTCTGGCACAGATTTCACTGAAGAAGGCTCAGGATTTACATCCCTTCCTCACCTGATTTAACCTGGGGCATAACTTGCTGCCACATGCACTTCTGTCTCGAAATACCAACAGGAAAGGGGT
Source organism: Pycnonotus jocosus (assembly GCA_013400435.1). Lineage (NCBI taxonomy): Eukaryota > Metazoa > Chordata > Aves > Passeriformes > Pycnonotidae > Pycnonotus > Pycnonotus jocosus. The sequence continues at coordinate 13,474 of VWYP01016339.1, forward strand.
TCAGAGGAAATGGTCAGTCCTTTTCGAACAAGTGATTGCTACTTATTCTGTGTTACTTAGCTTTGTTTTCAAACATAGTGCTTATTTTAAAAATTAAATTCTGTATCCTGTCAAAACGCCATGGTTAAAAATAAAAATCTCTCCAACCGGGTGGATACAGATGCAAAGAAATCATGTTTTAAGTTGGTGAGTACAAGAAACTGAATAATTAAATCACTGCATCTCAGCCACTGCAACATCACCTCTCCTTGGAGAGGGCAGCAAGCCAAAAATGTCTGTTGTTTCCCAGTGTAAAACCTCTTTCCAGAAACAGGATCTGATATGCTTAAACGTACATGACAGGCACGAAATTTGGATTAAAAAGTCAGGTTTCCAGTGCTCTCTATCCCATGAAGGTCTGATTTACATTATGGTGAAAAGACACAGAAAACAACTTCCAGTAACACGTGATTATCCTCCTAGACTGCTCTGCATTACCCAGACCCAATGGTTGATCAATTAAGCCATTACAAATTTAACAACAGTCCTTTGCCAGAGCAGCCTTTGTTCTGGACATTTATTTTCTGTTGATCTTATTTTCCAACTCAGTTTTTTCTCTGAACACATCTTTTCATTTTTGCCTAACCCTCTCCCCTAACAACATTTCAAAAGATAAAGGACAGACTCCAAACTCCATCCTGCCTCCTTCTCCCATCCCACAGATCCAGCAGCTGTTGGCTGCAGCCTCATTGGTGAGAGGTGTGTGGATGAATGGTTCCAGGCTCACAACAAGGAATTACTATTATAATAACAATTCATAATTGAATTTATTCAATTTGGCTACCCTAAAGCCACTGAGGTTGAATGCTCTCAGGTGTTTACCCTGGTGCTGTTCAAGGTTCTCAGGCTCCAGTCTACTGTGCCTAAAAAACCCCTCTGTGTCTCCAATCATCTACAAGCCCATCAGCTGAGACAGCTCTACCCAGAGCCTCCTGCTCGTAGCAACTTAATAAACTGTGCTTATCTTCTTGCTGCTGTGGTTAATTAAAGCTGACATCAAATCTAAATTGCTGGGCCAGTTGGACCCTAAAGGTTGAACCAAGGAGGGCTTTGTGGAAACCACTCTTGAATTGCCTTTGGCATCAGCCAGGCAGCTGCCAGAAGTATTTTGGTGCAAACGTCGCTTTCCTGGGCAGCACTGAGCTCCACGGTTCAGGCACAGATTTATTTTCAATACATCAGGCTCTCTGTTTGCTTAATCATTAAAGACAAATAGCTAAATATATTTTATTACATAATTCTAGAGTATTAAGAGTGGTTTCCATGTCAGCCAGAATTAAATGTCTCATTAGCAGGCATGCAGCTCCATTGCCAGCCAACATTTATGGTCTCTGCAACTCAGCTAACATTTCCATATGTTTTGTATATGTAACATTTTCTAGGAAACTGCAGAGGGATTATTACCTTTTCTATTTGTGACAGAAAGCACATATTAAATGCAATGCCAAAAGGCAAACAGAGCAAATGATGTCTGAAGAGGAATTGTGTCTTCAGTTTTACATAACTCTGCTCCAACCATATGGTCACTTCTGTGTACGTCTAAGGAATCAACACTACAGCTCCAAACTCAGAGTATGTTAAAGGTCAGAGGCTGAGCTATTTTTGCACCAAATTTTCAACTTTGATGAGCTCAGTTTGTGAGCACTGGGTGCTGCTGAAGTCACTGCTGCTATTCCGGGAGCGCTGCGGCATCGCCCGGGGCGGAATTTGGCAGGGTGGGTTCAGAAATAATTAAGGCCATCTCAGGAGCCACCACAGAGTATGGCAGCACAGCAATTTCTCAAAAGGAGCAGCTCCAAAGTGCCAAAGCAGAGGCTGGGGCAGACCCCAGAGCTGGCACAGGGGGAAGGAGCCAGGGCCAGCCCACGGCGCTCCCAGCTGAGGTCACTGTATTCTCTCATTCCCATGAGAACTAAATTAGACCAGATTTTTCTTCTAAACACAACATTTGTTTGCCTGTCTTAACTCCTGTTAGAACTGCAGCAACCTAAACAGGGGGGCTGCTACCAGCACCCTCTTTTCCAGGGGATTGTACAACTCCAGGGGACATTGTCCAGCTGAAGGTTTCTGACTTTTATTTCAAAGGAGAAAAGGAAATGCCACCCTGAAGCAGCTCAGTTGCTAGCAGTGGTGTTCAGAGAAGGTGCCCAAGTCTCTGTGATAACAGACTAATTTAATCCAAAAAAAAGCAGCTATTTCTGCATCAAATGATTTATTTGGTGACTGGTTCACACCTCAGCACAGTATTTGTGCTTAAAGAAATCCAAAACCACACAGTCATAATTAAAGATTATTAAACTATATCCATCATTACACCAAAGTCTAATCATTATTTAAGGAAACATCTGATGGTACTGAAACTTGATGAGTGTTTTTGCTCAAATAACTTGACACTTGTGTTTAGTAACAAAGCATCTCTTTGAGGAGCTTGAAACATGCTGCCTTTGAGCCACTGTAAACCTGCCCCTGTTTTAATTAAATAGGCTCAGCACACTTAAAGGACACATAATTTGCAATATTTTATCATGTTTCACTTCCTGGTCTTTTTGATATTAGGCAGAAACAGGATTACCAGTATCTACAAAGGCTCTTAGTCCCATGTGCTTTTTTGAGCTGGATGCCTGTGTAAACATTTTTTACTAAATTGCCCAAAAGTACAGAGAGATTTATTTCCCGTGGACTGCAGTTCGTTTAGAAATAAACAGTGTTATATGTAGGTTGTTAAATTTTTATTAGAAATTAATGGTATCTACTGAATCACATTTTCTGGTCCAGATTTTCCTGCTGAAAACCAACAGGGCAGGACACTGCCAGAGCCATTCAGAGCTCTGCAGGCCATGGCAGATGGACTTGATACCACTGCTTGGATGAGAACATCAAATATTGTAACTGCTGAGTTCCTTGATACATCTAAATCCACCTTCTTCCCCTGGTTCCTGCCACAGCAAAATGATTGGTTTAGATGGCCAGGAATACATTGAGTTTGTAGAGTAAGCAGAGTTCATAGTGTTCACCAAAAATCAGAAGTTCTGTATCAGAAACTGCCCCCAGCCTACCCAAGTTGAGCTGTTAGAGCTCCCCACACTTTTTCCTCTCAGTGCTACTCTGCTTATCCAATTGTCCACATCCTCATTCCACAGAATGGATTTTAATGCATTATTAGGGAGGACATTTGGACCATCAGCTGTGAACCCTCTGCCACTTTTGACTATTTGCAGCCTGCACTCACCTTCAAAACCCACAGGGAGTTTTGTTTCCCCCTGAGGAGTACTTTAGATAATAAATTTCGAAAGGTATTTCAAAAGCCCTGAGATACCTGGTAAACCCAGTTTAAATCCATTATTTCACTGGCACAGTAATTTCTGCACAACAGAAAGTCAAAGCTTTCCTCTGCAAAGGTTCTGGTGGTGAGTCTGCCATGCTGGACCCACCCCAAGTGGATTCATCTATTATTATTATTTCAATCATTTTCCCTCCAAGCTTCCTGGAATCATCTCCATTTTCTCTTCTTCAAAGAAAAAAAAATCCCACTGCTTTTCTATTTACTGGTCAATTAAACAGCTATGAAAGAAATACATTAGCAAAGCAGCCACTTCACTTCAAAATCTCCTCAGATGATCAAAGACTTGTTGTTCCTCACCAAAATGATAACTGGTCGTTTGCCCAACACCTCCTCAGTCTGACATCCACGAGAAAGATCCATAAAAAGACATAGTAATTTCTAGAATTAACACTAGTGCAAAGTAATCATTTGGACCCTCTGAAGCGTGCATTTTTTCCTCTAAGTGAAGCAGCTAATTACTGCTATTCTCACTGACTCACCAGTTCTCATTTCCTGCAACTAGGAGATTTAAATAAACCTAGAAACTCCTGTTCTTATTCTGAGCCTCTCTCTTCACCCCAATTTCAAGTTTCTACACTACAGTTGGAAATTATTCTTAGCAAGCTGCTTTTCATTTTGGAAAGCTGAATGCCATTCTTATCCTCAGAGTTTACATTTATTTGAAAGGCTGAGAGATTTGGGGCTCCTCAGCCTGGAGAAGAGAAGGTCCTGGGTAGACCTTAGAGCCCCTTCCAGGACCTAAAGGGGCTCCAAGAGAGCTGGAGAGGGACTTGTGGAGTGACAGGACAAGGGGGAATAGTTTTAAACTGTCAGAGGGTAGGGTTAGATGGGATTTTAGGAGGAAATTCCTCCCTGTGATGGTGGTGAGGCCCTGGCACAGGGTGCCCAGAGCAGCTGTGGCTGCCCCTGGATCCCTGGCAGTGCCCAAGGCTGGACAGGGTTTGGAGCAACCTGGGACAGTGGAAGGTGTCCCTGCCCATGGCAGGGGGTGGAACGAGGTCTCTGGGGTCTCTTCCAACCCAAACCCACCCAACCACCATGATTCTGGGTTTGAAACACATCCACATCCACACTACAGCTGGCAGTAGTTTCCCGTGGACAGACTCATCCTCATTCTTCTACTGCAAAAATGGAACAATTAATGAGTGCATTAATTCTTGCACTGCAACAAGCAGTGGCAAGATCTGCACTCACTTCAGTAAAAGAGCAGCTCTGACACACTTTCAATTCACTCATTCTGTTTATCAAAATTGCTGTAATTTAAGCAAGTGTAAAACATTTGGGGAGGATTACACATTTTGCTCATTAACAGACAAAGAACACCAGGAGATGTTCCTGGCATAAACAGGAATAAAAACTAAAATTCTCAATTAAACATCTTGGAACAATATAAAACATTGAGGCTTGACTGGAGCATTTCAGATGGCCAAGAGGTAAAGTAGAAACTTCTGTCATGTTTCAGAAGCTGAATGCAGCTTCAGTACTGGCAGGACTTCAAAAGGGAACAGAGATTTTTCCACAGGCAAGGCTTATCCTACAATTCCAACACTTTGCTGTTGAAACAGGTTGTAAACACCTTGAATAGAAGGAACTCAAATTAAAATACACTTGAGCAGTTCTCTGGGGCTCTGATCCTGCTCTAAATGACCCAGACAAATGAACCTCCCCCCAAACTCAGCATGATCAGCATCAGTGCCAAATTATTAACAAGCATTTTCTCAGTAGGATTATCTATCCCTGAAAAATAATTACTCCTCACGGCCTTGCAAACAAACAAGCCATTTATGTAGGATTTACACTGAGTTAGCTCACAAATTCCTGCACACAGCCTGACCATCTAAGCATGCAGACACAGTTGAGCTTTCAGTTTTCCCATTAATCTCTACTACAAATCTAATCCAGGATCATATTCCTACTCCTCCCAGTTTAATATATCAAATTCTACCCTTGCTGAAGAGTTGTGTTCTAGAGAGTTCCAAGCATCACCATTGTTCTGATATGGATTTGGGGGTGGAGATTCTCCCAACATCCACATCCTGCTCATTTTTAGAACCCAGGATAAACAGTTCTAGCAAACCAGGATGGTTTTCATTCAGCTTTCCACTTGTAAATTCCAACTAAAGGTTGAAGGGATAGAATTTGGATGCCATCCTTCGCATACAGACACACAAACACACACCCCAGATTCCTGTCAGCAACTCTGGACATGAGAGTTTTTAATCCACTGACAATAATATTGTAATTCAGGATGTACATTAGATTTACCCAAATCATACACTGTGTGACAGATATTCACTGTGCTCCTGACACTAGAAATGCCACTTGGTGTCACTTATTCTTTTGCTTGTCTTCAAAATACCACACCAAGCATTAAAGAGATGCCTGGCTTGTAAGAAAATACAGCAATATCCCTTGATAAACATGGGGTGTCTCTGCATGTCATAGTTACACATTGCTGTTATTTCCCTGAAGTGATTAAAGCTCTCAGATCTCTTCACTCAAGAAAACTACCCTGGCAACTTTATCTTTTACAGATACATCCCCACATCTTCAAAGTATTTGTCCAGTAAGTGTTCAGAGCTCTTTTCTGATCTGTGCAGAACACAGGTAGCACGAGGATCAGCAGGAAATTTTAACCTAAACCATCTTGGCTTAAGAAGGCAACTCCAAGAGAAAACTGAGGGCCTCTGTTGTCCTTCAGAGACTGCACTCAACCAGACAGCTGTGATGAATAAATCTCAGGAGAAATAAGAAAACATCTCCAAAAGCATAAATGAATAAGATTTCTTCCTCCAATAGCTCAACATTAAACAGATCATAATAAAATCTTGTTTATTAACATTACTTAAGCTTGCAACACAGTCCAAAAATTAGGCAGGTAAAAATGTGTTAACAGCAGTGTTAACAGCAAAAACCTGGGACAGCTCTTTCACAGTTCCCACTCCAGAGGACCCTTCCACAGATTGGCTGCTCCTGCTGGGAACTCCATGGGCACCAGAGGAGGGTCAGCACAACATCCTCCATGCACAGGGCTGGAGTGACACTCCACTCACAGATTAGACCCTAATAAAAACTAAATTATAGTTTATACTCTTGAAAAACAACGGCTGAAATGATCTCCATGTTTCCAGCCTGGGTTGGAAAGAACCTTAAGGATCATCTAATTCCAACTTCCTTGGTCACAACAGGTTGGCAACAGCAGATTTTGCCTTGGAGGTTGTGCTGCCCACACCATCAGGGTAACCTGCATAAGTTCACTGCCATAATAAATTCACTGTGAGGAGTAACCTCATGAAACCCTGAATATTTTCCTTTAAATGGGAGTGCACATACAGGTAGCCAGGTGTGTTGCCAGGGTAATTGATTTGTCAAGAGCAATGATATCAGATCTTGGACAACTTGAGTATTTCTCAAGCTACCAACAATTCTCAAAGAAGCAAAAAAAAAATCCCAAAACAAAACAAAACAAACAAACAAAACAAAACAAAACAAAACAAAAAACAAAAACCCCCAAACAAACAAACAAACAAAAAACACCACCAAAGAAGCCAGGGCATTCAGCCAGCCCCCTCTTGTTGTTTGATAAAGCCCTGAGATGCACTGATGCTTCAAGTTTGGCATCTTAACTGTGTCAGTGATCTGTGATAACTCAGAGGATGGTGATTCTCTAACCACACACAAAGGGCTCAGTGCTGCTCCACACACAGAATTATTCCCTTCCTAGCTCTAAAGCATTAGGAAGATGCTACATTAAAACAAATACTTTGTTAAAAACAAACAAACAAACAAACAAACAGAAACCAGTAAAAATCTTAAGATAGTCCTGCTTAATGCTCTGCTCCAACCAGTTCTGCAAACATCATTTTCAGTGGCTGAGTAAGAAATGTACCTGAGATGAAACTCTTCAGATTGGGATGCAAATAGAAACTTCCTGTGGAAAAACAAAGCTCCTTTCCATTTGTTCAGTGCTGTGTAACACAGAGCCCCACGATGTGAGCCACCAGAGGAACAGAGACCGAGCAGTCCTGCCACCTGGCAATTGCTCTGCAGATTTGCCTAGGTATGCTGGAAAGAAAGAGTCCAATTTCCAAATCTCCAGGCAGTCCATTTAAAACACACCTTTCCATTTGGAACACGTACCACTTGCAGCTTGTGCTTTCCTGAGACACAAACACATTTCACCCTTGTAAGGCAAAGACTCAGCATATTCCACCCCAAACTGGTAACGTGCCCTAGATTTACTTTTGCAACACAGATATCTTCATGAAATTTTGATTTCATAGTGCTGTAGGTACCACATGCTAAATGCAATCCTTTCTAAAAAAAAAATAAATTCATCTTTAAGAATCCTATCCCATTTTTCTTCTAAAATACTGGCTCTATTAAGAAACCATTTTAAACAGTTCAAGGGGTTTTTTTCAGTCAGTGTATTGTGACAATGCATAAACGAATTAACAAAAATTAAGATAATTTGCCCCATTTGGCTCACTTTCTATTTTGTACTCTGTCAAGGGGAGTAATTTGGAAGAACACTGGAGTGTAATTTCTTCCTGCTTCCAGAATCAGACTCAGTATGCAATAATTTCCCTATCAGTTTTTTAAGAGCTGTTTTTCTACAGAATATATCCTTAATCCCTCTGGAATTCTCTGGATCTTTAAAACACTTCTTTTTCTTGAACATATTTTTCTTACATTTCAGTGCAAAAGATTGTTTTAACCACTTGTTATTTAGGAAACTACTGAACAAGTCTCCTTCATACACAGTGGTGCTAGAAATCAAGCATCAGAAGGCATCTAAAACACCACATAGCTCCAAGTTCTGAAGTATTTTGCAGGCTTTGGGGCTTTTTTTTTGGAACTAAAAGATCCTTAAGGTCTCTTCCAAACAAAGCCTTTCTATGATTTTAAAATTCCATGTTCTCAACGACACAATTTTACATCCACAGCCTGACAGGATGTGTCAAAATGTGAAGAACTGCTTAGAAATGAGTTAACTACTCATCAAGCCTTCAGAGATGTTGTTATTGCTGCTTTGATGTCTTTGATGTCCTGCAGGTAGGTCAAGCCACAATCTCTGGGTTCCCTCCTCAGCATGGTGCTCCCAAGCCTCAGGAGCAGCGTGCCAGGGGAATTTGCAGACAGGGATGCTCAGGGCTGCACAGCCAATTCCAGGGAGCTGCTGGGCAGCTGGGGAACACCTGCTCTACTCATCTTCCCTTTGCAAAACACCTCACAAAAAACCAAAACAGTCACAAGCATTCAAACCACACACATGGAATTCCAAGTATTCCAACTAACACAGTGGCAGCACTGAAAGCTGATGACACTGACAAAGCACAACTGAAGAAGTTTTAGGTTTATTATACAGGGACAAATCACAAGAAAAATTAATTTTGTTCCACTTTTTCACTGAACTTCTCAGCTGTCCCAGCTGGGACCACGCCCTTCCTTGCAAAAACTCCCAGTGGAACCAGAGCCAAGGCTCCGTGAGCCAGGGCAGGGTTCTTGGGAATAATTCCTCACATTTATCACAGCCAGACAGAAGGTGTGAAATGCCATTTACACAGCCAAGAGGGCCACAGAAAGAACCACAAGCTGGCTTTGGCTTTGAGCCTCTCAGGAGTGGCTCCAATGGCTGAAACAGGATTAATCCATAAAATCAGTTCTGCTGCTGCCTCGTCCTGCAAATCTCCCAGAGACTCCTTAAAAATCATCACTTTCCTAATAAATGTAAATATTGGGAGAGTGGTTCTTCCTTCAAAGCAAAGACAGTGAACATTAGGGTCAACCTGAAATTAGTCCAATTGTTTTATATTTCAACAGCATGAAACTGTGGGTTTTACTTCAGATAAAGAATATAAAAATTGACAGATCCCACTTGATAAGCAACTAATTAGTCTGGTATTTCCTCTTTAGATTCAGCTGTGCTTTCAAATAAAATAATATGAGAAATCTTATACTGAACAATTGCATTACAACACCTTCCAGAGAAAGCCTTCCCAGTCTGGGTAATTAGTTAGCAACCTTGAAACCTTTAAACTGAAGATGTTTTAGGCTTATTATACAGGGAAAAACCACAAGGAAAGGAAATTCTATTCAGTTACTGAGAATCACAGCAGAACTGCTACTGCTCAAAGATATGCTACCAGAGAATTTGTTGTTGAGACAAATTTTAAATAAGCCAATGATCTGAAGGGCATCTCCAACACCATAAAATTCAGAACTGCCTTTCTTTCTTAAATCAATGATGTTTTATTGTCCTGGTATCTCAGCTTCACTGGGGAGTTGTCTCTTCCTGCCCTAAGATGTCTCAACTTTAAACGCAGATACAAAAGAGTGAGAAAGGAAAAGAATCTGTCCTTCTTCCCCAAAGAGTCCAAGCAACACAAATAAAGGCAAACACAACAGAATGTGCTCCCTAATTAATGGAGACACATGTCCTTGATGTTCTAAAGTCAGCATTGCTCCAATCTATTACCCCAACACAGAGTGTGGCAGCATAATCCAGTCCCCTGTGACGGTCACAGGGAGGAGTACACACTTTTACAGCACCTCTGGAGTCTGTGCTGATGCATATGTTTGTGAAGAAACACAGATTTCTCTTGTTCTTTCCATATAGATTTTCTTCTCTTTAATGAATAAGTCATTAGGATAACAATTGCCAGGCCCTACTCCACTCATAACAAGGCCTTTCAAGGCTGATGTTGTCTAATCTCAATAAATTTAACTCATAAATTTTATTTCTTATTTTCTCTGGGGCTTTTTTTTTTTTTTCCCTCTCAAGGCACTCAGGTGCTACAAATAACATCTTGTTAATGCATGCAGTATACATACATATATACATAGATTTTCCATGCTGAATAATGAAATAAAAAAGGAAGAAAAAACCAGAATAACTTTATATCTCACTTGAATCTTCATTTGAACTGGCCACCAGTATCATTTACAGCAGCTGTTTGGTCTTCTTTGTTTGCACTTGGTGGAAGAGCATCCCAGAGATTCCCTCAGAAATTAAGGGATACAGGGTGATCACTATGCTCCAAATCCTGTGTTTACTTGCCTTTTCCCTATTTACTGCCATGTTCCATCAGTTCTACTCACAGAGTTCAAGGAGGGCTTAAAACACACTCGTATCTGTTAAAAATCCAATTACAAGCCTATTCCCCAGTCCTGACATGCCACCAGAGGATTTCAAAACCAAGGGTCAGACTTTGAGCTTCACTTATTAACATGCGAGCCAGCGGTGGGAGCTGGGCAAAATATTTCAGTGAGCACCGTGTCAGCCAGTTCAAAGAACCAATCCTTTTAATGAACTCTACTGCAGTAATGAAAAAGGAAGTGATAATACACTGGAAATTATTCAGACATCTCAGGGGTTCAGCTGCTTCTGCCATTCATGTGCCAGCTGCCTTCCTCACCCCTTGAGGCCAGAGCTTTTTCTGCTTATTGCTACAACATCAAAAACCAAACAAACATGAAACTGTAGCTCCCTGGAAGATTTAATCTCAGCAAGGGTGATACTGTGCTCGGCAAAACGAATAAATCACTGATATTCTCACACTTTCCTTGTCTTGGAGAAGGCAAAAATCCACAGGAAAAAATGTACAAGCATTGCAAACACACCAGCATTCCATGTGATCAGCTTTCCATGCCATGCTGCTCCACAAAGCCCTGGAAGGAATGTGCCAGCACATGCTTTGCATTTCTGGTTCTGCTCTCACAGGAGCAGGGTCTTGGGGATCTCATGGAAGTGGCCACCCTGGTCTAAACTTGGGAGGTTTTTTAGCTCATCTGTTGAATAAAAGGCCAAGGAGGGCCATGGCTGAGGTGCCTGTGAAATTCTGGCAGAAGGGTTGGGATGCCAATTGAATTCCTGAGCTAGCTATGAGATAAATGAAATAAAAAAGGTTTATTGTGGGGGTGTAGAGAACATTGCACAAGCTCGTAAGTCACCACAATGAGAAAGGGCTCAGCAAACCCCTGTACAAGAGCTTTACCTGGTAACATGGACAATTCTCTCATTTATGAATTATTCACCAAGCCAGCTTGACACCTTGGAAATTGTTTGGGCTCTGTAATAGCCTAAATCCTGTATGTGGCATTTTTCAGCTGATGGGTTACTCACTGTTCAGCTCTGCTCATCACAACATGTGCCTCCAAGCAACAAAAGCACTGCTTCTATTCCTGGATTGGATCACGGAGCCTTTTACAAGTGAGGAACAACTGCTCCCACAACAAATAGCAAATATCAGATGCATTTTTTTCAGGCAGACTCTGAAATTGTCAGTAATAGCCACTTGCCCAGATTTCTCAGCTTCCCAACTCCTAAAACCCCAAACCTACTCACATTGTGATGGATTTCCCAATATCTCACTTGCTCTGTCCAATTTGATTTTTATTTGTCCTTGATCAAGAGAATAAGATGAACATCCTCAGAGAGCCATGAGAGCCATCAGCCTCAGCAGGGTCAGGAGGGTGCCAGAGGGAGCACAGACACTGATTTGAAATGGACTGAGCAGCTTTGGGGGCTGGGGAAGTATTTACAGAAAAAAACCCTGATTTTCCAACTGCTGAGCGAACCTTTTTCTTCAGTGGCAGACAGAAACATCAATCTGCTCTTAGTGATAGAACTAATCTGTAAAAACCCTGTAATCACTGATGGATGCACAGGGAAGCAAGACACTGCGACCAACACATTCCCAACATACTATGGGAAAAGCAAAGCCTTGCAAGAGTTTTAATTAGGGAAAAAAATTCTAATAAAAGTAACACTTTATTTTGCCTATTAATATTTTTTGTTTGGAAGATGTAATATCAATCACTGTAAAAGTATTTGTCTTTTAACAGATTGAAATTTTAATTTTTTTTGTATTTCAGAGCTCCAATCCTTTTACTGGATTGGGGGTCTGAAATACAAAGAAAAAAGAAAAAATCAGGCACAGGGTGTCCAGAGAAGCTGTGGCTGCCCCTGGATCCCTGGCCAGGTTGGACATTGGGGTTTGGAGCAGCCTGGGACAGTGGAAGGTGTCCCTGCCCATGGCAGGGGGTGGGACTGTGGCTTTCAATGCCATTGATAACTAATCTTTAATTAAGTTCCCAATTCCAAGCTCACTTTAAGGAATGTTTCAGCTGGAGCCTCAATTGCACTATTGAACCCAGTGCTCCTCTCAGGAACTCCTTCAGCTTTTCATTCTGTTCTGACCTTCTTGCACCAACACAGCCCATGGCATCACCCAAAGGGGCACAAGTGTCCTGACTCCCACAACTCTCCCAGTCTTTTTTACCTGGTAAAAGAGATGATTTTGAACTCACTGAGTATGAACAGGAACGTGCCCAACACCAGTGCAGTAACACAGAACAGCTCATGGCTCCAGCTGGAATCCCACACAAACCTGCTCACAAATCACCCCCCTGGCTCTGTGCTGGGACACTCAGCTGTGCCTCACTGTCCACAGAGGTTTGGGACAGCAGCACTGAGGTGTCTCCATCACCACCACCATCTCACACAGGCTTTGGGACAGCAACAGGTCTGCACTGAGGTGTCTTCATCACCACCATCTCACACAGGCATTGAAAACATCCGTGCTGTCAGTTCACACAGAGCACCCAGGCATGGGAACACACCCCCAAGTTTTCTGTCATAACCCTTTGGAAACGAGTGCCAGCCTATATTGCAGTTACTGTTCCAAAGCATGGGGATCTCAAGTTGGTTTGGTTGTTTTTTAAATCCTGACACACTTCTAAATAGCTGTTCAAATCTGCAGGAGTGTGGTGCAGCCTGTGCCTCGACAGACAACACAGCAGAGGATGGGGAAAAGACAAGGCTATTAGAGTTCCCTGTGTCACTGGTGAGGGGATTTTTAGAGTTACATATGTCACTCACATGAGGGGATTTATTCCTACAATTACCACATATCCTCTCTGTGCTTCCACACAGAAGCTCTGTGCTTATCTACATCTTCAAGTCTTGTCATTTTTTAGTTTTTGACATGGTTTAGAAAATTCAATTTCAGCTGTAAAGTCACAAACAAATACCTCTGACAGGTCTATTTCTGTAAAACATGTAGTGATATCTGCCTCCTATTACACTTCAATTTCCAGCAGTTTTTCACTCAGCTTTAATTTGCTTTTTAAATTATCTGTTTTGGATAACCAATAAAGTGAGACCCACCAGTAGCTAACACTCTCAACAGCATCTTAGATCAGTTAAATGTAGGAAAGTCCAGATTAAGTGAAGTAAAATGTATTGTACCTGCATGGGATGAGCTGTGACCCTCTAAAGACCCAACTCCTGCTGCTGTCACAGGATTTCAGCCCCTGGAATCCTCTGGGTCTGTTCCAATGGGCTGAAGCCAAAGCCTGAGGTGATTCAGACAAACTGCCCAGAGTGTTTCTGCCTTTTGTGCAGAACCAAACAAGTGAACAGTGCAGAGGGGAAGGAAGAGCCACAAGTTAAATGGAACCATTTTCACTGGAAGGTAAGGATTCCCTGGCATTCCCTTTTCTCCATGACTCACAGCACCAGAAACACACAATGAGATAAAAGAGCCCTTAGTGGGACAGTGGTTTTCCACCAAACACGAGGTGACAGAGGCCAGGTGGCACAATAAAATGAGCTTTGTCCCTCACATAGGAATGCAGAACATGCTGCAAGAAGAAATTTTGAAATGAAGAAACCATGTCCTCAGCTGAACCCCAGGGTGGGCAGCAGGACTGGGGGGATTCTGCCCCTGTGCTCAGGTGAGACCCCACCTGCAGAGCTGCCCCAGCCCTGAGCCAGCACAGGAGGGACCTGGAGCTGCTGGGGAGAGTCCAGGGAGGCACCAGGGGGATCAGAGGATGGAGCAGCTCTGCTGGGAGGAAAGGCTGGCACAGCTGGGATTGTCCAGCCTGGAGAAGAAAAGGCTTCAGAGCGACCTAAATGAGGCTTTCCAGCACCTGAAGAGGCTGACAGGAAAGATGGAGACTCTTCACAAGAGCCTGAAGTGACAGGACAAGGGGGAATGGCTTCAAATTGACAAAAGGCTGGGTTAGATTGGATATCAGGAAAAACAAATCATCTGTGAGGGTGGGCAGGCCCTGGCACAGGGTGCCCAGAGCAGCTGTGGCTGCCCCTGGATCCCTGGAAGTGTTGAAGGCCAGGTTGGACACTGGGGCTTGGAGCAGCCTGGGACAGTGGAAGGTGTCCCTGTCCATGGCAGGGGTGGAGCTGGATGGGCTTTAAGGTCTCTCCCAACCCAAACCATTCAGTGATTCTAAGAAAGAGTTAAGCTAGAAGTGGAGAAGCATTAATCTCCTACAAGTTACCTCCATAGGTTGTCTCAATGATATTCCAGCACACTCCAGCTGTTTTTTTCATATTTTGAGATACAGAAATTTTTGTCTAAAACAGCCTCCTCGCAGCTCTGGAAAGGCACCCAGCCATGGGGCAGACTGGGAATGTGCAGCTGCACCCTTCAGAGGGCCACTGGAGATTCTGGAGATTCCCCCAAGGTCACTTGAGGGAGGCTGGAGTCACACACTGCCACGGAAAGAGTCAACAGGAAAAGTGGAATTCAGAACAACCTACATGGAAATTCATTAATATAGTCCTGCCTGTTCCAGCCTTCCTCAGCAGAAAATGCCTATATATATATATATATATGTACACATGTATATTTTATTCATGAGTGTACAAGGACTATATATACACACATTTATATATATACCCACTGTACACTGATGCATAATGCAGCACTTCATCAACTGGAAAAAAATGCAAGAAAAATAAAAAAAATCCACAAAGCACCATTAGGTAGCAGGTCACCCTCTGACCTTGGTTATCTTGATAAATAATTTGTTTCACAGGGTTTTCTGGGGCTATGAAAGGAAATGCTCCTTTCTTCACCAGCCATCTACAGACCTTGTGTGACCACAAGCAAGTTCAACCTGGCTCATCTCTGAATCTTAATTAATAAAGACAATTACTTTTAAATTGCAAGTCCCCATTTCTGCCAATACTTAAAATTATGTCAAATGTGGACAGATAATTGTTTTTCACAAGGACATTACACGCAGGCAGAAAATATTCAATAAATGTGGGCATAGACAAGACGAGCCAGTAATTTCTCCTTGAATTTCAAGCAAGTTATTTTGTCTGAATATTTAAAATAGGTGTACTGATTTATCTCATTGTTCCACTAATTCCAAAGTTTTCATTGTTTCCCACCTAATTTGCTTTCTGCCCTGCCTCCCTCATGCAGTTTGCTTTCTGCTCCTGGTGTTTGCAGTGGAATTCACAGCTGATCCACACCATATGTTGAAGTAGAAGTTATTCAAATCCTCTGCGACATTTAGAATGTGCTAAGATATTATGGCTTTTTGAAAAGCACCATGAATGAGAAGGACAGGTTCAGAATATAAAAAAAGACACTTCCCACCCCTCCTGGGAAAACAACTGCAGCTGACAGAGAGACCTTCAAGAAAAAAAAAAATGAAATCCTCAACAACTGCAAACTGGCCAAGCTCCAAGGAAGCTGAGAGAGGTAAGAGATCAGCATGTGGGAGTGGGAAAGAGAAATGTCAAACCAAAAACTCCAAAAACCAACTAGAAAAGCCCACAAAGGTCTGTTTGGGTGGGCACGAGGAGACAATGGTGATTTTGTTATTTGCAGAGATCATAAAATGAGCACAGAAGTTTGATGTTTCTCAAGAATAATTCCTTAGTTAAAGGGATTCAAGATCTTGTCCTAAGGGGTAAACCCCAAATGGCAAAGTTTGTGCTAGGATTGTACTGAGACAATGAACAACCCATCTCCTTCCTTAAAAAATATCTCCAAGGCTCACATATCACCCTGGATTGCACCAAAGCCCACCCAAGCCAGCTCTTTACTGGTGGCCAAGAGTTTCTGGGTGAGCATCTTCACCTTTCCTAAGGGGATTCCAAACTGGAACAGGAAACAGCCCACGGTACCAAGGTCTGCAAGGGACCAGGCTGCAGCTTACTCCTCACAACACACTTTTGGAGGCCAGGTGGAAACACACTGAAGGACAAAAACTTCTCCAAACTGAGCCCCTTTTAACACCACAGCTCCAGGCAACAGCAGCATCCCCCACATCTGTAAATATCATTAAGAACATAAGCACCTGATACAGGAAATTTGTTTCTGTTCCTACAGTAGAACAGTCTTCCAAGGAGATACAACTAATTCAACAAACAAAATGTTGGAAAATGGACAACGCTTCCTCAAAGTGAAGTCAACTTCCTGTGAGAAATGTTGCCGCTGGAGACGTTTCATGGGAATTGCAAAGATATCCAGTCATACATGGATGAGGCAGGACAAAGGGATGGAAAAGGATTCCCATTACCAGCATCCACAGAACAGGGTCAGAGACAGGGCTGGTTTTTCTCTGCTCTCAAATATTACCAGAGAATTTTACTTTGCAGTAATTGCATCTTTGTGTACAGATGTCAAAATCAACCCAGGAACCTGAAGCCCACCTTCTGGGAAAGCTTACAGTCTCATGAACAAAAATAATGCTTAAATATTTCCTTTTTGCCTGCAAGAACTAGTCTGGAAACAGAGTAAAAAAATATATATTTCTTTAATAAAAGAATCAATATTTATGGCTTTGTTGTATTTACTGTTTATGAAGATACTGATGTTAACTCTTATCCACCAAGACAAACAGCAATCATTCCTTCAGGACAAAGCATCCTCTTCACAGCCAGAAAAACATCATCAGTACAAGTGAAGTGTTGAAAAATTTGACATATAAACAATAAGCATCTAGACAAGTTAATAAACAGAATGTCTCTTAAAACTAGCAGGGAAAATCCATTAAATACTCGTCCACTGGAAAAACACAGAGCCTGGCCAAATGTCACGTTTAGAAAATACAGGATGTACAAACACATTGTTTTGACTATGACTGCAATCTAAATGGATGATTAATGTATAATTAAGCAGCCAATTCAAGAGATAAAAGGGCCTAGAAAACCACAGCAGTACCACAGAAGATGCCATGTATACTGAAATAAATTATCTAAAAATGTTACACCTCTAGAACTGGCACACATTTTGGGGGAAGGTCCATTTTAACAGCTAAATCACAGCAATGCCCAACTTTCAGAGCCTCTCTCCCCTCTTCTTTCACTCCTCAGCCTGGATTTTCAGCACTGATCCCAGCAGCCATATGAACTCAATCGTCTCCACTCTCCAGCACTATTCCAACAACATGCAAAGAGTTTGGACACACAAAACACTCTTGCAAAGAGAGTCTGGTGGAAAGCTGCTTCATTTTCCTCCTCACACTGAGTTATGGCTTAGCCAGTGTTTTAAAAGTCCTTGGAGCACTTACTCCAGTCTGCTCCCTGAAAGCCCCTGGTGTGTTTCTCTTCATTCTGAGGAATCACGATCAAGTGCATAAATCCCTTTCTCACACCAGCTCTCAATGCCTTGGCCTTACCTGTCCCACCAGCTCAGACATTTACCCAATTCTATCCCCAGCAGAACACCTTTACCAATCCATGAGCCCCCTCTATTTTACCAAAGGCTATTAAACTCCAGTTTTTCAAACCCCCCTTAGTACTTTTACACCCCCAGAACCCCAGATCACCCCAGCCTGGCCCTGTCTGTGCCCTGCCCTCTCTGGTACCAGCCCTACCCTGCCAGGGCATCTCTGCTCACCCCAGCAGCCCTGACCAGACAGCTGCACTTCTCCCTGCTCACCCAGGCCAGAATTTGCTTTTTATGGAGCATTTAATGCTGCTGAACTGTGAATAGCAGGCATCAGCCCTATCCTTTATAACCCTTTTTTCTATTGCTGCCTTGTTTGGTTTGCTTTTTCCTTTAACTGTATGATTATTTATACTCCCCTTCTTTTCAGCTTTTACAGCTTCACTGCCTTATGTTTTCCTACAACTCCCAAACCAAAGGTTGTCTTAACCCCTGGGCTAGAGCAAATTCTATTTTTTTATTATTATTATTTCTTTGATTATAAACAACCTTTGTACAAAACCTGAAGTTTGTGTTTTTAACATCTTGCTACAGACTTCCCACTCATGCCTGTAAGAAATTCCACAAGCCAGTTCTTGGGGTTTTTATTTTGACAATTTACAACCTCTTAAAGGGATAAAATATGTACTTAGGCCCAGCTCAAACACAGATTTCAGATCTTTGATAGATTCCTCCTCCATAAATATTTCTCCTTCATTTATTTAATGCATACAAACACCAACCTTAATTCCAGAGAATGATGCAATTCCTTCTCCTATGTTGGATTACACTCATTATTCTTTTATCACTTCTACACAAGAAATAATACACTTTTTATTTCCACTGACCACTCAATCCAACTGGGTTCTTCAGGCTTATGCCAAGGCATGAAACATAAACTGAGTTTACAAATCTAAAGGGATACAGAAGTATCCCTGTGTTTTACAGACTGGAAAAAATCTTCCTGAAGGAATTGAATTGAAACAATCCTGACCACTTCTTTGTCACTTTGCAGTCCACTGATCAAAGAGCAACCACAGAAGGCAGAATGACCCTGTGGAGGCAGCAAAGTTCTTCCAGAATTCCCCTTTCCAGATGAGATGATTTCCTTTGTTGCAGAGAAATTACACAATATCACCCGATTTTTAAATTTCAGAAATCAGGATTCACATTTTAAAAATCCACATTACTCTTCTAATTGATCCAAAGTTATTTTGTTTTTAAAAACCTATAAAACGAAAATAAGGTTGTTCTGCATCTTCACATCTACTTGGAGAACTGTGTCTCCTGTCTGGAGGAGGGAGAGGGACCAAAGCTTTCTGATGGGCATTTCCAGAGCAAAGAGGCTCCACAAACCATCTTCAGGCTAAGTAACTTGAAGGTAAATCAGTTTTTGGAGAGTCTCATGCCTTGGTTTGTGTTCTTAGTTATAGCTTTAAAGGCAGATTTTTTTTAAAAGCTCCAAAACAAAAGAAATGTGGTGTCTGACACATGTAGCATTTAAATGGAAATAGTGTTGATTTTCTGAGTGGGAACAGGTCAGAGTCTCTGTTCTGTTCTGGACCATTCCAGAGGTGACAACCAGCCAGGTTCCTCCTGTCCCTCTGTGCCACTGGGCTGGCCCAGGACCATTCCACTGCCTTTCCCAGACATGAGGATATTCCATCACTTTAGCAACCAGCTCAAAGCAAACAAGCCTTTAAATATCAAAGAGCAACCACAACTGCTTTAAAAAGAAAAACTCCAACTCCAAAACCTGGGGATATTGCAAATGAGTGAGTAACTCAGGCTAACTGCTGTCTGGCTAACATTTGAAAGCTGTGCCACCTGCATCCCAGCCTTGTGTTATTGCCAGGGGACACATCTCATTTAGGCAGGGAAGAACAACAACTGGGTGATGGCCACCACAGTTACCTCAACTGGGCCCAGGGGCTTTGAATGCCAGCAGCAGCTGCTGGGGTGGAAAGGACTAAATGCTGAATTCAGAGTTTAATGAGCGACTTTTAAGTATTTTAAGGTTTGTGCCACCATTTAAGGCTGCATGGGCAATGCACAAGGCTGGAGCTGCAGGGACAGGAATCCTCCACCAGCAGCAGCACATCTCCATCTCACTCCTTCCTGCCCCACTTTACCTTCAGGAAGAGGAGCAGATGAACCAGGAATAAACAAAGTGAATTTATACTAGAACCAGCTTGCAAAGTATTCCAGGATAACTGCAAAACCAAAAGGAAATGTCACAGAATGATATTATATTTACTACCCTAGCAGAGGCAGACCTTTAACACCTTATTACTTTTGTTACTTCTAGGTTTGTCTGCTCTTCTGCATTGATTTTGCCCAGAAAAGAAGTCTTTTAGGAATAAAACCCCAAAACAACTGTCAGCTTGTTTTTCCTAGAGAAGCAATCATCCTTGCAGTACAAAGCATTTATTTATGCATTTCCAAATAGATCTGGCTACAGGGGAATGATTTAAGCCTCAGTGAAGCAGCAAACATTGTTTGTGATCTTTTTCACTAGGCTGTCCAACTCTTCAGTGTTTATTCAGCTTCTGATACTTTCTGTTTATCTGCTGATGGTTTTTGGAGGCTCCCCTCGTGGTTTGTTAAAGCCCTGGAACTGGGAATCTGCTGGCAGCAGCAGGGGCTCTGCCTCACTGGATCCACAGGCTGATGGGTTTGGATCTGCCAATTCACTGGGGTCAAAGCTGGCACCTTTTCCATGGGCAGGTGAAACCTGGAAATGCCCCAAGGAACCCCAGCACAGCCCAGACACTTGGCTGAGAAGGCACTTCCTTGATTCCATCCACATTCAATACACTTTTCCACAAAATTAAACAGAGTCAAGCAGATCTCATTACAGAGATTGATTTAATGAGTTATCTGCACTGTGCCAGCAAGGATGGAGCAGAGTGCAGGCAAGGGAGGCTGCAGGAGCCACTGCCCTGATTCTGCAGTCACCTAACACACAAAATCCCATTTATCTGCAATTCCCAAACCTTACACTGTCCCAGCCTTTGGGCTGGAACAAGCTCTAATCCTGCATTTACCAAAACATAACAATAGTAAAAGAGATTGGAAAAAATCTTCCTAAATTCTAATTTATTTTTTTAAAATCTGTCTCAATTGCTACTGCAAATTAAGAGCAGAGGAGGAGAGTTAAAACTATGGTTAAATAGCTGGTCACAGATGCCCTGTTTCTGTGAAGAGACAAATGTATTTGGGCACACCTGACAGCTCTGGACTTTTACTCAAGGTTTCTCCAGTTCTTCTTCATCAACAGAGGATTTAATGGAGAATCCCATGGCTCCCCTTTGGTCAGGTTTTTTTCCCAAAACGAAAGAAATTGCTGGAGTGTCCCCTCCCATCCTGATGTCCAGAACTGGGAATCTCAGAGCCTCTGAACCCCAGGGCAGTGGCACAGCCTGTGCTGATGGTTCCTGCCCTCCCTCCCACAGCTGGGGTTCAAATGAAACTCTCCTGCTCTTTTCTTGTGCAGGAGGTTCCCTGATACTACTCAGCCATATCACTGTGAGTTTCCTGTAGTGATGAAATAGCTGACATTTAAATGGAAGAGTAAGAAGGATAACTGTCAGGAGTATAAATATATTTTGCATCAAAGCTTAAATAGCTTTAAAAAGTTTCCTGAATGTGGTATCATGTATGTTCTCAGGGTTCTCTTACTCTGAAGCTTTTCCTTTTTAATTCTTTTCTGGTAAAATCCAAGCCAGTTTCCCAGCCTTGAACTGGGGAGATCCAGCTGTATTTATATTCATATAAGAGCAACGTTTCCTTAGATGCACATCACTCTATAATCATGGATTTCAAGAAAAGCATCTGCTTCTCCACACCTGTGAGCAGCTCATGCATTGCTCCAGGTCACACTGAAACTGCACAGCAGCCAAGAAATAAAGGGAGCAGCAGTGATCCCAGCAGGAGAGCTGCTGCCCTGCTGGACATCCAACACCTTGGAGGGGCTGGGAAATCTGATTGTGGCCATTCCATTTGTGGGAGGAAATGGGCAGCACCCACAGCAGCCCATGGCACCTTTGTGAACTGATGTCAATCACTCTTTATTTTACATTTCTGGAGCTGAAAACACAAGACACAGCCACCAATGAGGCCCACAGCACCCTGCAAAGGAGGATTGTTCCCAACCACAGTTCTCTCTGCTGGAACACATTTTAACCTGAAACATGGGGGTCACAGGGCAAATGGCTGCACCTGCTACAAGGCACAGGAGACAAATGGAGATCCCCAGGAAAGAAAAACACATTCACCACTCAAGAGTTCCTCACAGTGGATTTATCCTAATCTCTCACCACACAACAGTTCCCAGTGACTGGAGGCAGATTGGTGAGAGATACCAACCGTCAGGAAAAGGTGAAAGGCAATTAGTAAATCACTATCTCTTTTGTAATCACTGATGAAATTTCCATTTTTTTAAACCCCTACTGCTCACTTGCCCAAACAAGCAAGACATCACCTTGAAAATGAATGCAATTAATTATATTAGCTGAAGGTTTTAAAGGAGAATGGCTTCTCATTTACATTCCTGGCAGAAATTCAATAAGACTGCACTACTGTAAGGTTGATTGAACTGCTGCTGCAGTTAGACCAGTATCCTGAAATAAAAATAATTCTAATGTTCATTATGAGATTTTTAGAGCTAAGTACTTTGAACTGTTAATATTCTCAAGTCTGCAGTGGAAAGGCTGGAAAAGGCAGTTCACTGTGTGTTAACTGAAGCTGAAATAATTTCCTTCCCTTCTGCACCATCCTCCACTTACTTTTAACTAATCAAAAATTAGCAGAATTATCTTACATGCCTGAACTAATTAGTAAAGATGTTATCCAAACCTTCAGCTTTCACCTCTGCACCTGAGCACTTGCCCTCTCTTAGCACAGCTGTAGCTCTGTTGACACGAAAGCATTGCAGAAGTTATTATTTGTGTGCAGGGATTTCCTGATTTCACCTGGATGCTGGTGTAGCACTGTTGGACTGCCTCAATAATCCCAGCTAAGCACCACAATCCCGACAGAAATTGTTACACTGGCCTGGATAATGGAGCCTTTGCAGCAAACCTTCAATCAGAGACAATAAAATATTATGCATGTATTTGTAAAAGCATAATCAGCTTGTGAAAGCGTAATTGGTTTGTGAAAGTGTTATTAGTTACAGGGATGTAAATAAGCAAGGGGAAAATGCAGGTTGGTGTTTGGATCACAGGCTGGAGGATGAGGTAATGAAAATAACCCCATTTAATGGCAAATTGGGCACAGGTTTGACAGGCCCATCCCACTGCAGAAATCCACCTGGACAAGGTTCTCAGCCTTGCTCCAAGCACCTGGCAGAGAGAGGGAGAGCTCCATCCCTCCATCCCTCTACACTAACATGGAGACACCTGCACAGTCAACCAGTCTCCAGGAATAAACATCTACAAAGCAATGAAAATGCTTCAGTTACTACCCAAACCCCCTATTAAACAGAACATGGAATGGACTTTAGTGTTTATAAAATCCTGGGATGGTTTGGGTTGGAGGGGACCTTAAAGACCACCTCATTTCATTCACCTTCCACTGTCCCAGGTTGCTCCAAGCCCTGTCCAACCTGAACTTGGACAGATTTTATCACTTTCCTTAAGTTCAAGTAGAATTATGTGAATACACACATAAAATACATAGAATAGATTTTGTGCTTGTGGAAAATTTGCCACAAGCCACTGAATTCTGGCCAGGCTGCTGCACTGTACATTCACAGCCCCAGTTTATGCTGCTCAGGTTTTTTTATCTGGCCTCAGTTTAAGAAACCTTTAAATATAACTATCATTGAGTGAGATAATGCTTATTGCCTTTGCTCTTGGAATAATGAAAAAGTATTCAGGAAAAGCGGGTGGGAGTATTAAGTCTGCTATCTCATGAGCTAAAAAAAAAAGAAATCTAAAGGCAGGCAGACAGCTTTAGGCTGCCTAAAAACCCTACTGTTGGTCACATTCCTTTAATTAAAAGTAGTAAGGAAAGATCATTGGGCTGGCTGCAATTTGAGCAAAGAGTTAATTTCAGATAGAAATGTCAGTATTTTCTTTTTTTCCACAAGAATGTGGAGACTGAGTGAAGTGTTTATGAAGGACTCAAGATGAAGTTTTAACCTTAATATGGAAGGTATGAACTCCTTATTTCACAAGGAGGATGCTGGTGATTCATCTACTTCTTAAGTCTTTCTCAGACAAATGGAAGAAGAAATCAAAAGAGATAGCTGATAGAATAAGAAAGCCAAAATAATTTCCAGTGTATTACTTGTGTTGGAAAGGCTCTCACAGAGCAGTGCCTGGATCCAAATGAGCATTTCTGAACAGTTCACACTTATCTTTGAGCCAAAACTGAGATTTTAGCCAAATGTTTACTTTTCTTTGCTTAGAGAGATGGCTGAGGGATCTCAGCACAATGTGGAACCTGCAGGCATTTATTTGGTGTATCAAGTTTAGCAACAGGCCAGCCTACCTGTGAAGCTGTAGGCTGGACCTCTGCTTGCTCACAAAAAGTGATTAAAAAGTCAGTTATTTCATTTAAACCACATGTATGAGGCAATTACATCATCTTTACGATGGCATAATGAAGAGAAAGTGAAGCTTTTTGTCCTAACAGACTGCAAATCTGTAAAAATGAGCATGTTGACAGGAGAACCTCTGGAATGCAGGGAGTGAGACAGATTGGGTGAGCAATTGTGGGGTTCTGTGTCAGTCTGTGCCACCTCACAGGGTGTTGGTTCTCAGGTTATCCAGGCTGCAGTGAAGTCTCCCAAGCACTGGACCCCTGACTTCTCTTGGAACAGCCATGGGCTTCTGCTGTTCCACCAAGAAACACAGCACAAAGCCCTGAAACTCAACCCCTTTATCTTTGTGAAGACAGGGATGGCTCTGTCAATCAGACTGGGACAATACTGCATGGAGCTCAGCAGCCAGAAGATCTAAGATGATAACCACAACAAAACTCCATTTTTTTTTCCAAAGCATGTATGACTTTTCTATCACTGTACATGTCTAAAACACACACCTGCCAACACTCTGCACCTTGTGAGACAACCCATGGATTTCACAGGAAGTCAGATCTCATTCTGGGAATGATGCCTTAAGTTTTATCTTTTATGTTTTTCATGTTCTGTGCTGCCCAGGGGTGCAGTTCTGAGCTCACAGTCAGGGTCACTCAGCTCTNGTGACCATTTTGGGTCCACCTGGGGTGTAGCCCTGGCCAGGCTCTTGTCCTGCCCAAGGTGGATCCTAAAGACCTTTCAATAAATCTCTACTTTATCCTCTAGCTCTGTTCACTCTCTGTTTCAGGTCAGCCTTCCCAAGGCATCAGGAATGCCGAGCAGGGATGGAGGCAGAGGTCAATCTGCAGTCAGTGGAAGGTTTGGAGGGTGTGGGGCACTGCCAGCTGGTGGAAGGTATCAAGCTGTTGTAAAAGTGATAGACATGAAAACATATCTAAACATGCTGGTAAATTTACCTCATCTAGAAACTACAGGTTTAAGAATGCAACAAATCCATTTCAGACACAGAATTCACTTTAAGAACCTTGTGACCCTAAATCACAGTGGATTTGTTTTTTGGAGTTTGTCACTGTCAGTATGACCATAGAAGCTCTGAGATGCTTCCTTACCTTGGCTTTCAAAAGTTAAAATGTTTGGAGAGGAAAAGTCTTCCTCTTCAAAGACACGATTGGAGACCAAGCTTTTCCCTCTTGTAATAAATGAACAGCTTGAATAGATTATGCCTAAAGTTTCAGAAATAAATCAAAACAGCAGCAGTACTGTGAGGACATGGGCTTGGCCTGATTCTGAAATCACAGTCCACTCTGCCCAGACACTAAAGCATCAGGGACAGGGAAAGCCTGATGTGTAACAGCTCCTTATTTTACAGTGAGATACGGCTCATTTGGAGCAGCAAACTAATTAATACAATCAGAGCCGAAAGTTTCAGAACTCTCCCAACAGCACACATTAGCATATACTGCCCAGAGACTTGATAAAGTTCAAAGCTTATCTTGTAGACTGCACACTCCGTGTTTGCTCAGAGCAGCAGCTGGCCAAGTGATCTCCCTTCTCCTCAAAGAGCAAAATTAAATTAGATTAGATTGTCTTCTCTCCCTTGTAGAATTAAGATCATGCTACGAAAACAAGCAAATTAGCTTTTGAAATCCTGTTTCTCACTTGAAGGCTACAAGGCTGGGAAATGTTTTCTGTACCAATTCAGCTCAGCTGCATGAGTGTGTTTGTGCTGCTTTCCTGGAGAGCTGAAGGAGAGAGTTTTACAGATATATCTCTCCCTGGGCTTGAGGCTGCAAGTGGCAGATGAAGCCAAAGAAGGGAACAAAGGAGGAAAGGAAATGGACACAAAGTCTTGAGCATCAAGACACACGGAAGTCAGGGAATCACAGGGTGGGCTGGGTTTGAAGGGACTTGAAAGCCCATCCCATTCCACCCCCTGCCATGGACAGGGACACCTTCAACAGACCAGGCTGCTCCAAGGCCCATCCAGCCTGGCCTTGATGGTTTAATAAGAGCTGCAGTAGTGAGGCTTGAAAGCTTCTTGGTTTGTTGCTATATAAAAACACTTCTGAGTAAAAGAGTAAAACCTAGTTCCTAGAAATAGCAGGATTGGGAGCATGAATGTTACATTAGAAGAAAGGCTTAGATGATAAGGAAACAGAAAAATGTAGGGACCAGGATTTTTTGGACTAGAAAGCTGGACTGAAGAACAACAAATGTTTATGGCTGGGTGGTGGAGGTTCAGTTCAGATCAGCGATGCCAGCTGCCAAATCCAAACCAAACAAATACACAACAGCAAATTAAGTTCAAAGGAGGACATAGAAATGAGATCCTAGATTGAAACCGTAGTTTCTAGAGCTCATTCAGTGCACACCAAGCTGTGAGGTCAGCTGGCAGAGCTGACAAAGAAGCTGATAAAACCTCTCCCCATCAGGTCACTGTGCTGCAGCAATCAGACACACTCCAGAAGTCCATCCTAGGCAATCTGTTCTAGATGAACAGCTAATGAGAACTAAGCTAAAGCACTTTTCTCTGGTTATGATTCCTCCTTTGAATATTCCCATAACTGTACTGCTAAACAACTCAAACCTATAAAACTGAATCGGGGAAAGAGATTCTTCTGCTGTGGACAGATGGAGTAGTAAAAGTGGCCGTGAGAAAGCACAGCAATATCCATGGCACATCTTCACTCACTCACCCTAGACTGCAACAAATTTAGCAAGAAGTTAATTTAGCTCATAGTTTGTTTGTTTTTTAATACTTTGATTATCTCCTATTAGGCTGGAGTTGATGGAGAAGGTGATTTGGGGGTTTATTGCCAAATTTCTTCACAGCTTGATCTTCACTACCATAACTAGAGGAGATTATAAGATGAAGATGGTACTGCAGGAAAAAATAAACACAAAAGAAGTCTCATATACATGGAAAACAAGAGGGATGGAGGGAAGGGAAGATTTTGGAAGGTTTATGTTTCCATGAATGGTGAGTTTATGGGGCAGGCTGACTCATGAGGAGGCATCAGGAACATTTATCCCATGACAGTGTTCAGCACGCTGCTTAAAGCTTTACTAACTCGGCCCTTAAAGGAGAGTGGCACAGAAGTAAATTAAAAACTGGAAGCGCTGCATAAACTTTGAGGACATAAAACATTTGTTCTAAAGCATTTAAGATTAATCAGAAACAGCTCTGCTGTTTCATGGCTCTGAAGACAGCAGGCCCCTTGCTGCCTCCAGGTTGGTGCTTTCCTGGTGCTCTGTGTGCCAGGGCTGGGTGGGAAGCTGGGACAAAACATCCTGACTCTGCCAGCATCCCTACAAGGCAATGGGTGGCATTTCCAAAGGTCTGAGGGATGAGTTCACATCTTCAGTGTGAAGGATGATCTTGTTTTAGGAGAATGAGATGAATCAAGCAGGTTCTTAGGCACCTGAGCTGTGATGAGGGTTTCTTTCTCTGCTTCCCTTACTGCATCCTTCTGATCAACACTGACATTTCCTTCATCCCTCATGCATGCACTGTAACTAAATTCCAGGTAGAAGACCAGAAGGAAAAGCTTTTTTCACCATTACAGAGATAAACCCACCCAGCAAAGTGTCTTTCTTCTACCTATATGAGGTTTACCCAAAGGGTTTGACACCTTTCTATGTTCATAGACATTTTACTAAGGAAAACCCAATCATTTCTCAAGGTAAATGAGGGCCCAAATGCTTGTGTTGAAGCCTGAAACATCTCAATTTCCTGTGAATTCCCTGTGACTTGGCTGGTGCCATTTTTACTGCAGCTGTTCATTCAATTGAGAGCTCACATCATGAAACATGTCAGGGAGAAAAAAGAGCCGATGAGAATTCAGTGAATACAGCTTTTCATTTGAAAAGCTCCTCAAACACACACAATTGCTTTCTGTTGCTTAATTTTCAACATTGATAAACATAATTGCATTTATTTATCTAGTCAATACTGAAAACAAGCGATAATTTGTAATATAACAACTTTACATCTCAAAGGAACACAAGCACAACAGTTTCCAGTCCCTTCTGAAGGAGGTGAATGACACGAAGGAGGCTGGATTGCCTATGCAGGAGAAGCTCACATTATTTTTTTTCTCCCATGAGGATACATTAATATTGTTGCTATCAACTTGCTTTTGTACATATATGAATGACTTTTGGAAAAGAGATTTAAAAGCCAGCATTTTTCATGTGCCAAATTACACGCACTAAATATCTGATACTGGCAAATAGCAAATGCGAATATTTCCTAAGCATGAAAAATGAACTCTCTTTCCCCCACAAATTCTCAATAGCAACAGTTCTCACTGGGAGCAGTGATCAGAGGTAGTTATTATCATTCCATCAAACAATCTGTATCCTTCTAATTAAATAGCAAAGCATCTGAAAATCCACTCGTTATGAGTCTCCATCCTGTTTATTTTGAAGCTGGCAGAAAGACTTACAGTTGGTTCACTATACACTGAATAGGGCTTGTGGTAAAGAAAACTGCAGTAGTTAAATAATTCCTACCACTGCAATCTTGGATATACTTCCATAGCTTTGTACTCAGGTGCTGGGAGTCTGTTAAGTGGTGTGGTGGCTGGTGAGAGAAGTAAAAAACTAAAGAAAAAAGTAAGAAAGATGAAAGGAGAGAGTTCACTGGGCAAAAGAGACAACTGGGAAAAAAAAAAAAAAAAAGTGCATTGAACAGACAGTGCACTGCAGCAAAGAGTCCCTCTAAGAGATTACACCCAGCTCCCACTGAATTTAAGGGATTTCAGGAGAATTCCACTGAATCTATGTTAAATAACTCCAAAAAGCTGAAAATTCACTCAGAGCTACCAAGGCTCAGAAGGGGATGAGCAACAACTTTGATGGCATTTCCTACCTTTCCTGTATTTTGCTCATCCTCTGACTTTGAATCCCTACTCAATGCCTCAGCTGCTTTCTTGGATGATGCTGAGGAGTAATTTTGCCTCTGATTTCAACATTTCCTTTTGTAAATTCTTATCTGTCAGTATCTGTCTGCTCATTCATGGCCTTCTCCTTCCCTCTTTCAAATCTGCTCTGTCTTGACTCTGGCCACCTGCCCCATGCAGGTTCTCAGGTCATCCTTCTTTTGGAACTTCTTTCCTGTTAGACCTCGAGGCTGTTCACAAACCTCCCAGAGAAAAAAGGAAAAATACCCAATGCAGAACAGGTTCACAGTTTGAGGGGAGGAAGGAAAAAACCCAACAGAATTCTGTCTACTCAAAAATTCACTCTTCAAATGTTGTTACAAATCTCAGCCCTCACTAAACCTGCAATATTCCCTAATCCTGTCAGTTCCTTCAAAAGCACTAGAATTTATCTCTTTCTCCTAAAACTTCTGCTCCTATTTACTCACTGCTTTGCCTCTTCCTTAATACCTGCTCACCTCACATTTATCAATTTTAGTATTTTTGTCAGAAAGACCTTCCCCATCCCTCATTCTACCTATGCACCTTGTTTACTCCTGCAACCACATTTATTTCAATAGAATTTATATTAAATTTCATCTATATGGAAGAAACTCTCATTCTTCTATTTCCCACCGCCTGAAGATTTTGAAGCTGTTAATGTGAAATACTTTTTCCACTGGTGTGGCTGTAAAATTCCCCAACTTTAGCCCTCAAACAAAAATCGGTTTTAACATGTTGGCATCTGGACAGCATGTCCTAGCAGAGCTCAGAATAACACATTATAAAAAATACAGGCTGTGTTTAGATGCTGAGAGGCATCAGCTCCTCCTAGAGCCAAGAGGTGCTGAGAAAAATTAATGTTTCAGTGCTGAAACCATGCAGGAGAAAGGAGTACCAGAGCAGCTTGCTTGTCCTTCCTCGCAGGGTGATGCTGAGTGATGCTGTGGCAGTGCTTCAGAGGTGCCATGATCTCAGTAATGGTGATAATGGCAAGGTCCTGACACTCACAAACAGCTCTGTTTGGGGAAGCTCTGGCAGGAAAGGGTCAGGGAGGGACTGACACCAGTTCAAATGCACCATTTAACACATCAAGGTGCAGGAACTAAGTGTGCTCCCAGCAGACAGCAATCCCTTCAGGGTTATTAAAACACTTCCTAGAAGCCATTCTGATCTTTGATATCCTTTCTTTCTGCCCTGTGAGCTCACATCCTTGCTAAGCTTGATTACAGTTCCAAAATCCCAGCTCCCTCTAAGGGGAAGGATGGTTCTGCTGACCTCTGACAACAGCACATGAGGAGAAATTCTCTCTCACCTTTACAATGAGAATGACATAGAATTAAAAACTGGGATGTAACTTCCTCTCAGCAGAAGTCTTCTAGAGAGGCAAACATTCTCAATTAAATCAACTTTTTACCTCACTGAATAAAAGCAAGTACATAGCTAGCTAAGTGTGATATAGCTCATTTATAGGTCTGTAATTTTCCCACAGACTTAGGTCAAACAGTCCCCCACTGTTCCTATTTCATCCAAACCCAGTACAACCCATCCCAAAG
The DNA here is from genome assembly GCA_013400435.1 of Pycnonotus jocosus. Classification (NCBI taxonomy): domain Eukaryota; kingdom Metazoa; phylum Chordata; class Aves; order Passeriformes; family Pycnonotidae; genus Pycnonotus; species Pycnonotus jocosus. Next base: position 44,358 of record VWYP01016339.1, read on the forward strand.
GAAAGGTTTTCCTGGGTGTTAGAACACAGGAGCATGAGACAGAGCAAATATTTGATAAAAAGCCCTCTTAAAACTAATGAGTTTAAATTGCTACCTGTATGAAATCAGTTCTGCGTGGAACTGCTCATGGTCTTCATTGCTGAATAAGCAAGATTTTCTACATATACAGGTGGGATTTAATTACTGACCACCCAGACCTAACATGAGACAGGAAAAACAAAGTGACAACAACAACAGATGAATGACAACACATTCCTCTGAGGGACACCTAAATGCTGGTGCTGGGCTGTGAGCAGCCATCACAGAATGAGTTACAGGTGCTGGAGAGAGTAAAACAGAGCAATTGAAGGCTGTAAGTAAAAAAAAAAAAAAAATCCCTCTCGTTGCTTGCAAGGTTACATTCCTCCCAAAGCTGCATTCATAAACAGGTCAAAACTGTGCACTTTCCTGGAAACCTCAACACTGGCATGCATATCCACTAAAATAAACCCAACACCTGCAATCAATCCCAAAAAACTCAGGTTAGCATCAAACATGGATGGGATTTTGGAAATGGGGAAGAATTATTTACAACTACAAGAAAGAATCCCAAAATGCTGACAGGAGGCTGCAAAATAAAAACACATTGGAGAAACTTTCCAGAGATCCCTTTCTCTTTAGACCTTAGCAGCTGAGAAATTACATGTAGTTCATTAACAAGCCACAGACTAATCTATTTACTTGTATAGAAGTGAAAGAGTGGGGAGAAACATTTGATTCATTCTTAGTAATTTCCCCTGCATAAAATATTTCTGGAGAAAAAAAAAATCCACAAGCAGCTGAGCCAAATTTTTTTTTCTCCCTCTCAGACAAAACTAGATCATGATTCATCATATACACAGATGAATTTTAATTTATTCCTTTAACAAGTTTATTTTTGTATTTTCTTGTAAGCAAGAATTAATACACTCAGACACGGGGAAATGTTAATTTTACTGCCTCGCCTTTCAAGTTTACAAATGTTGAGTCTAACTCCTGCTGGCACCATTCTGGCCTGCAGGGAGAAGAGACAAATGCCTGACCTATGCACAGAAGGTCTCTGGCCTTTCTAGAGGTCAGCAGTAGCTTCACATCTCTCATCTCCTGAAGAGAATTAAAGGGTCCTGCCCATCCAGTGTGTAGGAAAGCTGATTGCTAATGATCCATTCCTGCTGTAACTCCATGGTGCCACTCACAAAAAGAGAAAGGTGACACAGGAAAGCATTTGGCCTAGTAGGCTCCCATAAAACTTCCCTCAGTTCAGTGCAGCCCAAGTGGAATTTGGCCATCTGGAATTCCTGGATACATCTCGATGTTCGCCTGCTAAATGAATATTTCACAGAGCAACACTAATGATGATGACCCTTCTGTTCTCCCAGTGAGAAGCTCAGAGACTCCTACAGTTCCTGGAACAAAGGAACACACTTCATTTAGGTGTGAAATTCCCTTATTTCTGCTGCAAGAGGAAAGACAGAAATTCTGCTGTGGTTTCTCCCATGCATGCAGGGAAGGTGATGCACTGCACACCCTCAACAGCTCTCTGGGGCACAGGATGGAGGCTCTGAAAGGCCACACTCAGAACTCATTTGTGCCTGAAAATATAATCTCAAAACACCCAACATTTAGATGCAGATGTAGAATGGTGATGCCTTAAGTTTGAGCTTTCATATTTTCAGATTGTGTGCTGCCCAGGGGTGCAGTTCTGAGCCTCATATTAAGTGTTAGTGAGCTCTCTTCACAGAGCAAGGAGACAAAACAAATCCTTTTCCTGCTGAGGACCAAGGACAACTTTCAGCCCAAAAGCACAACCAAGGGTGGCTGAAGGGAGGAACAACAAGGATGGGACCTGACAATGAAACCCCAATATTCAAATGGACTAAAACTTATAAAAATGTAAGATCTCATGATCAGTCAGCCATTATTTTCTGACCATTCTAAATCCACCTTGAGTGTAGCCCTGGTCAGGCTCTTGTCCTGCCCAAGGTGTACCCTAAAGGCCTTTCAATAAATGCCTGCTTTATTCTCTAGCTCTGTCCAGTCTCTGTTTCAGGTCAGCCTTCCCAAGGCATCAATGGTTCTCAGGAAAAATTTCTTCACTGAAAAGAGTGGTCAGACATTGGAACAGGCTGCCCAGGGCAGCAGTAGAATCATCATCCCTGGAAACATTCAAAAATATGTCATGGAACACTTGGGACCATGCTTTAGTGGTGGCCTTGGCACTGCTGGGTTAATGGTTGGACTTGATGATCTCAGAGGGCTTTTCCAGCCTAAATGACTCCATGTGAGATAAAAATGCACCAATTTCTATCATAAAATTACCCCTCAACAATAACAGGTCCTGTTGCTCTTTGCAGAAAATGTTCTGTGGAATAAGGATGCAAAGTGAGGCCATTTGCACTTGCTAGGTAACCCACAAGTGATGTCATTCCAAATATTCTCATTTATTCCAAACATTTTCCTTATCTATATATTCTTCATACCTACCCTTCTGTTTCCTAGACAATGTCCAGTTGGAAAACAGTTGAGCAAGAAACAGGAGTCCTATGGAGCATGCAGAGAGGCAGATCTATGTTTATAGACACATGCACTCCATTCCTTTTGGAAGAACTATTGCTTATTTGTGTGAAAGCAAAGTAGCACTTGCTCTAAGTGCTACAGAGATGAAAGGAAGTGAGCAACCAGGCAGGTGGGGTCACAAATTCAGCCTCAGTGTGCTGATTATTTATCTGCTAAGTTGGAACAGAAAAACTTCACAAAGTAAACTTGGGATTAAAATCTAATGGCAAAGAATGCAGCTGCACAAATGCACAAGACACGATGCCTCTGCCTTCAGATAGAATCATATTTAATACAATTAAAGTAATTACTTCAGTCTAGTCATCCCTGGTTAAGTCTCCGTTGGAGTTAATTAGCAAATGATAGTAAAACACTTTGAACTTTAAATGTTAAATACTTTGATTATTAATATTATTCTTGCTACTGCTGCAAGAGCAGCCAAGTTCCAGCTCCCTGGAATGCTGCAAAGTGGTGACATGGAGAGTAAGAGCAGAACTTTTGCCTGGTTGATTCAAACACATTTCTGTGTTGTGCTAACCAAGCATCTGCCTCAAAAAAGCCCCACAGAAGAGCTCAAGTCCCATTCTCACAGGATCCCAGCCTTTGGCTGCTCTGGTGCTGCCAGCACTGCCATGCAGAGTGCTGAACCCCTGCTTGGTAGCACAACTTCAGAACAAATGCCCCCAAAAAGGTGAGACAATAATGACTGAAGGCACAGGGAAGACAAGAAGGTAATTAAGAAAGGTCAAAAAGACTGGGTCACACTTACTCCTGAAGAATAAAGATTTAACTGCATACTACTATATAGGAAGAGGTTATAAGAGAGCAACAACTGATTATTCCCCCTATTCAGAAATGGAAAAAAAATAGAATGAGTTGAAGCCACAGAAAGGAAAGTGAAGGTTTCAGAACCTCTGCAATTCAAAGAGTGGAACAAGCAGCCCGAAAACTGCAGAATGCTCATCACTGAGGGTATTCAGGCTTAAGTAAACACCCATCTGTTAAAGAATATTTTGTTATAATCACTCCTGCTATTGTGCAAGGAGGTGGAACCAAAGTCCCACTGAAGTCTGGGGGTGGGATACATACCATTCATGTGTTCCACGTTTTTGAAACATTTATTCAGAACAACAAACATCTGGTTCTTAATCCCCCAATTAACACTGCTTCCAGCCCTAAGGAATTAATCACAGAATTCACAGGGAACAGTTTATTTGCTGGCAATGGAGTAAAACAAATTGCCTACAAACTTCTACATTGCTAATAGAGCAGTTTAATTGCCTTTTTTTTTTCTTTTTGACATTTTAATTAAAAAAAATAAAGACCAGAAAGACATCCCTGGGCAGAGACCTTTGCAGCAGAGAATTACACAGCTCTGGGGACTCGGGCTCTTATTCATGGTACTGACCTCCTTTGAAGAGCACTCTGAGATCTAGCAGTGAAAAGGACTTCAAAAAGTGCTAGACAGCATCATTAGTATTCAGGAGGACACCGTTCTGTGGCTTGGTTGAATTCAAAGGGATCTGCTGGTACTTAGGAAAGCCAAAGCGTTTTCCAGAGGAAAGGGCTGAGCAGCTGGGGGCTGGCCACGCTTCCAGCACTGCAGACGGACTCGGTGTCACTGAACCAAGCTCATTCCGCCTCGCTTCTTGTTTTTACCATTTCCACAGTGCAGAATTTTAACCTATTTCCAGCTATAAAAGTAAGGCAGTGTCCAAAATACAGCCCCAACAAAGAAAATCTGCATTTCTGGTGCATTCCACAACACTCTCCGTGCTGTGTCGTGCCTCTGGGTGCTCATTCCTCTTTGTTGCCACCTTTTACACCCTGCAGCTCAGTGGATTTACACCCTGCTTCTCTCAGTTGCTGTGGAGAAATTCAATGGAATGGGAAGTCAATCATCACATGTTCAAGCACTCCAGCTCTCAAGATGTCCCTGCTTGGAGGAGTGGAACATGCTGTTCTCCACTTTACCCACCTGGCTTTGCCACTACACTAAGTAAACAACTTTCCTTCCCACCAAACAGCTTTTCAAAGAGTAACCAACACAAACATCACAATTCTAGCCAGCAACAGACTCTCAATAACAGCTCCAAAAATCTCCACCAGGTTCAGGGAGTCTGACTGAACACTGCAATTTACTGCAAGGTTAGCACGACTTGGACAGCTCTTGAGAACATGGGGTTTGTTACACCAGGCCCTTTGCTGTGGTTGATGATCTTCCATGCACTGATTCTGCCCTTTGTGAACACTCCTGTGACATCAATCAGTCACATCAGGAACTGACTCATTTCCCCACATGCTCCTTAAAACTTTTTTACATAGTCTTTATTTATCAGCACATTCCCATTTGATGGCTGCTTTACCTTTGCCTCCTAACTTCAACAGAGTTTCCTGCTTTTTTTTTTTTGTTTGTTTGAGGTCTAACCTTTATTCAATTTGCAGCTGCTGGAGTATCTCTAGATATTTTTTTCATTATATCACATAGCAAGGAAAGGGGGAAATCACAACTATTTGGAGAAATTACAGTGTGATGTTCTGGGGTTGGCACGCACCTTTTTGTGTATATGGAGTGGTTTGTTTGGGGTTGGGTTTTTTTTTGGATTGGTTTGTTGCTTTGGGGTTTTTTAATCATGCCATGCCAGGCTGTTGCTTGCCTATTGTTGTTTAGATTGGATATTAGGAAAAATTTCCATGTTGAAAGGGTTGCCAAGCACTGGAACAGCTGCCCAGGGAAGTGGTGGAGTCACCATCCCTGGAAGCACTCATAAAACAAGGAGATGTGGCACACATGGTCATAAAACACAGAGATGTGGGAGAGCAGTTTGGGGATGGGATAATGGTTGGGGTCCATAACCTTGGAGATCTTTTCAGCTCTGTGATTTCTGCTGAGCTCTCCATGGTTCCAGGGTGTTTCAGATAACAATACACCTTCATAATGAGGACAGGAAGGGGTTACTCTAACATTTTGAGTTAACAAAGCATTGAACTCTTCCAGTGCAAGCCATATAAACCTTCCCATTCGTTCCAGATTCTCAATTGCATCAAAACTGTGTAAATCCCTACTCCTTCCCTCTGGGATCAGTTAAAGATCAAAGATTTGCCACATCCCTCTAGCTTGGTCTTTACCAAAGACACAAAATAAGGACACAACAATGAACCAAAATCTGAGGAGCCCCAGAGATAAAATTGCCATCATGTAAAACACAACAACACCTAGAATCATGAAACACACTCTTACAGCAGGACCAAAAACCTGCAACTTCCACAATTAATTCCTTTGAGGATGGCACAGCCAAACCAAGCAGTACCAGGTGTTACACTCTTAGAAGGCTCCTACCTTGAACAATTTCCAATGATAAAATGATTTAAAACCCACAGAAGTTAAACAGCTTTCAGTGCTGGAGGAAGGCCAGCCAGGCTGGTGTCTCCTGTGCTGGTTTTTTACTGACAAGCACCCAGGGCTGAATTCTGGGCTGTCTGTCAGGGGCTGTGGCAGGGAGCTATTGCTGTCTCAGCTCCACACCGTGTCCTTGCCAGGCAGCCAGCAATTACAAGTCTCTTATCCCAATAATTACAGGCATAAGAATATGTTTTGAACAACATTACATTCTGTTCTTCCACGTAGCTCATGCTTTCACAGTGCAATGCACTAACCAGAATGAATATTTCCTTTTTTAGGAGTGAAACCAAAGTCTTAACTGGCTGATTAAGTCTTTTTGCCACTGTGTGCCTGAAAGAGACTCGTATTGCTATTTTAGGTGGCAACCAACACAGACAAAGTAGGATTTTTAGTGAACTTTAAAGTGTTTTCTTAAATCAAGTTCTTTTTCAATGTAAACAAAGCATTCCACAGTACTTTAAGGCTGGAGAATTCATTCTCATATAAAGCATAATGGTAACTTCCAATGAAAAACAAAACCTGGAAATTATCACCACTGTCAGCTCTGCTAAGAATATTCCAATTATCACATGGAAGTCTACACTACACTCAGCACATATCAGTAAATTAGAAACTCTGGTGACTCTCTGCTGGAAATGTTTTTCTTCCATATGAAAATTCTTGTGTCTCATGTCCCAGCTAATCAAGCCTTAGCTACCATAATCAATTCTCTAGGAATTTTCTTCTCTTTTTAAAAATTGTAATTTAAAACAATCACTTGAGAGCTAAATGGTGACTGGAATGTCCAGTATTTCCACACATTTTAAGGCTTTACTTCTTCTGGCCTGTCCAACATGAACCTGCCCAGATAACTCACTCATCCAGAAACATGCCAAAAGCTGGCCAAACCTTAAGAGTTTTATAGCCAAAACATTTCCTCTCTGCTAAATGAGAAATAAAATAAGAAATGTGAAACAATTCTGCAAGGATATCCAACGGCAAATGTTGCAAAAAGAGATGTTCCATCTCACATTTATGAATTCTGTTGCTGGATTATTTTGAACACAAAATTAGTATTTTATGGCTGAATAAAATCCCACTCTGCTATTGTGTGTACCCAGAGCCAGTACACACAAACATGGAATAACATCTGATTCTCGGCAGGAATTGCATCTCATCACTGCTGATGAGGCTCCTTACTCACCAGTTGGGACAGCAGGATCCATTGTTGGCTTTTCCCAGGTATTGATCTGCTCCCAGGTAAATCCATTGGTTCCCAAGGCGACGCTGTAACCACAATTACTGTAGTGCTCATCAAATGAACAACCACCTAAAACCAAGAAAAATGAAAACGTTTCTGGGTTATTTTTCTCTCTTTGTGGTAGGCCCTTTACTTAGATATTTGTACAGGAAATAAAAATAAATGAAACTAATTTCCTGAACATTATTTTTCATGCAGCTCCAAAGGTGATGTCCAAAAAATACCTTTGTACTTTCCATGTTTTCTATCCACGGGAAGCCCTGGTTTTCCTCCCTCCACACTACTGTTTCTAAGATCAGCCCCCTTTATTTCAACCTGTTACTTTCAAGGATAATTCTGCAGGATACTCCCATGCAGGAATATTTGTGTGAACCTCCAAGTAAGATATTTTTTCAAAATCAGTAAAAGGAAGGAGGAATGCAGATGACAAACAATCACAGCACCACTGTTCCTACAGCAATGCCTCACTTCTTTTTGCTTTTGAGCCTGGATCATATTTACCCTGGCTTTAACCATCTCCTAAACTTAACAACACAAATTTCTGTGTGGCCCACAAACACACAGAGCTTCTTCAAGGACTTTCAAGTCAAAGCTTTTGAGCATGGCCCTGCAGTTTCTGAACAAGAGAATGAGAAGCAGCAGATGTTGACCAGCATTCACATCTTGCAGACTGTTGACTGCAAGATCTTTACCGCAATTCCTGAAATACTTGGAAGAAGTTAACTCTCACAAATACATTGGCAGCTGCCTGAACACTCATGAATCAAGGGAAATCCAGGAACTGTGGAATGAAATTTTGTATTCCAGGGCAGATCTTTGAAACTTGGGTGACACAGAGAAACAGGGGTAGTTTATTCTCTAGGATGTCCCTGCAGTGGTGTCCCCTTTGATCTCATGCACTCCTCACCTCCACCCAACTCAGCCTGCCCCTCACTACTGGCTCCATCATGGATCTGCATCCCTCAGTTTGGACTTGAATCACGCCCCAGGGTATGTCTATAAAGATTTGGTTTCCTCTTAGGGAGGAAAGGATCATTTTTCTCTGCAGATCCCAGTCCTCCAGGTGAGCTGGGCACAAGTATCAGGGCTGCAAATTCCCTTGCTCTGTCACCAGTGGCTCCTGACACCAACCAGATATTCCTGACTGCTCCCTCCTTCCCACAATAAACACCTGGTACATCACTGACCTGTGCTTCTCCTGCAGTAAAGGGCAACCCAACACTGAAAATATTAAAGCCCTCTTTAATTTTCCCCCATATTACCCATCCCCCTGGAAAGCCCAAACTTTGTCTCAGTTTCTATGGAACTCCTCAAAAATTACAAATATATTTTGTGTCATTAATATTTCTCAATCCCTTACTCTGTTAAATGATTCTCTCTGCACTCCAACTTCAACTGGTTTTGAAAGTGTTAAAAGCTTCACCAAACATTTCTAGCCAAGTATATTCTAGGAAGGTTTGTTGGGTAGAATACCTGACACCCCAAAATTCTCTGTTGCTGAAAATTAGTTTAAAGACATCAAGCTTGCCCTAAAAATTTTTAAAATTTATATATTACATATTTTCATTATAAATAGTTCTGTTAATGGATTTTATGACCCTTGAAAACTTGCCCGTTTCAGTAGCTTCTGTAAATATTTCTGAGTTGTCATGACTTTATAATATTTAAATAACCCTTGCCTTTAATTTATTGCATTTTTGAAGCCTTCCCAGCTGTCAAAACAAGCAGAATTACACTTAATTTTTTTAAATTATGCCTATTTTTAAAAAATTAAATTAGGTGAAAAAGTTCAAAATTACAATATTGAACAGGCCCATTAAAAAAAAAAAAATCTAAGGGAAGATCCAGGCAGCCTGGACTGTGTGGGAGTGAGCAGTTATCTTTATGGCAGCGAGCAGAAGCAAGAGGCCAAATCAAATCCTCTGTTCTCAGCCTCCACACAGGGCATTCTCATTTTGACAGATTCCCCTTTAATTCAGACACAAAGCGTCCCCACCAAGCTGTCCTGCCCAGCACACAGGGATGGGGCTGTCTGGGAGCTATTCCTCTGAAGGAATTGTAAACACCTTCCCTGCTCCAGCCCAACTGTGGTACCAGGTCTCCTGTACACAGAGAAAATTGCACAGGAGCTGCTACAAAGTCCCAGAAGCAAAACAAGCCATAAGTAGCAAAATATGAGGCAGCATTGCTCATTGAACTGGGAATGTAATTGTCAATAGCCTGGGATAATCAGTTAAATAGGTGATTTTATCCTGGCTGAGGAAGGTGGAGTGCGAGGAACTGAAAAAAGTGACACAGTGAGAACTTGTGGAAATTATTTGGGAGCATCTGCTGATACAAAACAACACCTAAGGAAGCTTTAAAGTGGCTTGCCTGAAATTCAAAGCTAACCTTGTAGTACAGCTGAACAGGAAAGGAAAGGATAAACCATGGAGAGCCTTAAAAGCAGCAGCAAGACACCTACATTTCAGAGAAAGAAAAGGTTAGTGGAGAAAGCTCCAAACACAGAGTGACAGGGCAATAAGCCAGAAGGATTAATTTACTAGAGGCAGCAGAATTGGAATGTGGATGTGAATTTGCAGGAAATGAGGACAAGGAGAAAAAGCTGGAGTTGATTTTAAGAGCTCAGACAAGCAGATTGCCTGTGTGAATCCTGAGTCCCAAGAGGGGGGCACTGCCCACCAGCTTCTTGCTCTGATGTGTCCACTGAGAGCAGAATTAAAAATGAAATAAAGGCTCAGCTGGGAGCCAGAGCCAAAGTGACTTGTGAGTCAAAAAGTCAACAACTCCTCTCTTCACATTGTTGCAGTGCATATTGCATTAACAAACAGGAAAGAAACTTCAGAAAGTGCCAGGAAAGTCGTACAATATATCAAAACATCACAAATTTTGGGGTTACTCCAACAGTCACAGAGTCACAGAATGGTTCGGGTTGGAAGGGACCTTAAAGCTCCCCCAGTGCCACCCCCTGCCATGGGCAGGGACACCTTCCACTGTCCCAGGCTGCTCCAAGCCCTGTCCAGCCTGGCCTTGGACACTGCCAGGGGTCCAAGGGCAGCCACAGCTGCTCTGGGCACCCTGTGCCAAGGCCTGCCCACCCTCAAAAATTCTTCCTTATATGCAATCCTTGGTAAAGCCATGTGGCCCCAGTGACTTGTGCTCGTATCTGCCAAGCAAAGGACATCAGTGTTGGCCCCACTTTCTGCAGAAGTTGGCAGGTGGGACATTGCAGTTTCCCCCACATGCAGCAAGGTTCAGAAAACTGGAGAGATTTTAGGAGTTCACTAAAGCAGGAATAGTAACAAACAGAAGTGTTGTCTTCACTCATGTCAGCATAAGCTTAATATCCAATACTTCCAAAGCCACCCTACCTGTGCAGATACTTAGATATGAGCTACACCCAAATATTATGGAACATAAGGACAGGAAGAGGTTAGATCCATCCCCAAAGAAAATCATCCATGGCTGAAATCTGACTGCTTAAAGGCAGAACAGAGCTATTCATTAACCTTGAAAAAATAATCCTCAAGTTGAAGGGAAAGGAAGACCGACCACTGGATAAATTTGGTTAACAATTTCAGCCACATATCACAGAGTAGCTTGAGGAAAATTACAATGTTTACACAATCACCAAAATAGGGTGCTGGCTCTTCATAAATTATTAGCAAGAATGAGGATTTTTGGAAAACAAATTGGGCTGTTTGGAGATTTTTTCCTTCTCAGCTACAAATTAAACAAATGCAGTTGCTCAGTGGGAGTGGAACAAGGGAATGGAGATGGCACTGGATAACACAGGTGGTATTAAACCCTTTTCACAAAATTAAATCTAAACAAGAAAGCTTTTTCCTTCCTGAAAAGGGTCATATTGAAGCAAATAATGACTCACATAAGAAGGATAAAATATCCCTTGTTTTACACTGCGGGCTTGTAACAATGCCACTGCTCATCCGAGTGATGCTAATTAATCTTGAGCAGACCTATCATCAGTTCCTGAGACTTGCCCCTGGATTAAATGTAAACCAGCCTTGCATAAATTGAATGGCTCCTTTGAATATATAATTGAATTTGCAGAAGTGTGCGCCAGGGGGGTGTTTAAATAAGTGCACAAATATGATAAAAAGAACTTCACGCCATAATATCTAATTCAGTAAGCAAAAATAATGGCAGGGCACATTCCAATTAGTGTTTGATTTATTTATTTTAACAAATCCAATTAGTTGAATGTTTTATAAAGTCATCCAATGTCAAACTCTCACAGACTCACCAGATAAAAACCACAATACTTCTAAAAGGGGATAAAGAAACACACTGATGTGAGAAGCCTCATAGGTTATCCCGTGGTTCTAAACATACACAGGAAACAGAGCAGCAGATATAATTTGATCAGGCCTTTACAGCAATCCCAAGGTGGGAAAGGGATAGAGACAATGAGAACATCATTGATCCACTCCACCAATCCTCCAAAAAAAAGTAGTTACTTCTCTTATTTACTAAAAAAACCCCAATAAAAACAATAACCCCCAAACAGCGACAGAATGGGCAAAAATTAAGAAAACATGAACACTTCTTAGTAATAATCCCTTTTGAAACTTTCTCATGAGAGCTGAGATTTAGTCTATCAATTTTTATCTTAAAAGCACAAAATGGAAAGCAAGTAAAGGAAGAAACAAATGCTGTTAGGATGACGCAGTGCTTATAAACTATAAAACTCTACAAGTTACCCCCCACTGTTTCTGAGCCTTTCCAAAGACATTCTTGCTTACCAGGGCTGGAAAAGATGCATTTGGCTCATTAAAGTAACTGCTAGTGTGGGATTCATCATATAAACATCCATTGGTAACTTACTTTTCAGACTGTAGAAGTTATATAGCAAATTCCTGAGAAATCTTATAATATATTCTTCTGGAAGTGGGAGAGAGTGAAGATTGAAAACGTACATGTAAAGCTTGTGCTGAGTTCCTTTAAGATGGGATAAATGAAGGAATATTGGAATTTCTTCACTCAGGAAGAGCAATAAGTCCTTTATGTGCTTTCTAGTCCTTTCAGAAAGATGAAGACATACGACATCGGACGAGTTCATATCAACCTGCTCTTGCAACTGGCCGATTTCAATGAGCACTTTATTATCCTGACCAAATGTTTGTTCTATAGGCACAGATTTTCAAAGAACAGGTTTCTGCAGAGGGAAAAGTGTCATCTTTACTGAGTCAAAGGGCACCACGTATTCAGGGTGTATTTAAACTCAGACTCTACAAGGGAGACAAAGATGCTCTGACTCCTCAAACTGCAAGGAAAGCTTTGATCATTTTTTATGCCTCATTAGCTAACAGAAGATCCACACCAGGAGGAACTGGGGAATAGATTCTCCAGTGTGTAAGAAGGAATTAACTCTGAAGTAAAGCATTCATAACTTCTTTTTCTGATGTCAGTTCTTTAAGAACTGGGCTCAGACCTTGTGCAAATTCAGGTGAGTCACTCAAACACAAATTAAACACACATTAAACACAAATCCCAGGCTTCTCAGCTGCTGGTGCTCACAGAAGTGCTTCTCTTGAGGCCTCCAGATGTTTGGGGTTCAGAAACAAATATCAGTGATTTCTCTAATGCCTCAAATACATCCCACATGGTTTGGTTTCTGTTGAAGCAGCAGCCTTCTTGGTAGAGGGCAGAAATGAGCCCAGACACAGACTTCTTGTCTATCACAGCATGAAAAGGGTCCTGGTTTATTCCTCTTTACAGCTCAGCCATCCTGACTGCAACCATTCACTGACTCTGGCTGCACCAAGCTTCTACTGTAGGTTTCCCCTGGAGCCTCTGCCTGCTGGTTATTCCCTGCTGAACTCTGACTGCAGTGATTGGTGTGCAGACTGTGACTGCAGGCTTTTACCCAGCTAGACTGTGACTGCAGGGATCAGTGTGCAGACTGTGACTGCAGGGTTTTACCCAGCTAGACTGTGACTGCAGGTTCCAAAAACAGGCTCTGACTTTAGACCCAGAGTGATCTCACAGCAGGGATTATCTCTCCCCAGGATCTTTCTTCCTCATGATTACTCTCACCAGCTAACCACTCCCTTTTACCATGCCTATCTTTACTGGCTATAGCTGTTACTCACTGGGGTGAGGCTGTACTGGTTAATTAACCTAGCTGTTACTTATCAGGGACAAAGTCACTTGTATTTCGTTCTCCTACATGTTTCTGCTGTGTCAGTCCTCATGGTGGACGAGTGATTCACCCACCACAGGACAGTTCTGCTTCTTGCCTTGCCATCTCACTCTTGACACAATCTTGCTAAATTTACATGTGAGCACAGACAGTTTTATCTATGCTCTCGAAGGTGTCAGTTCTCTGAGATGCCAGCAACAATTGCCTGGCCAAGGTTTGAAGCATTCTTGTTAGGTTTGACTAAATTTCATTCTTTTTGCATGTTCTGTGCCCTGGCAACCCAGATTATAGGGGAAGCATACAGAAAGCTTGTCTTTATTTTTAAAACCAGCAATGAAAATTATTTCTCTTTAAAATTACTATATATATGTAAAGGGTTTGAGGGTTTGGTTTTTTTTTTCCCAAATCAATGTAATCCTTGAAAATCTTGAATACAGTTTAGAAAAGCTCTTCTTGGTTCAAAACTGGAATTGTGATTCCATGCTATCAACCCATTAAGGAAGACACTCATACAATCAACATATATTTATCTATTTTCCAGGTCTTTTTCCAATTACACACCCAGTGACCTTGCTGTCTTTGCAGGTTCAGTATTACGTATCTATTCCCACATGTTTTGAAGCAGCTCCGAGCACGTTTTCGATGCACACACGTCCCCCATGCAGGGATAAAATCAACAGTTGGAGGTTCCTCGCATAGGAACCTTGCTACAATCAAAATATTGCTTCCCCTAAGGGATCATGTGTGGTGTCCATGAGGAACATCACCAGTAACAGACAGGTGAAGCTTTGTTGGATGAAACACCTCAAGTGCCCTCCCAGTAATAACAAGTTTTCCACCCAGCATTTCCCTGCAGGAAGTGTTGGTCCCAAATGTGCAGCAGAGCCCGAGAGAGTTTGTCAGTTCTGCTCCTAATCCCACAGAGCAGAACAAGCATCGTGGATGCTGACATGCATGGAATGAGTGTTTAAGCTCCATTCCCTCAACCTGTCAGTTTAAGCTGAGTTCTTTTCCTTAAATTCATCATTACAGGTTTCTCGTTGCTGAATTTTCCCTCCGTGTCTCATCATTGAGGCCCAGACCAGCTCAAACACTCATTACTAATCCTGTACTTCATAATCCACCACGGATCAGTGAAATCACTTTGAAGTGTCCCAAGACTAAAACTAACACTAAATGTCATTTGTTTCAATTTATATGTCCAAATCAAGTATGACTCATCTAACTTGCCTTGCAAAAATGTACCTCCTTTATTTAATACCAGGAATACATTTTTGCTACTGACAGCTGAGCTGTCACTGTTTCAATAGCTCAATATTAACATTTTATTGCTTTAAACATAAGTTAATATTGGAGATATGTACATACTTCTAATCTGATTGAATTATTTTTTTTCAAGCTACCAAAAAAAGTCAGTTAATACCCTACACCTTTTTCAAAGAACTCCGACTTTTCAAGTTCAAGTTAATTCCAAGTCTGCTGCAATACACCCAGATTTATGCTAAGAATTTTCAGGCTTGCCTGTCCCAAGGAAATGAAACTTGGAAAATTAACAGAGGTTATCATACCCATGAAAGATTATTCAACAGGCATTCTCCACCAACTTTTCTCAAGATTCTAACTAATAATCTTTCAATCTAAAAATTTAATGGCTTTCCACCATTGAAAAAAACTCCTGCTTTAGTCATGGTATGACAAAATAAAGATTTCTTTTTAAAAACACAGATTTGTAGCACACACTTGCTGCTATAATTTAGACTAAATATTTTTAAAAAGCCTTACTTTGCTTCAATTCATTTCTTAAGTCACAGGACAATTTCTTTTTCCCCTAAAATAATCCTCTTTTGTATTCCAAAAATTCACCTTAAATTGTTAGCCATGATTGTTGAAGATGTGCTTAGTTATATTTGTCAGTAAAAGCTATTTGTGGGTGTTCATTGTTTCTTAAAGAAAAGGGGGAACATTGTTTTTCTTTTCTTCCAGTATCTGAAAATTCTTAGGGCTGATTATTCAGTGGATCTTAACAGGCTTGTCCAAGGTTGTATTTATAGTGCGTTTCCACTAAATTCTACCTCAGCTGCTACACTAGAGCGTTGATCAGTCAGAGCTCTCTATTGACTTGCTTCATTTCAGCATTTTATCTGTCACATGGATACCTGTTCAAGCTGCACACTTCAATTACATCCTTATTTTACTCTACAACCTGTCTGGAAGTAGCTGATTCTCACTTATTTTATATTCCATTAGCAAGCCTCTCTTTCTCAATAAGCTTTTATACAAACTTCAAATTAATGAGTTTGAACTTTAAGCAAGAAGCAGCCGTTGACTGACTCACATTCTCTTTGGTGATGAATAAAATATTGTCTCAACAGACACCATTGCAGGAATTCCAACAGCAACTACAGAACTTCCAATCTTTCTCCTTTCCCTGTTCTGCTGTTCAGGCTCCTGTTCTGGAGGAAGATCTCCTTCCAACGGAGATGTTTCACTGGAAGTCCATGGTCAGAAAACACGAGGATTAGCTTAAATAAGGGTAGGAAGTCTGGTTTCTTGCCACACCACCAAACACAGAATAAAATTAAACACAATCTGTGTGCAATCAAATATAACTAGAACAGACAGATCCTTTTCAGAGAAGAATTTAGGTTTTTATTGGACTGGCATTTTTATAATCATTCCATTAACTTCCCAAATGAGGCCAAGGGAAGTAAATTAAGTCAGTGCTGAACTTCCAAAATGCATCTTACTTTTGCACTCAGAGAAAACTGCTCACAGTCTTCATGAAGGCAAAAATGTCCATGTGCACACAAACACATCCTATCTATATTCTAAACAGTTCCAAAAAGAACTATCAGTTTAAATGTTTTCCTGGAGAAGATTCCATCCAAGTGGGTTGATTCTTGATGAACAATACTGATGTTTTGTTTAAATTGCTTCTGAACATGTGTAATTAAAGATCCAGCACTGTGCAGGACTCCAAAAACTCCTTGATATTTGAGCTACCATGCTTGACAAGTGTTAGCTCAACTCCACTCTGGTTAAATATCAGATTTAGATAAAAGGATGGCTATCACCTGTTATTGAGTATCAGCAAATAAAATCTAATTGGCTGGTAATACAATGGTAATAACTTGCAATGAGTCTTGCCACTGGTACATCATGCTAAATTTAATAACTTTGCTATTGGAAGCTACTCCCAGGGAATGGCTGTATAAATAACTTTTATTGAGTTCTAACAATTCCTATAGCTCCAACTTTACACATCTCTCAGACCAAGGTTATCTCTTCCAAATGCCCTTTCACTTGTTGCTGACAGTTTCAAATTACAGTTAAAGTGCAATGTCAAGGATATTTAAAGACATGTATTTTAAATTGTTTTCATTCAAACCATGATCTTCATTCAATGTGTCAGGAGAAAGTCAGCCCCAGAAATGACAGTGGCTCTCCAGCTGCTCTGCTTCCACATGCCCTGGAGGCAGACTGGGAACAGGAGGGCAAATCCTGGACCCTGTAAGAGCTCTGGTAAAGTTCCATCAGTTGACTGATGGCTGAGGCACTGACAGTCAGCTACAGATCTGAATTTTAGTAATTTGTTACCTGACTTTTAATTGCTTTTTCAGTTGGTTTATTCTGCCTCTGCATTTTTAATACACATTTTCTCCCCTGATGTCCCAGTGCACTGCAATACCAGGGTTCTGCACTCAGAATCCCAGTGCAGTGGGGCAAACACCAAGCCCTGGAAGCCCCTCTGTCCTCTGTAGCACACTGGAAACAATGCAAGGAAAAAAACAAAAAAGGTTTGCTTGCTTTTATCCTCCAGCTTCCTCTGTGTAAATTCATTGCCCAAAGAGCAAAACACAGAGTAAATACGTGCCAGGAATAAATAGGTCTCTGCCTAAGAGCACTTGTGAGTTCTTGAAAATATACAGAGCTCCTCTTCTGTTTAACCGAATTTCCTACTACTACATAAGCATATGTGCAAAGTGCCTCTCTAATTACAGCCATGAATCTTCCTCTCACAGTCCCTGACCCAGAATGAGCATTTACCAGACCTGCAGCATTCCAAACCCTGTATTAATGAGGGATAACATGGCAATGAGGAGAAAATCCAGAGTAACTTCAGCATGAGTGCAGTTATCTCTGCAGACAGCTCAGATTTTGTTGAAAGGCCATCACAGCCTCTCTCATCCCTCTGGATGTTACCCTGTCACATCCCTGGCCACCTGCAGCCAGTGACAAGTCACAGGTGGCCTCAAAACTGGCCCATCAGCCACTCCAGTCTCCATCCACTGATGGGGGGGAAATGATTTGTTAATAACAGGATGTGAACAGCTCAGTATCTGCTGAGGTTCTTGACTTCAGAGGAATTCCGAACTTTAAAATGGACACAGTTTCAACATCTTATTTTCACTCTGCACTTCACTTTGGAATAGTTCCAGGCAATACTATCCCTGTTATACAAAACCAGGTAGATAATGAGCATAGAGAAAAATATTCCTATTCCATCATCTAAAGCCTTATTCTTGTCTTTGCTATAGATAACCTCCAGTTTAAGGCTGAAACTTAGAATAACACATTTCCAAGGGAAAATATTTTTCAAGACAGATTTTCTGAACTGCACAGCTCTTATTCCTTTTAAGCAGCATCAAGCCTGAACTCTGCCGGGAAGCATTAAATCCTTAAAACATTTCTGTCTAAGACTTGAAAGGCACAAGGTGAAAGAATCTAAATGCAATCACTTCTCAGGATACTGAATGACCAGCCTGGAATAAGAAGCCCTTTTTCTGTCATATGAACCATGGTTTCAGTCAGCTTTTAATCCCTGGTCCACTGGGACATGTGAACCCAGTGCTCCGAGGTTTTTATCCCAACCTCAGCAGCCCCTGGTGTTGCAGGTAGGTTGGATATGCAGCAGAGATGGCCCAGCAAGGGCAGATTCTAAACATCTAAATTTGAAACAGACTTCAAAGCTGTTTCACTGACAGTGCATCAATATTTCCTTTCAGGAATCTTGGAGGGTTTTGTAAAACCTGTGTAAAACCCCACACTTTGGGTAATACTGCAGACAAACATTATTGCTCTTCTTACATTGAAATTCTCAAAGTTCATAAGTGCAATTCAGATGCACAAAAAGCTCATTTACTGGATATTTACATCTGGAAATAAGGTCTTACCAGCAATTTAAGAAGATAATTGTCTTTGCTTTAAAGACTTCTCTTTACACTTCAAAACTGAATGATGCCATCTCCAGAAATGAGAAAAATACCGTGTGCAAGATAATGCTTTATCCACATCCTCACCAAGCCCTGTAAAGCACCTTTCCACTTGATTTCAGTAGATGAAAGGGTATTTGTGAGTATAGCTGCATACAGTATTTAACAGTCCAGGAAACTCCATTAAAATGTAATGCATTCCCAGAGCCCCAGGTGAAAGTGCAGCTACTCAGATGCAAAGATTTTTAATAAGTGTCCTCCTCAAGATTTCAGCTCCACAGCTAACTATGTATAAAATTTCTAATAGATTCATTGTCCATTTTTATACAAGTCATTTAAATTTTAAGATGGCTGTGTGAGAATCTGATTTATAAAGTATATGATTCTTCAAGAGATTATGATCATGACATTAAGTCACTCAGAAATTAGATTCAGTTTCTGATCAACTGAATTGGTATTAAATATACTTATCCAATTATAAGCAGAGTGCAATTATACTGATACTTGAGCTAACTGCACATTAGGCATTGCAGCCAAAAATGTAAGAGAGATGGAGTGAACGAATGTTTGAAAGCACATTTTTAAAATAAAAGATGAGAGATTCAGATTAGAATTTAAGAGGAATTTCTTTACTCAGATGGCCAGAGGCCCTGGCACAGGGTGCCCAGAGAAGCTGTGGCTGCTCCTGGATTCCTGGCAGTGTCCAAGTCCAGGTTGGATGGGGCTTGGAGCACCCTGGGACAGTGGAAGTTGTCCCTGCTCCCCCTCTTTAAGGTCCCTTTCAACCTAAACCATTCCATGGTCCTGCAACTTTCTTTGGTTTTGTTCTATGGCCTCTCTGTTGATCTTTATTCAGTGTGCTAAGGCTTGTATCTGAAAGGCTAAAGTAAGATAATAATAAAATAAGCTAATCAGGCATCTCCTTTTGTTATCTATGCACTCTGTAGCCTCTGGTAACAATTATGGCATCAAACCACCCCAGAGTCCTCTCACCATCCCCTCACCAGCACATACTTGTGACTGGCAAAGGGAAAGACAACAGGGAACTCCACACAGGCAACTTAAAACCTTAAAACTTGTTTGTTTGGGCTTTTTTTAAATTCTAAAGCACTGTCTCACAGGGAGGCAGAGGAAATAATTATGATACTTGACGGTACTGCAGCCTTTCTAGCAGTTTAAGACTATTTTAAGATTAGATAATTAAGCAGAACAGGTCAATCAGGTCAGACACCTGCCAGGGTTAGGGTTTGGGTTAGGGATTATGGGTTAGGGTTTAGGGTTAGGGTTTGGGTTAGGAAGTGTCTCCAAGTAACCTGCCAGAGGTTACTTGGAGACACTCATGAACAAGGTAAGCACACACTGAATCTTCCTCAAAACACTCCCAGCCTTGAACACCTTCCCACCTTCCAGGTGGTGCTGGCAGTGCCCAGGCTCCCCAGGGAATGGTCCCAGCCCCGAGGCTGCCAGAGCTCCAGGAGCGTTTGGGCAGCGCTGCCAGGGATGCCCAGGGTGGGGTTGTTGGGGTGTCTGTGCAGGGACAGGAGCTGCCCTGGGGGATCCTCTGGGTCCCTCCTGGCTCAGGACATTCTGTGATTTCATGGACCAGCTTCACTGATATTCAAACATTCAGAATCACTGTGCACTTGGAATCTGGAAACTCCCGGGATAACTTCCACACCTTTGCCACACCCTGCCATCTGGCTGTCAGCTGGAAACAGAGGGGACAGGGGTGGTTTTGCCCTGGTGCCAGGCAGTGGCATGGGACAGTGACCCTGCAGAGAGAGCATCTGCCATGTGCTGAGCCAACACCCCAGGGATGAGACAGGGACTGCAGGATATTGCTTTTTCCATGGAAATGGCTGTACCCAGGAGGCACAACTGCTTTCCATCACATTCTGCACTTCCTACAAGACAGACTTCTCACCACACTATCAATATCAGCTTTGGTTCGTTTGGTTTTTTTGGGATTTTTTTTTTTAAATTCTAAAGCACTGTCTCACAGGGAGGAAATAATTATGATACTTGACTGTACTGCAGCCTTTCTAGCAGTTTAAGACTATTTTAAGATTAGATAATTAAGATAAACTTGATGATGAAGTCCCAGCTGGAATAAAGATGTTGTTTATCTGAAAACACTCATCTGTGGCAAAACCTAATAGAATTTCCCAAAACAGAGACTACAATTAATATGGATTTAAAAAAAAAAAAAAAAAGAAGGCAACTTTATTTTATTAGCACAGACACTAAAACCAATCCAAGTGAGGGGACTTGGTTTCAGATATAAAGATTATACCAGTATTGTGTAAGTCAGGTTTTGGTTTAATATTCTCTTTCTTCAGAGATGGAGATGATACAACCACAGACCATCTGCATCCAGCTGCAGGACAAGTGTGACCAGAGACTTTCTGAACACACTTGACCTGATTCCCAGTCACAGCAGCAACTTTTCCAACAGTCACACTGGTGACTCTGCTCCTCACACAAGCACCAGAGCTCAGAGCCAGCTGTGCTAGGAGATTTCTCACCTATCCAGAGCTAATTGCTACAACATTCCTGTAATGGAGGAGCTGCCACAAACATGGAATTCGATGGCTGAACTCTGAGCTGAAAAGAAGGAAATTAAAACCTGAGCTATTAAAAAGTGACCTCTTTCCCCAGTGCTGACAGCAGCCCCTGGGAACACTGAACTCGTGGTGACAGCACAGGCTGGGTGCCTCAAGTCAAAATTACAACAGTTATTAGCAGATCCTCAGCTAAATGATCTGATTTTGTTTTTCTAACCTACACTGAATGATAGAGGCAATAATGAGGTGTCCTCAAGAGAAAAATTACCAATGACACAGAGTATTATTTTCTTGCCCATGTCACCAAAGCTTTCTTGGGGTGGCTGGAAGACATCGTGGTGAGGACAGAAGTGAAACACTGTTTATTGCTATTTGGGAAAAGAAAATCCTTTTATTCTGAAGAAGTTTGGATGCCAATTTTGTGCAGCAGCAGTTTGTGAAACCATAGCTTCACTGTAGCAAAAGTTTGATTGTTCTTGGGTGAGGTTCCCACACTGAAGAAATCTCATCCAAACAATGCAGTGTGAGGGTGGTGCTAAGGCAGGTTCCAACCACTGCCTCCTGTCCCTGCACATCTCTGTTATTCATTCTTTGGAACTAGGAGTGCTGTGATGACACTGATGGATCCTCACAGCCAGTTCATCCTCACAGCTCAATTCATTCTTTTTCCAACCTGGAGAGGCTGGGGCATTCCAAGTTTCCTTCACTGCACCTCCCAGGCTCTATTTTGCTGGATTAAGGAAGCTGCATGCTCCTGTCTCCCCGTGGCAAAAATTTTAATTTATGCCAAGTCTCCTTATAGCCCTTCTTTACATCTGTGATGTGCTGAATTCATCTCTCCTCTGAAGGAGTTTGTGTGCTGTCCAGATGGAATCATCTTCCAGAATGCTCCAGATAAAATAATTTTGCATCTATATAACACATTCCTGGTTTGCCATCTTGCCTTACAGGACGACACTCTCTTTGCAGAAGCACATCTCAGACT
Source organism: Pycnonotus jocosus (assembly GCA_013400435.1). Lineage (NCBI taxonomy): Eukaryota > Metazoa > Chordata > Aves > Passeriformes > Pycnonotidae > Pycnonotus > Pycnonotus jocosus. The sequence continues at coordinate 66,500 of VWYP01016339.1, forward strand.
CATCTCAGTCTCCTGGTTTTAATGCTCCAACAGCCTCTTGTCATTTCCAACTGATTTCAAATCTTAAACCAAAAAAACTAATCAGTCCTGAGATGCATGACCTTGCACTCTGTAATATTAAATTACATCCCATTTTCTTTATTTCATCACATATCAAAATCCTAATTCCTCCTGTCTGATAATTTTATCCTCCTCCAGCTATGTGTGAGGGACTACCTAGAACAGCACATTCCTTGTTTTTATGTTCGGAGCAGCAGTGAAATAAACTAAAATTTCAAGAATTATCACTTTACTTCAGTTAGGATTCCTCCAGTTTGGTGCAGTAGAAAAGTATTAAAAAAGCTTACAGTGCCCAGAGTATTCTTAGACTCACACATTTCACTCATTTGTCTCTAGCAGTGCTATTAATCTTGAGTTAAATTTACTACACTCTGTTTTCCAAACCAGTCACAGAATCCTGGAATGGTTTGGGTTGGAAGGGACCTTAAAGTTCATCCAGTTCCAACACCCTCCCATGGGCAGGGACACCTTCCACTAGACCAGGCTGCCCATCCCTGTGCACATAAATAGTCTTTTGGTATCATCCAGGTAAACAGTGCATCCATGTACCAATTCCCTTGTAAAGTCTGTCTTTTAGAATCTATGTTAGTATTTCCAAAAACCTACACTTTTAATTAAACCTCTCCAGCCTTAGCAATCAACATTAAAAGATTCATCAGAAAATAAAAGAATTTATACCCTGTTGGACCAATCCTCCATGATTCAATTCCACACTTCACAATATTGAAAGTGTCAATTACGTGATTTAATATCTTAGATAAAGTCAGTGCGCTAACACGCTGGTACTAATTAAACAGGGCAATTATGAAATAGAATCTGACTTTCAGTCCTGGCAAACTGACAGTGTTTCACAGGTAAGAAGGTGACAATGTGAAACGCAGAAACAAGCAGAGTTCCTCTCATTTAACAAGTTCCACTTGACTTGCCCAAACTTGCAGTTAGTGTTTTGATATGAAGCATCAATAATCCAGAATCAGTAACTTGTAAGTACCTCCACTAGTTACTACAAAGTTAGATTTTTGCCTTACTGAATTTTGGGAGAATTCCAAAATATTGCTGAGCAGAAATGTTAGTTCTTACCCTGGCTTTGCAAGTTTTATTTTTATATACATATCATCAAATATATTCATATACAGACCTAGTGAAAGATCCAATCCTCTTTCTGCTAACTGGTACATTCAGGGAGCTGATTTGCATGACACCTGCTACCAACACTTACTTTCCTTCATGGTGTAAAAAACCTGTGTACAAACACGAGGGCAACAGATAACTCACTGACGACAGCAGCTGAGAATGCTTGGTCAGGAAACAAACCCTGGAAACTTGGTGAATTAGGTCTGTCCCTTGTTGCATAGAACAATGAGGTGGTGCTATACAATCTTTGGGATGTGATAAAAAAAGCTGTCAAAGCACAGAAATATAACTCAAGTCCGTTTTAAGGTGATTTTGATGAATCCCAGTGGACCAGACTATCATAAAGCTCATTACTAATTGAATAAGGATGTGGCATTGAGGAGTATAAATTATGCACCATGACTGTTTCCCTCTGCTGGTGCACAGTGCATTTATATTGGAGTGGAAGAGATGTCACCCACAGCAACAAACTTAAATTTCCTGAGAGAGTGCTCAGAGAAGAAAAACAAAACAAAACAAAACAAAAATAAACAAAACCCCTGACAACAAACACTAACCCCACATCATTCTGTAATACATTTACTCATTCTCAAAAAGAAGAGATGTGAACACATGAAAATCATAGAAACACAGAATGGTTTGGGTTGGAAAGAACCTTAAAAATCATCTTGTTCCACCCTCCTGCCATGGCAGGGACACCTTCCACTGTCCCAGGCTGCTCCAAAATCCAGTGTCCAACCTGGCCTTGGACACCACCAGGGATCCAGGGGCAGCCACAGATGCTCTGAACAGATAAATTCCCTTTCTAGCAGGCAACTTAGTTTGTTTAAAATATTGTTTGATTTTTCAGTTAGCTCAGCAGGTTTCCAGACTCCTACGAAGGTCATTTAATTCTGTCCATTAATCCATGATTTTCTACAACAGCCTAAAAAAAGCCTTTACTTGGTTCCTGGGAGTTTTGTGGATTTCCTGTACTCCAACAGGAAAAGGTTTCTAGGAAATACAGGAAGCAGTTTACTGAACTACCCATTTTCTACTTTTTAAAATTATTATTGAGATTTTAAACTATGTTCCTTTTCTATGTGACTTTGAAAAATCCATGATATGCCTGAAACCCCATACACCACAGGCATATAAAGAGACTTCATTAAATTATAACATTCTTATTTTAATATTTAAATTATTAAAATTGCTGCCACTCAGTACCAGCATTTTGAGGCAATTATAAAGTGTTTTCTGAGAGTTTTAAATCTTTTTGGCTGAGATATCAATCACAGGCCTTTTCCAAAAATGTCCCCTGGAATGGATATTCATCCTTTTTCCTTATGCTGGAGAGAAAAACTATATACCCAGCTGAATATGCAACTTTCCATTACTTGTATTATCATAGCACCCCAGAGAGCTGCATGAGGGCCAGAATGTCATCAAATGCAGGTTATTGAGCTAAAGCCTTTCACTTCTTTGGAATCTCTATTACACTCTAAAGTCCACAGTAATGGTTTCTCTGGATGGATGAGATGCTGGCAGTGTGCTGGGAGAGCAGGAGTTTAGGATTAATGCAAGGAGTCCAAGACTTGCTGCAAACACTGATTTACCTGCTGAAACTCTGCTTTCCTGTGTCTGAGCAAAGGGCCACTGCCAGCAATCCTTGGGAGAGGGGGGCTCTTGGGAGGGGAAAGTTGAAGGATTATAAACCATCTTATTTTTGCTATCATTTGTTTCCTAAAACACAGTTTAGAAGCTGCACTGGCCAATAATGATGCCCAAGTCATTTGAAGATAACATTGCTTTCCTTTCTAGGTTCCACCCCTATGCTGGAGACACAGGAAAAGAGAGCTCTGGGAGTCAGACATTGTGTACAAATGCCAGAGCACCTCTTTCCTGCAGTTCCATCCCAATATACAATATTTATGCTGGTAGGATACATTCAGGGGTTATCCACATCCTGCTTTTAACAGCCTGGTACCTTAATTCCCCCTCTGAGAACCCCTCAAGTTTACACCCACTACTTCCACAGCACGTAAAGAAGCAGTTGCCTTTAATTCACCCAATTCTGACTTGCTTGTTCACCAACAAGCCAGCCTCATTCAGGAAGGTGTCACAGGCTTTGAAATGCAAGGCTTCAGCTGTTTGCTTTGATTTTTTGACTTGACTCCTTCATGGCACTACAAGGCAGATTACAGACACTGACAACTACACATTAAGAAAAATAAAGAGGAATTCAAGTCTGAAGATTTGTCCATCTCCTGTCCTCACACAGACCACACAGTCTTTACCTAATTCAGGTCTCCAGGTGTTTTCATTACTCCTCAAAACGACCACACTGCTGTTGTCACCCAAAGATCACACTTGCTCTGCCTGAAAGATCCAAAAGCCTTAAAAAAACTGGACTGAAACTCTGGACCACCACCAGCTTCACCCTGCCACCTACAAAGAGAGAGACAGGGTACAGGGATGAAGGTTTATTCTTGTGCTGCAGCTCCTGGGAAACTACAAAGTAATGGATATATAACTTCTTCTGAGATCTCACATCTTCAACATAAAGTTCAAACCTCATTTTCAAACCTCATTTTCAATCAAAAACTACATTTTAAGGAAAGAATTGCTGTTTCTTTTTTTCCTCCCTGAAGTACAAAACACTGCATTCAAATAAATTCTCTGATCCTGTATAATTCATTTATTTTTATTTCAAACAGGATTTTTTTTTTTGTAGCAAGAAAGAGAGCATGGATTTCCTTCCACCTGTGAGCATTTTTGCAGACTCCAAAGCTTCCTGGTAGTTAATCACAGAATCATGGAATTGTGTGAGTTGGAAGGGACCTTAAAGATCATCTCATTCCACCCCCTGCCATGGACAGGGACACCTTCCACTGTCCCAGGCTGCTCCAACCTGGCCTTGGGCACTGCCAGGGATCCAGAGGCAGCCACAGCTGCTCTGGGCACCCTGTGCCAGGGCCTGCCCACCCTCACAGAAAAGTTTTTCCTTCTAATATCTAATCTAAAACTCCTTTTTGAGGAGTTTAAGGTCATTCCCCTTGTCTGTCACTCCATCCCCTGTCCCAAGTCCCTCTCCAGCTCTCTTGGAGCCCCTCGGGCTCTGGGAGGGCTCTGAGGCCTCCATGGAGGCTGAACAGCCCCGGCTCTCTCTTTACAGCCTGTCTTTACAGGAGGTGTCCCAGCCCTGCAGTCAGTGCTGGCCTCCTCTGGGCTCTGTCCAGCAGTCCTTCCTGCCCTGGTGCCCTGGGGTGACTTTATGAAGCTGTTCAGTGTGCTGTGTGTTGGGTTCTGTGCCTTGCAGACTGCTTCTGGGAGCGAAGGGGGAGCCAGAAGAAACGTGGAGTTTGTTTTGCAGAGTTCACTCCTCTGCATTCCTCTCTCCACACGGTGCTCGTCTGAGGCACGGACAGCAGCGGGACAGAATTTTTTTTTGCTTTTAGTTAGTTTAGCTAGCTGAGGCAGAAAAGTTCCCTGGAGTAATTTTTTTTCTTTTTCTTGGGACTGTTTAAACCTTCTCTGGACTGAAAAACCCAGAGGAGCACTGGTAGCTCACACCTGTGACCCACCAGGGCCTGGGCCTCGGCATTTTATCAGCACCAGAGGAGCTGATATGAGACTGAGGGAGCTGAGCTACAACCCACAGCAAGGGTTTTCTCAATTTGCCATCTCACTTGGGAATAAGGGAAGGTTTTATTGTTTCATATTATTCATTCTTTATGCTTATGGGCACTTTGTTTGGTAATAAAGTAGTTTTTTCCACTTTTCTCTGAAGTTCTTTCCTGGACCAGTTTGGGAGGGAAGGGCTGTTTAGGTCTGCTTCCTTAGAAGGGCCCTACTCAGGGGTTTTCTCCCAAATTTACCCTAAACCAGGACACAGGTCTATGTCCTTCCTATGCTGGGGACCCAAGTGTCCCTCCCCTGGCTGTGCCACAGGTCCCTGTGCCCTTTTCACAGCCTCTTGGGGCTCCCACAGAGCCCAACCTGCCCTGGGTGGATCCCAACAGCTCCTCTGGCTGCACACACACAAAATCCTGCTCTGGAGACCCCAGCCCTGCTCACCTGAGCACAAGGAGAACACCAGCAGCTCATTCCCCATCCCAGGCTGCAATTCCCAGGCACGTGCTGCTGTCACATTCACCAGTGAACACACCTGACACCCGTTGTAGGAATAGGGTAAAAAGCTGGCCTGTCATCTCTTCTAAGTGCTGCTAACAAGCAATTTTTAAGTTCCTATATGAAGCTGTTTTGAGAAGTTCCTTTAACACAACAATTATTCTGAGGGTGAAAAGTAAATGCACCTCTAATAACAAGGAATTTGTCCCATGAGAATCAGTAAAGAAAATATGTAAACAATCTGAGAATAGAGAGATTTGCTGGACAAATAAAATACCTTTTTACTAACCACTAGAATAATTAACAAGAAAGCCATTAACCAACTAGAAGTTACCCTTGAAGTTTGTAAAAACTGTATAGAAGACAGCATGCTGCTATAATAAAAGAGCCTTCTGAAGATTTTACTGCGTCACTCTGTGTGTAGTGTCCACCCTAACAATGACAACCCATGACTATAAAGCCTTCACCTACAATTTAGGTTTAAAAATCTCCTGAAAGGCAAACAACATTGGAAACACTTTCATAATGTGGGGTTGTGGGCTAGACACATCAATAAACAATTCAAATGCATCCTGGTGTGACTACATTGAAATAATGGGTAAGACCCATCAATTAGCAGGTCAGGCATTTCCCTTTCAAATTCTACCTTGGAAAAGAAAGCTGAATGGAAGAATAATTATATTACTCTTCCAGAAAAAGCAGTATTTCTGGAAAAGACAATGTTTTACTGGTCAGTACTTACCATCACTTTAGATTATGTGAAGAAGTCTTTAAGTGTTATTTTAGGGACCTTTCAATAGAATTTTCTAGCATTAATGATAATGCTGCATTACTTTTACTAAGTGCTTTTCACTTAGCTGGGAGAAACTTAAACACTGAGAGACTTTCAATTTGGGCTTGTTTGCAGACTTCCCTAACATTACACACAGGAAGAGATAGCCAGGCAAATAAATGAAAGTAGGAGCAGGACATAGATATGGAAATACAAGAGCCTGAAGACCTCATTTGACAGCTGCTCAGTGTATTAGGAAAATGTGGTTTAGCTCCAGCAGTGGCCTCTGATAATGGATTTCCTGAAGAACAACTTCAATACTACTGTAAAAACTCTGAGTTGAATTAATGCTGCTTGAGAAGATTCTCTTTCTCTGCCATGACTGCATTGTCCCTCCTTTCTATCTCTGCTGTACTAAACTGGCCATGAGCTGTATGACCTCCCCTCCTTTGTCACCAGCAGCTCTGGGTTTCATCTCTCAGATCCTTTCATGTTTTCTTCTGGTAGCAGCAGCACAGAGTTCAAATCAAGATGTAGGAACAGAAAGCAATGTTTGTCCTTTCCCTGCTCATTTTCTCTTTCAACTGATAATCCTAGGTGGGAAAAAAAAAAAAAAAGACTGCTTAAATTTAATTAATGGAGCTGAAAATTTCCGTTAAGAAGTCAACTACAGAATCACAAAAATTAGATTGAAATAAGTGTGCAGCTCATGACCCTGCCACTGCTGTAAATGAGCAAATGTTTTCACTGTACCAATGCCTGTGTGAAAGCAAAGGTTTAATTGCATTTTTTTCTGTGGTACAAGTGGACATATTAAAACTAAGCGTGGAGAGAGAGAGAGGAGTTAATTTGATAAATCTTCCAGGGCTGCAGAAAGGACAGCTGGTACTTAAAAAGCAAAATACTACAGTGTGAGCTTCCCCTCTCCCTCCCTTCCAACTTATTCTTATCAAAGCATCCCAGAGCTCTTCCAAGCTTTATCACTGACACTGCTGAGCCATACAAATGTTCATGAGGGCTGTTCACAAATCCAAAACCTAACATGCTGGGGGGTTTTTTTGTGTGTAGATCCTTTCCCTCCTTCTTCCAAGAGCAAAACCCTTGACTTTCCTGAGAAATTACAAAAATCTGGGGGGAAGGGGCTGAACCAAAATAAAATAAACCAAACAACAGCAATTTTTTCCTTGACTGTGTAAGAAAATGTCCCTTGGTTCCAATTACTGTCATGCAGCAGAGTTGATGAGATGTTGGGACTTGAACCTACCATGGCATTGCACGAGAGCCCCTGCAAGTCCCCGGCTTTAATCCAGTTTCACAAGCAGAAATGTCACTTAATCCCTTGGTAAATTGCTTTAAAAAAGATTGCTAAGTATGAAGCAGTCCAAGGAAGATATCAGACAGTTGCCAACTTCATGAAGGAGCACCCAGAAGTGCCAAACTCAATTTCATCCCATTCTGCCAGCGTTACACAATCTCCTGGTGTTTTTACTCCTTTCTTGATGTTGGCATGCTGTGGAACAGCAATAACCTTCCCCACAAACACAATTTAAATGGCAGAGCTTGTGAAGGTGCAAAAACTTGAACTCGGTGGAAAACTATTGGTTGTGCACCTGCCCACAAAAGCTTTCCATTAACCCTACTGCAGAGTTGCTTAAAAACAATCTGCCACTCTGAACAGCTACCCCACAAAGGCTTCCTTGCTGTGCATCCAAGGACTGACTGTGGAAACTTTTGGGGCTCCAGAGGAATATAACAGAAATATGAATGTCCTAGAGATGGCTCATCCTGTTGTCTTCAAACATAAATTGGATATTAAGAAGAAATTCTCCCCTGCGAGGGTGGGCAGGCCCTGGCACAGGGTGCCCAGAGAAGCCGGGGCTGCCCCTGGATCCCTGGCAGTGTCCAAGGCCAGGGTGGACAGGGCTTGGAACACCCTGGGATGGTGGAAGGTGTCCCTGCCCTGAGAATAGATGAATTTTAAGATCCCTTCCAACACAAACCATTTTGTAATTCTGTGATATTTGTTAATCACACTGCATTTGTTTACTAAAAATTCCTATGCTCTTTCCTCCACATCCCATCCTGCATTCAGCATCTCGTATATTCCTGGGTTTTGGTGTACTTGGGTTGGGCTGTTGTTTCTTTGGTTTGTTGTTTTTGTGTTTTTGTTGTGTGTGTGTTGTTTTTTTTTTCTTAAAAACAGATTTCAAATAACTGAACGTTCTTGAATAAAAAACACCAAAAGCCTGATGAAAATTCCATCCAGCAGCTGCTCTTCACCAGCAGCACTCTGGAGACAGACCATCACGGGACAGTGGGAGGGAAGGAAACAGCAGGGCAGCAAAATTCATTTGCTTTGCTGCAGTTTGTACGGGAGCTGCCCGTATGCCACCACCACCTGCAGCTCTGAGCATCGTCTGGAAAAGAAAACAAGCTGGGAAAATAACCACAGCCACTCCTCCAGCCACCACAGGCATGGAGAAGCTGTGACCACCAGAAGCACAGATCACCTTCTGTGTTACCTGAGCTGCACTGAGGAGAGCCAGGATCTCTCCTGCATTCACACTATAAAGGAATCCAAGCAGCTTTTGCTGCTCAAAGAATCCTCGTGCTCAGTGCATTCAGGCAATGACATGATCTTGTAATTTAGGAATTCCTCAGAGAGTGTTTGATTGTTCTAGAGGAACACAAGTGACTTTAAACTGTCTTTCAAATTAAACAGCATCAGTTCCCCTCAGAGGATGAGTTAGATATGAGTCTGCTTTACAACACAGAAAGGGATTGCTGTGACCACTGTTCCCTGGGAGGAAATTCCACTAATGGAAAGTGTGGAAACAAAAAATTCTCCATTTTCCTAATGTTTCCCACAAATCCAAGTGTCGCCACGTTGAAATGCAAAGTCATGTTCAATCTCTAAAACTCACAGAATCATTTAGGTTGAAAAAGACCCCCAAGATGATTGAATCCAACCATTCCCCAGCACTGCCATGGCCACCAATACCCCAGGTCCCCAAGTGCCACATCCACACACCTCTTAAATCCCTCCAGGGTCGGCAACTCCACCACTGCCCTGGGCAGCTGTGCAGAGCTTGACAACCCTTTCCAAAAAAACCTCTTCCTAAACCTCCCCAGTATAACTTGGGATCACATCTCTACACATGAAGAAGCAACAGTGCAAGAGAGAAACAAGCAGTAAAACAATAAATAACTGCTGAAGGCTGTGAATTTACACAAATTGAACTTCCTTTGACAGTTGTATACTCATAGCTGTGACCCTGCAAATGGCAGTGCAGATCAAATCCTAATTCTTAACGATTTTTCCAAAGCCTCTAAGCCAGTAAAGCTTTGCTAAACTCGGGAGTCATAAAATCTATTGTTCTGCTGCACCGCAACACTTAGAGAATTTGTCAATACTCAGAAAAATCACCATCCAAACCTCCTGCAGCTTCAAGCTCGTGGGAAAGCAAAGGGAGGGAATTAGGATCAGCTGGTTCACATACTGAATCCAAGTGGCAATGAAAGTACAATACTCAGGTTCTCAAAATCCAAGGTGTGACAAATCTGAAGTTTGTCTTAAATCACAAGGCACACTAGATGTATTTGCAGGATTAACTCCTGGAAGTAAAGAGCATTTGGATACTTGTGACACTTGGGATTTCTGTCCTTGCCTTTCCCACTTACAAATAGGTGCTGCAAGCCTTGGTATTAGAGAAATGTTTTACTGGAAGCACAAAGTACTTCTGTATTAGATGAAAAAAAATCTAAATTGTTACTTTGAACCCTTTTATTTTCTCCTCCCATTTATTTACATGAAGAATGATACACAGAAGAAGAAACAACTGCAGTTGACCAGAGAAAATTTCTTCTCTTTCATGGCAATTTTAGTGCTCAAACATCCCCAACAGGAGAGGAGGTCTCATTATGAATGTCAGTTTTCCTTTTCAGCAGTGCAACAAGCACAGATCAGCATCATCAGTTGTTTTCCTGACCTGTTTTGCACAAACCAAGCCCTCAAGCTCTAAAGACCTGAGCAGACCCTGAGGCACAATTGGTAGGAAGGAGAACATTCCTCCCAGTGCTGCAGAAACCATCAGTGACCCAGGTAACCTTGATTTCCAGGCTCAGCTGACAACAGAGCAAAAGCACTGCTATCATTAACACATCAAAACGAGGCAGAGATCAGCACTCTCCATGTGGAGTTTTTTACACAAAGCCGAGCTCTGCCACCCCTCACCCTCTGTCACAAACCCAACCTTCTAAAGGTGTTCTCAGTGCACGTTTGCTTCACACTGACTGCACACCCCAAACTCATCCCAAACCTCTCAGCTGCCCCAACACCTCCTCCAGAACAGCTATAATCAGGAGATGATTGACCTCCAGGAGACACACGGCCCATTTCAGCCAAACCAGGACAGAAAGGATGGAGAGAACATTTCCTTGCTTTCTTTCTTGCTTTTTTTTATTCTTTATCTTAATTTCTTTATTTCTTATTTATTATTATCTGCCTAACACACAGAACAAGAGGAAGGCACACTGCAGACAGCTCTCTGCACTTCTGATGACAACAGGACCTTCACTCGTTACCCTCACTTGTTTCAATCAAAGCAAAATAAACCCTGAACATGAAATAATCATTTTAAAACACTAACTTCAAACCAGGAACAGCAATTTTCTGGGAAATCATTCAAACATTTTTTTAATGTGCAACTACTATGTGCAATTCTACATGGAAGATGTTTGGACCTGCCACTTTAACCAATGGGAATTTAACCAATTTGTACTCTAAGCAGTCAATACAGCACTGAAAGAGTCTTCACAGAGAAGGCACAGACTAAATTTCCAGAAACAAAACTACTGCCACCGTGGCAACAAGGCAGCAAACAGCAAAAACTCCTTCAAAAACTGGGAAGCAATCTAATCACACCAATGCCAGGTGTATAATTTTTAAATGCAGTAATTCCTGGCACACTCTCTGCAAAAAGAAAACATTAAACTCTGTGTACAAATATTCACTGAAAATATGTTTACAGATGCACACTGTCTTGCAATAATTTAAAAAAATTGTAGTACTGCCTGGGATGATTTTCAACCAGGTGGGAAATAATCAGTGGCTTACAAATCTAGGATTGCAAATAAGCACAAGATTGGAAACATATACATATTCTGAAGCAAAAATCCTCCAGACAACTGCAGCTGAAAATGAAAAAGTAATAATTAGATTTGTTCCAAAGCATGTGGCTTTCAAAGCAAAGCTGTTCTCTACTTATTTAGGTGTCTCTAACCACACACACCCAAAAGTGTAAAGGCAAAATTCTAATGAGATCCACACAGCACTCAACTCAAGCTGGAATTACATCTTTGGGTTGGTTTTTGGCTGGTTTTTTTGTGTTTGTTTTGTTTTCTTGTTTGTTTGTTTGTTTTGGTGTTTTGTTTATTTGGTTTGGTTTTGTTTTGTGTATAGAAAGGAAACAGGAAAAGAGAATTAGGGTTTTGATTTCTGTTGTGTTCTTTTTAGAACATGTTTTTAGAGACAAGCCATATCTCAGAAATCAAAGCAGCATCAGCAATCCTGAATTCTAACAAAGAAGTACAAACACTAAACTATTTAAAGAGCTGATAAAACCAGTTCTACTTTCTCAGATGAGAGAAAGTGAAGGTCCTTTTGCAATAGTTCTCTGAAGCCGTTGAAAAGGTATCAACTTCAAGCAGACTTCACCAGGCTGAAGCTGGGAGTTGAAATGCACAGCATAATCCAGAGCAGAAGTCTCTGGTGATTTCTTTAGATTTTTCCCCAACTTGGCTGATGCCAAATACTGAGGTGGGTCAAGAGGACTTCAGAGAAGCAGCAGCTATGACAAATTTAACCCCAGCATTAACTGTGACAGCCTTAAATAAGGAATCATAGCTCAAGACAAGCATTAGTTGATCAGGAAGCCAGGGCCAGGCTGGAGGCCTCCATGCTGGAAGATCCAAAAGCCCTTGAGTTATAAACTGCTGGTTCCACACAATCACAACCAGCAATGTCAACCTGAAGGGTGGATCCAAAATGAATTTTTGGAGCAGTTGGGTAGAAGCCATGGTGAGGGTGAGTGGGCCCTGCTCAAGCCCTCTGCACAGATGAAGTCAAACATCTGAATGGGATGCTAATTAGTGCTTAACTACAGCTTTCATTTGAAAGGACATTGACATAAAAGTAGTTTTAGAGCTAGACTTAAACTTCTGGAGTTTGGCAAAGAAGCGTTTGCCACCTAAGACTTCAAGCCAGGACACAGAAAATACCTTCCTGATTTTAGAACTGAACGTGTACAGAAATAGAAGAGCACAAATGCACACCCATGGCTGCTGAACCAGGACACTGTTGCCAGAAAAAGGCTTTAGTGAAAAGGGGTGTTAAAAATAATAAAACAATAAAGTTTTGTGAAGCAAAGTTAATTAATAGGAATGAAATGGCATAATTAAAACATGCCAAAACAGCAACAATCAACCACCCCGATATGATATTCAGCGGAACAGAATAAGCCTTGACATGATACCCAGGAAAAATAAGCTTTCTGGAGTGTTGTTCCTTTTATCTCCTCTCATCCTCACGACTTCACTAGAGCACCTCCCTATCCCCTCCTACTGACCTGAGCCAGGCAGAGCAGGACTGAACACAGCTGGGTGCCCACTAATCTGGTACCTACTACAAAATTTGGTACTGATCCCCACCCACTTCCCCCTCCACCCTGCAGAATGTTATCCAAGACTAAACCCTGTTTGGAATTCATCTGAATGTGGCTATTTGCTTCAAAAAAACCACAATCAGGGAAAAGGAACAGAGAGCAGCTGGTACAGATAACTTGCCATGGGAGTGAAGTTTAGGAGTGAAAATGCTTTCCATCATTGCTGTCAGCCAGCCTTCAGCAGCAGCTGCACTGCAAACAGGAGCACAGATCACAGGCTCCGTGTGGATGAGAACCTGTTCTCACACAATGGCAAGTAGGTCACACAGGACTGATCTGGCCAGCTAAAAATGTCTGCAGAGATGCTCCAAATTCTCAAAAACCTCAAAAGGCACCACAGAGAAGTGCACGGCTCTCTGCTCGCCCTGCCTGTCCCAGTGGGGACAGCAAAGATTTCTGAGACTGTGTAAGAACAAAACACAGCCACAGTTCTCATTGTCTTGTGGTCTGAAATGGATGGGATTTAGAAGTGTGAATCTGCAAATTATTTCCACATCTTGCATCAAAAATATGAGTATGTAGAGGTCTCAGATTTCCCCTTTTCTTTTGGAGGGGTTCTAAGTTTCAAAGCACTGCATTTTTGGTCCCATAGCTGCCACTGCCCTCTGTACAGCAGAGCACACTCACCCACCCAGAATTACATCTGAAGAATTTTGCCCTATTATTTGCTTCACATGTACAGAGAGGAGAGAAAAACACGAAAATTGGACTTTCCTCACTCTCCCATTCCCTGCAAGCCATTTATCTTTCTCTCAAGAGCTGAGAGCAATTACTTGCTGTATTTCTATGCTGCTGCTAGTAATGAGTAGTTTCCTGTTGTAGAGTCAGGGCTGCTCAGGATTTCTACCATAATGACATAAAAAAGCTCAAATAAACTCTAAGCCAGTGCATCAAAAGAATGTGTTTATTACACCTTGCAAACATTTTTTTCCTTTTTTTTTCTTTTTTTCTTTTTTTTTTCTTTTTGCATTGAAAAAAACATCAGTTAAATGTGGCTGTTTCCATCAGCTGCAATTGTTTCCTGGTTTGGTTGTTTGTATTTGTTTGGGTTTTTTCCATGGAGACCTCAGTACAGAAGACAGAAACCCAAAGGACAGAGTTAATGTTTCTGTACCAAAGTTCTTGTAAGTTACAACAGATATTGCTTAATATGTTATGTTTTTCATGGTTTGTGATGTGTAAAAGCTGTGATAGCACTGTAATAATTAACTGATGGCATTGCTGACATGCTGCAGGTATAACTGCCCAAAGCAGAACCCCAAACAACATTCCTGTAACAAACTAATAATAAAGCCATTCTTATTGGTGCAAGGTTTCCCTTTCTCTTTGTCTGGCACAAGTTCAGAAAGCACAATTTGAAGGCTGACCTACAATTTGAACATTCCCTCTCTTCCACAAGCGACAAACACTTTGACTTTTCAGACAATGAAGTTGTCAGATTAAGAAATTCCTTCTTTGTTCTCCCAAAACACAGCTCAAGCCTTCCTCACCTAGCAGGAGCCTGTAACCTCCACTCCACCAGCAGTTTTTCCCTTTCTACTTTCCAGCCTCCCTATCCAGGGATTATTCCCTACAAACTCACCCAGCTCCTGCGAGCCCAGAGCCGGGTGCTGCTGGGAGCACAGGACACTGGAATTTCACTGCAATGTCTGTGGCACATGGCACTGTGCATCAGCATCTGCACATTGCCTGCCTTCCCCAGCAGCTGCTTTATGCACAGTGACGTTCTGCTGGAAGTCTGCTCCAGGGGATTGAGTACTATGGGATGGATTTCCAAACACAAGTTCCACAAGTAGGTCAAAGGCAGGCACCAGCTCTCACCTTCCACGGGCACCGCCGCTCCTGCAGCTGCGAGAGCTGCACAGGGGTTCAGGTGCTGGGAGCAAAGGGGTTATGAACAGCTTGCAGTGAGGAAAAAGCACAAATCCCAGGGTATGTGCACATAAACCATCAAGCAGGAAGGGAAACAGGCAGCACTCCCCTTTCCTGCCATCACTGCTGGCAGCAGAGCTCACCGCTCCACCTTTGGGGATGCTGACAGCCACATCTCAGCCTCCTGCTTACCTGAGCCTCATTGAGCCTCTCAGAGGCATAGTGACACAGGGGAGGGACAGGAGCAGGAGCACTGATGATGTTGCACATGCTTGAACTAGAATTTCCATGAGAAAACACAGGGTTTTCTCCGTGACAATGTGAAAAGCCCACAGGGAACATTTAGCTGTCAAAGATGCTGCTCCTTTCATCAAAAACAGGCTTCAGTGTGCAGTTTCCTTCCCTCCACACAGGGTGGGAGAGCAAAACAGGAGCAAAGCCTGCTCCTGGGAGAGCCACACAACCAAAAGGGAAGAATCTGCACAGAGTCCCTGGCACTCACATCCATCCAGCCTGCAAAATCCAAGAGGAGGGGGACCAATTTCCCAATAGCTTAATACTAACCTACACTCTGAATACTCTGTTGTGGCACTGGTGTCTCATGATCAGAATTAATTACAAGGCAAAGGAAGTAAAAGGCAGCAAAAATATGCTTCCAACATGACACTCTGAGGGTCCCAAAGATGTAACAGATTCAGCTGCACATTGGGAAGGACAAACTCACCTTGGTTCAAGGAAAGGGAGGTTGTGTTCTGTCCCAGCTGAGGATCTAAAAACCCTAAAAACTTAACAACCCTAAGAACTGCAAACATTTCTCTGGATTGTGCTGGCAAACCTGTTTGAAGACATCAGGCTGAGACAAAGCACCTCAGGCCGTCATGTCAGGCTACCCTGTCCTGTAAACCTTATAGATGGGTAGAATTTGTGAACAAGCCATTTTCTTAATCTTTGACCGCCCATGTCACAAGATGACCCAGCCTTTTATTCCTCATAATGCCTTTCTTAAGTCTGTCTACATATCCTACATGTCCATCACACCTACAGAGGGGACAAAGCTCCACAGGCAGCAGACCTCAACTGGTCAGCCAGTAGACCCATGCTTGTTGCCCAGATCCAAATTACAAAGCAGGAAAATTCTGAGATGCCACCACGAGAGATCTACAAAGCTTCACTGTCAGTTGTGAGAAAACATCCCAGCCCCCTGCCAGAACAATGTCACTCACTGCAGACCCGTGAAAACTGCACATATGGGGTGGCAGCAGGAGCCACACTTGGGGTTTGGTGTCTGCTGCAGGCAGAGGAACATGTACCTCAGCAGGTATTGTGAGAGCAGCCAGAAATGAAGGATGGTGGCACTTTCCTTACTATAGTTTATTTGTGTTTTCAACCACGTGGGTGGGTAAGGCAAGTGCTACTGTAACCATAGCTGTTCCTAAACAAAGAGCATTCCTGTAAACTCGGGGAATCTATTACAAAGCACAGAAAAATATTTTTACACACGGAGTCTAATAACATGTTTTGTCAATTAGCTCAGCCACCATTCAAAGGAGTCACCATCCTACCCTCTTCCCCTTCTTTCCTCCCATGAAATGGAAAAAGCAGCAGTTTTAGGAGTAGTTCTTAAACACAATTAGCATTTATTATAACTTCCCAGGTACAACCTACGCTTATCTCCCAACTGCACGAAGAGAGATCTCTTTGAGGGGTTATGATAAAAGTGGTTATTTCACAGCTGATCCCCACACACTGTTTTAACAAGTCTGCCCATTTCCAGAAAATCCTGTCACCCTATAATCTTCAGAAAGATTAAAGGTACATAACACAGCTTTAAAAACCCACATTGCTTAAGGTCTTTTATTACTCAGGTTTCCCCTAAACTCACTGCTCATTATTTCTCAGCCAAGAATTGAAATGAATTTCCTGTAATGCCACCAAGATGTCACTTTTAACAGGCAGCAATGGCTGCACTGCCAGAGCATCAAAGAGCACACCAGGACCATTATGTGAAGGAAAAGGTGAAAATAGAGCTGAATACCTTCCATCTCCTCAAGCAGTCTGAAGTGTTCCACCTTTAGCTCTGAATTTCCTGCACCTATCCCTTCTCTGCCTTGAGAAGGCACAGAGAGCTCTACACTCCTGAGAATAAGGATGTTCATCTTTAACCTGAAATCAAAGCCCCAAGTACCCCAGGGCTTGCTGTATGCCCCCCAGAAAAATGAGGTGTTAAGCACTGCTGCAATAATTAGAGGAAAATAACATGTTCCCATTTCTTCCCTCTTTTTTGTGAAGTTGTAACATCTTCCTGAATCGCTATTTTCTCTCATCTCCCCCTCACCCTTCTCGCTGTGGTTTTGTGAAGTGGCAGCCAAAAGCAGAGGTTTTTCCTAGGTAGGAACATGAAATTTAATTAGGTGCTCCCTCTCCTGCGAGGATGGGCTGGAGAGAGCCAGAATCAGAAGGCACAAGCTCCTTCTGGAAGGAACCCAAGAAAATTAAACTTCTCTTCAATCAGTAAGAGAGAAATGTTTATTCATGAAACCTCTGGCAGTGCTGAAACAGGAGAGGTGTTTCCAATCCCCCCACTATTTGCAAGGCATTTCCTCTCATTTGTATTAGGTTGAATCCCTCTGTTCCATTTTGGAAATCCAGCTCAGGATAACAGTGAGCCAAGTCCATCAGTTATTCCAGCCTCACTTACAGCTCTCTGAATTCCCTTCCCATTTTAGCTCACAGGTGGACACCACACCATCAGGAACCAGTTCTCTGTGCTGGTGCTGTAGCCAGCTTTTCCTGAATGTTACACACACCAGCTCATGCTTTACAGCTCACACCTTCATCTTATTGACTGCTGTGCTGGGAGGAGAACAAACCATTTCTAATCCCTGGTTGTTTTATCCTACCTTCTTTCATCAACAAGAAAAGTGCATCGTGTTGTACCAAACCAACCTTTCCTTTAGTGACTGTTTTACACCTCACTTCTTGCTGTTAATGCAACAGAGACACACTAAGGAAAATAACATTTCTTTCACACAGTTCCCCTCCTTCAGCAGTAGGGAAATCATGTGCAGAGCAGAATACTGCAATCATAGCATAAATACAATATAGCTCCTTACCAATGTGTGACTGAGACAAAGAAACCTCCAAGTCCTTTGCAGATACAAGTTCACAGGCCTGATTTTACAATTTTCCTTCCCTTGCCTACAGAAACAGGGCTAAGGAAAGCTTACACCTCTTTGTCTTTCTTAGCAGAGAATAGGCAGAAAGGGAATGGCACAGTTCTGACTTTACTCGCCCAGGCTGTTGATTCCAGAGGCAATTTCTGGATCTAATTCATTAAGCCAAGTTTTTACACTCCTTAGCATCCAAAGATAATGTGTGAGGTAATGCAGCTCATTAGGAACAATGTGGATCAATGTGGATCAATTCTTCACCCGGCCAAAGGGTGCCAAGGTGACTGAACTTGCAACTCCAGTGACCACATTTAACCTGAAGGAAAAACAACAGAATCTTGGAATACCACACCACCACCAGACTGTGTGAATGAAACACAAGTCAGGGCTTTCTGACCCTTTCTGTATGTCTGCCTTACACTCTAAAAGTGGAGTCCTGATAATGCAGTTTCCCCCTTCAGCCTAAAAACAGACCACACCCTGTGAGCTGCACTGATTTGTGGGGTGCAGTGGCCCAACATCCCTGCACACCTGGGGCCAAATCCTCCTCTGAGGACTTGAACTGGCCAATCTAAAAGCTTTGCCCAACACCTGTTCCCTTGGATTTGCTGTGGGAGAGTTTGCCAGCCTAGAAAAAACAAACCCAGGTTGCCATAGAAACAGAAATCCCATAGTAAAGCAAAAGGAAGAAATATTCAATTGTCAGCACAGACAGATTGATTGTTTAGGTTTCCCCTCACACGTGTAAAACCAACACAGGGCTTTGTGTCATTTACTCCCGAACTAAATCCCTTCCCAGTGGTTTCATGGGGTATTTATGAGGCTCTGGGCTGGTAACCTCCCTCCCTGCCACAGCCCCAGCCTCTCTTGGCTGCAGGAATGACCAGCCCAAGCACATGGGGCAGGGAGAGGGAGCACAGTGCCACCCCTCAAAACCATCACAGGGGCAAACAGAAGGGAAGAAAAGGATAAAACACCATAATTATTATTTCTAATTCCCTTTGGGCAACACTCCTTGAATAGCAATGGCTGCAGTCAGCTCTTTGCTGTGCAGGAGGTTTAAACACACAGCAGAGTGTTTGCAGAGCAGAGCCCAGCCCTGCCACACCATCCCTGCTCCGAAATCACTCACACCGCCTGCTAATGAAAAACCTCACCAACTTTATGACTAATTAATTGCTGTGCTGAGGTAAACTAAAGGAAGAGGAACATAGTGGATTGGAACAGCACAGCAGCTTGTCCAGGGCTCCAGCTCCAGCAGAAGGTGTAAGCAAGCAGCAGAAAAGATCATTCCAGGCAGTAACAAGGCTCCTGGGGAGGAAGGCAGTGCCTAACCCCAGGCCATGACTGCTTGGCTCATGGCTTAAAGCAGGCAGCTTTATCTCTCTTCTCAAACTTCATCCTACATAATTTAGCTGTGGATTTTCAAGTAAATGTCTAATCTTTTGCCAAGCCAGCTCGGTTATTTTCCTGAAATGCCTCGAGACAGAGTGGCACAAGTAAAATATGTGCTCCTTTTTATTCAGTTTTAAATACATTACCTTCCAAATTTCCTGGATGTCCTTTTGTTCCCACATTACCAGAGTGGCAAATAGCTGTTAAAAAGAACTGCACAGATGTTGCGTTCTCTCTGATGGATTTTTTTTGCGCATTATAAAACACAAAAATTAAAGATCACTGACTTGGATTTTCATTCTGGATTAGTTAATCAATCAAATGCACACCAAAAAAAGCGCAGAAGAAATTAGCTTGGAAAGGAGAACCAGGGAAGAGAAGAGTCCTGGTGAACACCAGGAGCACAGGGAGGTGAACAGGGGTGTGGAAGGACACTTGTAGATCAAAAAATTATTTTTCCTCAAAGTTCTTGAACTGAGACTGGGAACAGGATCTGAAGATGATGAACAGGCAGTAAAAATGAATACAAATATCTGCAGAACACAACTGGGAATCTTTAGTTTGGTTATGACACCACTGTTATACTAAGGGATCAGAGTACTCAGATCTTTTTATTGTTAGGAGCTTGAAAAATTCCCCTTCTGTGGAAGAAAAATTCTTTGCTTCCCCCCCCTCATTTAGGTAACAGCAAACAACAAAGTTCCAATAAATGTCCAAGGTGTGATCTGTGCAAAATGACTCTGAGAATCAACACTGCAAACCCAAGCTGTTTCCTAATGCAAACGCTACCTGAGATAACTTCCAAGAAGATATTACATATAAAAATTCCTTTCTAGACAGGCACAAAACATTTATGCATCTCCAGAACACGCTTTGAAAAGTAAAACTAATGAAAATTCAGTGTATTATATCACACACAACCCTTTCGACCTGATGCAAAATGCACTGACATCAGCAATAGCATTTGCAACCAAGTTCAAGGCAGGATGCCTGACATCCCCTCAGACTGGACTTGGTTTCTGGAAATCTAACCAAAAGGTCAATGAATTTTTAAATACTCACATTTTTAATTACCTGTAAATTGGTTCCTTAAAATTTTAAACAAGTAATTTTGCACCACCATTTCCCCATCTGTAACATTGGAAGAAATCTTCCACACTTTTCTGAAACAATAAAAAGCAATTCGGCAGGGCACATGTGCAAGGCACTTCCAATATGAACATTCTCCATGCTGCTAAATTATTCCATTCAAAAAAGACCAGAACCCCAAAATTCTGCAGACAATCAGGTCCTGTCAATTCAAACTCTTTCAGTTTGGGGTTGTTGATTTATTTGTGCACTCTAATTTCCCCAAGTTCTGCAAAATCCATGGATTTCAACTAATTTGAGTTAAGAAAATTTCTGTAAATTAAAGTCTGCAGTGCCCTAGAGTTTTAGGGGAAAAAAAAACAAAAACAAACCAAAACAAACAAACAAACAAAACCACAAAAACCAAAGCATTTTGCCTGTTTAAAGGAAAACCAGAGTTATCTCCTGGGAACAGCTACAACTGCTGAGTTCCTCTGCTGACACCCTGAGACAGCAGCAGGGAGAAGATGGACAGGGAGGGCACAACAAAATCCACTCCCGAATTCCTCGGAATCCTCTGTAACTCAGATTAAAAAACCCCAACTTTTTTGAAATTCCTGCATGCATCCTAGGCTTAGATGAAAATGGAAAAGTTATCTTTCACTTCTAGAGTTTTACAGAGTTGTTCATTTCCCTTTTTCTGTGATTTCTCTCAAGTGAAGGGGGAGGAAAACCCCTGCCACTTGGCATTAACAGAGTGTTGCACAGCCTCTTGCCTGAAGGAACAGCTTTTAAGCAAGTAACACCAAACTTCAGCAGAAAAAGCATCCCCCTTTACCTCAATTAGGAGATGAAAGGGGCCCCCTCAGGCCCCGAAGAAACCTGAAAGGACAGAGCAGCAAGAGCAGCAGGGGCAAGAGAGATTTATGATTTTACCTTAAGTGTTACAACTACAATCTGCAAGAAAAGTTTTCAATTTGCCAGACTTCCAATATGATTAAGGGCACGGTGTTTAGCTCAGTAGCATCAGTGTAAATCAGAGCAGAGCCACTCTGCTGACATTAATTACCTTGCACACTCGTTCAGCCCTCTGTGATAATGACAGAAGTATCAGCAGTTGTGGGTTCTCATCAGTGCTGTGTTTCCAGCAGACAATCCTGCATTGTGATTAACATCTGTCACTTGAATTTTGTTTTTGCATCTTCACCTTGGAGCACATTCTGCCCAAGAAAGGGTTTTATATAACTATCAGGACCTATAAGCTGTAACTAGCTTTTATAGAACTATCAGGAAAGAGCCAGGGAGCTCAAAAAAGTGAACAGTGCATATTTTAAGGTCACACCACTAAGATAAAAGTTTAGAAGCCTCATTGCTCAAGTCAATTCAAATTCAGCACTGAGGAGCTGACCAAGAACAGCTCTCCCTGGCTCAGGATGGAGGAGGGCTCTTGCTGGAGTTTAGATTTGCAGCTCATGCCCAGCACTCAAGCAAGGGAAAAACAGTGAGTGATGGTAACTGTAAATAGGATGGATAACTCACAGAAGTACACAGTGTCTTCTGAGTTTTAAACTCACAGAATATCGAATTC
Organism: Pycnonotus jocosus; assembly: GCA_013400435.1. Classification (NCBI taxonomy): domain Eukaryota; kingdom Metazoa; phylum Chordata; class Aves; order Passeriformes; family Pycnonotidae; genus Pycnonotus; species Pycnonotus jocosus. The sequence goes on from VWYP01016339.1 coordinate 88,391, forward strand.
AAGTGGTCTGTAATAAATTGTTCCTGCAAAAACAGGCCCAGGAAAGAGAGAGATGATGGTAATTCAAATGTGAGAGGTATGAAAATTGACATACAAGTTGCTGATGTGTGCAATCCCCCTTGAGAAAGAACAAGTTAAAAAAACACCCGAGTTCTTTAGTCAGTGGTGAGAATACAATGTTTTTGTGTCCTCTGTATAATTAACAGGCTGGAACAAGCCCCCTGCTCCCTCCTCCACTTAACAGGGGAGTTGCCATCCATCCAACACTGCTGAGAGTTCTCTGCCACAGAGTGCAGGAAGACAATGCTGACTTTCACAGGTGACATCTTATTCATTAAGGTTCCTCCACATCCACCTCTCCTTTGTCAGGCTCTTCTCCCTGAACACAAAGGCACAGCAGAACTCCCTGCAGCTCTTTTCTCTCCATGCTGACTCAATGCCACACAAACTCTCTCTGCCTCTCTCCTCCTGACCACCCCATGAACAATGGGACTTTGTCATGGGTGCTCTGTCTGCCACTCAAAAAAAATCACCTAAAGGAAATCATAAGTGCTAGCTGAGTGAAAAATCATTTTCCCTGTCTAAGGCAGTGGCCTGACCCCAGCCCTGTGTCAGCAGACACAGGGAAATCCTTTGTGGCTCTGATTACACAGATCTGCTTCAGGATGCTGCCAAAAGGTTCAGATTTGTAACCTGAAGAGCTGCAAAGCAAACAGCAAAGCAAACACACTCAAACCAAACTCACCAATATGGGCTGAGAAATACAAGAAAAAAACCCACTTTGAGTTCTGAAACTCCCAAAGTACACAAGAAACAGAAGGTAAAACTTTATTCAAATACAAATTTCTCTCAGCTGATGCTCCACATATCAATGAATATGAAAGCATTTAGCTCATGCCTGAAGTCTCTTCCACTCTTGGCAGCTGACAACTCCAACCAGCATGAGTGGGAGAGCCTTGGTGCCTGCCCATAGGAAATACTTGGTCTTGACCTCCTTGAGTTATATTGAGCTTTTCAAAGGGGTAATAGAAATAATGTTTAAAAAAAGAGAAAAAAGATCAGTCCTCCCACTCAACATAGACATTAATAATTCCTTTTGAACCAGCTTTAGATATAGCAAGCTTTAAAGAATAGCCATAAGTCCATTTTCCAACTTTAATCCCCTGATCTGTGCACTGGAATCAGGCAGCCAAGCAATTCATTGCCCAACACACATCTTCAGCAGCAAAGCTACTCTCAAAGAAGGTGTTCTGCAGTATCTATTCCTAATTGTTAAACATTGCATCTTTAACTCTGGAGCTGGTTTCAAACTCTGGTGAAAAGGTTGTAAATTAACTTTTTCCTCCCTTGCTCTGTCATTGGAGTGCACAGAAAATAATTAAAGAAAGGCAGAGGAAGCCAAAGACCATCTCGGACCTCCTCAGTTAAAAGAAAGGAGCAGACATTGTGACCAAGGCAAACATACAGCAAATCTCCCCCTGGATTTGGGGAGAGCAGCAGGAATCTGTCACACCCTCAGGACACATAAAACACACAGTGGCTCACAGTCAGTGATCTCCAGATGCTCAGGTAGGCTGCACCATAAAAGATGTGCCTGATCCAATCACTGCTGAGACCACCAAGTGACAATGAAGGTTTGTTCTCAGCATGCTGGTGACAAAGCCACTTAAAATGACAGAACTCACCCGAGTCTCCTCTGATCTTAGAGCTGAGATTTCAACAGCACTGACATTTTAAGGAAATCAAATACTTAATTTCTTTCTATTTATTCCATGCTGGGAAGCAGAGGTGAGTCTGCAGAACAAGGACATGGGGAGAAGTGATTTCATTGCACTATCACTGCCCAGCTGTGCCAGCACTGTTTCCCTGCTGGCCTCTCTTCCAGTAAATACGGGACCTAGCCTGGGCTGATCCTCACAGAGTCCACCCTGAGGGCAGGAATTCACCCTGGCAATGCCACACAACACACAGGCTCTCAAAAACTGAGCCCAAATGCTGCCACACACCTAAAAACACAACCAGAGAATGCACATCTGTGAGCAGACACAGAAAGAACACCCCGACAAAGAGGACACCTCTACAGCAGCACAGGAATGAACTGCACAGGTACAGAAAACTGATGTTGTGCAGGGTGATGTGGCCAATTAAGTTGCTTTAAAACACACATCCAAATAGCCATCCTAATTAGGCACAAGGAAAAAACCACTTTGTATCCCTTACTCAGATCCTTCTTTGTACTTGACTTTCTCTCCACTTCCAAGGAGGCAAATATTTGTCCTATCCCAGGAGGGAGGCCACAGTGAGATGTAATAAAGGACAGGACTTAATAACATGAGGTATTTACAGAAGAGCAGACAGAAAATATTGACTTGGCAGAACAGAAGGAACATCATTTGGAATGGTCTTCGGGTCAGGGTTACTGTGGCAGTGGTTGAAAAAACATCCAATTGATGCTGAGGTCCTGGGAAAAGGCAGGAAATTAAAAAGGGAAGATGCTGTATCAACATTTACCATTACTTTTAATACACAATTTAGATGATGAATTCCAATAAACCCCACAGCAGACAAAGAACACAATGCAAACTCTGCTTTATTTCTTTGTTGATAATGCAACGTATGCGAGAAGGGAGTGAAGTGCATCAGATCAAAATGTGAGGCAAGATTTCGAAAATATCTCAGAAACAGCAGCAGCTCTCAGTCTTGGACTTCAGGAGGACGAGTTACAAAGTGCTGCCAGTGCAGAGGATGTCTTTTCCCCCAGCTGGGTCCTTGGAAAGGGACACATTCCATCAGAGCTCCCAGGTCTCCAGCTGAGCTGCTCAGTGCTCCCCTTGCATAGAAAGATGGATTCTCTCCCCTGGAGATGCATGGAAAGGCAGGAACCACTTTTCCTATTTTCCTTCTTAGTTTTTGGCAAATGAGCATCTTGAAGAAAATAATACAATTTCAATATTTAAAGTGTTTGGGCCTCTCTCTGTTCAGTGCACAGAAGCTATACCCAGAGAGGAATGTTCTTTATTGTGTTACAGCAGCACAAATCCAAGTGCTTTCATTTTTACTTTTTTTTTTTTAAGCAATGATTTTACAGAGAGCAGGAAAAACTTGACCTGTTGACACCAACAGAATGTCTCAATCCCCACATTCCCCACTCCAAAACAACACAAAAGCAGCCCTGGTCCATGGTATCCCTCTGCACATCATCAGAATTCACAGGCTCTCCCACCTTCAGTTCCACTTTGGGGCACAGGTTCTCTCGACTGTGTTTGTATCACACACAACAAAATTGACCTGTCTGAACTATCACCACATGCAACAGGTGGAAACCAACCACTGTTAGAGAGGATGCTCCTCCAGAGGTACAACCCTGGCCTGAGAGGAGAGCTGCCTTGCTCACCAAGGAGTAGAAAGTCACCAAAAGGGCTGAGCAAAAACCTCGTGATTGATTTTTGGAACAGAGTGAGCCTGAGTTATTAAATATATATTTATCGATGAAAGGGCAAAACCTCTCAGTTCCTCCTCAGGCACAGCTACACCTGTCTGGATGCTCATCTCAACACTTGCAGGTACCTATTTTGGGAATTAATAGTGGTTAATGTGTCTCAGAAGCACGTCTGGCCTTTCCATGTTCTTTTTTGCTCCAGAGTGTGCACACCAGCTCTGTAAAGCTGCTGCCTGGTGTGTCTGCTGGCTCCAATCTTGTTAAGCGTTTGCATTCTATGCTGCTTCACAAAGTATCAAATAATCCACTTCAGCAGCCTTACTTAAAATTTATGGCATGGCAGCTGCAATCTTAAGCCTTGTGTTAATAAAAAAAGCATATAAATTTTCTTCCTGATCAGTAGCCGAGTTCACCAATAGATAATTTCTGCTTTATTTGAAAGCCTGATGAGACTCTGTGCTTACCCAGAATGAAAAAAAAAAAAAAAAAGTGGAATTTGCACAAAGTCAGACAGAAATTCAGGTTTGGAAAGTTAAGTGTCAGCAAGCCCCACTCCCTGGCTCTTAAAAAGCACCAACAGGTGAATCCAAACCACGGGAAGAATCCAGATACTGCAGTAAAGAAAGACAACTTTGCTCCTGCTGGAAAAGAGAGTTTTCAGTTTTCATCCCACCCTTGCAGCAATTGTGCTGACCAAAATCACAGGAAGCAGCAAGGAAGAGGGGGAGCTGGCAGGAGCATCCTTCTCAAGTGGTGATAACAGCCCATAGATTTGCTGCTCAGCTGTGATGCTGCTCTTTTCTAAATGCTTGACTTCTCAGACTTAATGTGGTGTGAAAGCTGGGCTTGCACGACATAGATAAACATAATTATCTCCTGCTCATACGGAGCATTATTTAAAAGAAGTTTTCCATATTCACAATTCGCCAGGATAAAGAGGATTTGCGGTGATCAGGAGGCCAGCAGAGTGAAAATGTGGGAATTAAGAACAAATCTGGAGTGTGCATTCACCCAAAAGAACATTTGAGAGACGACTAGCAAGGTATTATGGTTTGCTAGGAAAAAGCTTACTGACTTGAGAGAGAGTTGGAAAGGAAAACAGCCCTTGATCCCAGAGCAGGATGAAGCTCCTCAATCCAGGGAAATCACCTGGACTGTGCCCAGCACAGGAACCCTCAGGTCCCTGCTCATCCTTGACCTTCCCCACCCCCAAAGCCAGAAACACCCCCATTGTCTCCACATCACACTCAAGGTAAGTCAGTGGAAGTTTCTGCATGGCTCATATTACACCTATTTCAACTTTATATCTACCAAGTTACTTTAGTAATCAATTTTAATGTTTAAAAAAAAATCTTATAAGCTTATTTTCTCCTTCTGCAGACAGTAAGTTTAACTGCTTCATGTATTTAATCATCCTGAAACACCATTTTTCCCCAATTTCAATTCAAATGCATGCAGACAAATCAAAAGTAACAGCCAAATCTAATGAAAATAACACTTGATTCACCCAGTGACAGAAACATACAGAAAGCCAAGAACCCATATCCACATCCATCTCTAAACCTGCTTAAGTAAGTGTTTATAGCTTAAACATTGCAGTCTTAGCACTAAAAAACTCAGCTCTAAAATATACCCTGCACTAAGCTTTAAATGGATTTATCATCCACTGAGCATCTTACATGGGAAAATAACCAGGTAGAAAAGCAAAATAGAGCTACATCCTGCTTGCCAGCTTTCCAATCATCCTTAGAAACTGAAATGTTAAATTAAAACTTAAGAGATCAAGGCACTCCAGAGCTGGTTGAGCACAAGAGATGCCATCTCTCACTTTGGAGATGTCAGGGCTCAAGAGCAGCCAGCCGTTTTCCCATGGATGGGGTTGTCAAAGTGCTCTTCATCAGCTCACACTGGCTCTCAGGGATGCCAGGGAGCCTTTCCCCACTGACCCTGGCAGCAGCAGAGTCAGGGCACTATGGGCAGATTCCTGAAATCCTCAGCCTCCTCTGATCCTTGCACTGGGTGCTGTGGCTGCAGCCACCCCTCAGCACAGCCCTCTCTAATTTCTGCTCTCTGCTCACAGCCTGTTCAAAGTGGGATTTCAGCCTTAACTGACCCAAACCCAGCAATAACAAAATGCTACAACTCTGCCATTTGAAGAATGGAAGAGGCTTTCTTAGCCTTTCTCCTAGGCAGGAATAGGCTTCAGCAGTTGGTCATATTCATGTTTTTCTTTCCAAGTAAACTCAACCTCTGAGTGAGGATCCAGGTGTCAGCAGGGAAATCAACTGTGTCAGCAGGAGGAACACCTGCAGCAGCACATGGTCCTCAAGGATTTCACTGGGGAAGAGCTGACAGCAAACCCTGCACTGACAGAGCACGTGTTCCTCACAAGATGAACTTCCATCACTCTGAGATCTGCTTAAGATCCTACCGAAAAAAACCACCCTGCAACTTGGAAAACAAAGAAACACGAAAAATGGAAAACAATTTATCTGCTCCTGTTTGTTCCTCTCGTGTGCCAATCAAGGCACTGCCACCCACATAAACCATTCTTCTTTTTTCTGCCTCCCATTGGCAAATAGATGAAGGATATTGATTTGACTGGCAGAGAAATAAAAACAGATTCAGCTTCACTGAACTTTAATATAACATAATTTGAAGCTAAATGCATTACAGACTGGTATCCAACAAAACAGCACTTCAAATCTGAAAAAAACTTCATTCCACAGTAGGCCATGAGCAGGAATGGACCCAAATATTGTATTTGAAGGCCAGAGGCAGATCTTTCATGTAAAGTCAAAATAAAAGGAGATTTTATATCACACCAATGCCTAGAGAAAGATCCTCTGAGCTCAGATCCAATATTGAGTTTGTTCAACACTCACAATATGTTTGCATAAAAGCCACACTCCTGCTCCATCATCTGAGCACAAGAAATCAATCTCGGGGTATGGGGATAATCACAGTGACTATTCCAACACAGACATAACACAAGCATTAAAAGGAAAGGATAATCTTAATCACTGCTCCTTAATCCCAGCCCTTCCAAAGCCCCTGGAAGCACAGGGGGATTGAAGCCATGCAGAACACAGGCTGCTGAGCATTCTGCAACAAGAGGAAATTACCTCAAGCATCCCCTCCCCTCTCAACATCCTCTGTGTCAGCTGTGGGTCCCTGCAATTCCCCCTGCCCCAGTGCTTTGTGCTCACAGCCCCTTGTTCCCCCTTGTTCCAAAGGCAAGATAAGGACAAAACTCGGATTTTTTTTTTTCACACAAAACTCAGCTTTCAAATGAGAAACAAAATCTTTCAGGTGTTGCTGAGAAATGAAGCAACCGAGGTTATGAGCAGTGAACTGCTCATGATCAAGTGCTGCTCAAAGGATTAGTTTCAATGTTTAGCCCCTGATTCCACTCAATTCAGGAATCCAACAATTTTTCACATGCTCTTCATTATTGTGAAGTGAAGGAACATTGTCCCTATTGTGTGAATGAAAAACTGTCATGTAAGCACCACAGGACACACTTTCATGTGTAGCAATGTACCTAAAGCTGTAAGACGGCAATTAGCAAGGTTGAAAGCAGCAGCCAGGCACAGAACTCCTACTGCAAACCAGTGGGAACTAATCACTTAACACCTTCCTCAAAGTGGCATTAGGCTCCTAGATAGCTCCCATGTCCTTCACAGCATGGAAATTTATATCAGACTTGCACAAAACCTGCGGAGGACATCAAAGAGCTGAACCCAGACACTTCACACGCAGTCTCTGTACAGAAGGTCATTTGTTCTTGTCCCAAAAGGCCTGGAGAAGATGAGGGATGAGTGCTGGACTGTAGCCTTGGCACCTGGCTGGACAAGGATGGCTCAACACAGTGCAAATCCTCAGCATTTCATGGAGCCACAGAACGGTCTGGGTTGGGAGGGACCTTTATAAAATCTTGTTCCAGCCCCACTGTGCCACTGACATGAAAGCCCTAGAGAAGTGAAGCCTGGAGAGGAGGAGTTAATGTGCAAGTGGAAATCCTTGGAGCAGCAAAGATTCTGAATTTCTCAAGTAGTGAAACTGCAGGACCAGGCACTTTGTCTCATTTCCAGTTCTCAGCACATTCCTATACTTGTTACAACAGACCCAAGTGACCACACAACCCCCAGCACATGAAAAGAGTTTGAAGAGGCAAATAGAGAGCACAGTGCTCAGCCTCAGCTGCTTCCAGTGCAAGAAACACTGTCCTTTTAGTTCTTAGGGATTCTGAAGCAGCCTGTGCTGTCACCCACAAAAACAAACCCCCCAATTTCTGAAGCTTTGCCAAAGCAGAGCAAAGCCCCAAAAGAGTAGATTAATTTGGCTCCATTTGCCTTTGCAGCAGGCAGAGGGACCCAGCTCTCATCCCCTGCTCTCTCCAGGTCTGCTCTCCCTGCAGCCCCACCCTGACACAGCTCTGGGGCTCCCAGGGGTTTGTGCTGATGAGCTCAGACACCTCTCACATCGCCCAGCACTCCCCCAAAGCCCCTCTGCTCTGCCAGGAGCTCTGCTGGCACCATCCTGCCTCCCAGGCTCTCTCTCACAAAGCCAGGAAGAGACAAGGTGGAAGCTGCAGGCACAAATCCTCTCCCCTGCCTCCAAAGGCATGTGTCTCAGGAAACAACCAGCTCGGATTTCCTGCACCACCAAAACCCTTGTTTATCAAAAGCAAAACGAAGCAGCACAAACATACCTGCTGCAAATCTTTGTTCACAGTACAAGACTCTGTTTTATTTGTTCATTTGCTTGGGGTTTTTTTAAACGAGTCCTGAATTCAAGCACCCTCCAGGTTTTAATTTTGAGTTTTCTAGGACTGAAAAACACTTGCAACATTTGCCCAAACCTAGTTACTATTTCTGCCCAAGACAGGTTTCTTTTCTAGGACAGCAGAGAGAATGCAGAAAGCACCCAGGGATGGAAGATGAAGCTACACAGCAAATACATGTTTACACTGATACTGCAGACCTCAATGAATGTACAGCAAACCTGCAAGCCCACAAAAATGTTACTAAAAAAACTCATCAAATGTGCATGTACGAGAGCAGTACCAAAGTGGGGTGTCCTTTGTAATGCAAACTCTCTCACTGCAGGCTTTTAAATTCCTGGCAACCCGAGTGGTCCACAGATGCTAAATATTATTAGATCACTTCAGGGAAAGAACATGAAACACTGTTCTGTCAGATTCGCAGCTGCTGCTCCACAGAGTCTCAGACAATCTCAAATCAGGAAGAAGGGACACATTTTTTACAGTATATGGGTGATTAACCACTGGTGCAAACAGCAAAGGGAAGGATTGGAGCTGCCATATCTTGATGTTTGAGAGGAAAAGTTTCCAAAAGACACATTTAGACAAAACATAAGCTAGGTTTGCTAGGAGCTACAGTGCTTTTTTCAGCTCTGAGTGAAGGAAAATCAAAGCAGTAGTTTGACTACCAGAAGATGCAGTACCACTGGATGGTCCCTCCTGTGCCTAACTCCTGTGACTGAGTTTTAAGGGCTCACCCTCACACATAATTTTGCAAAAAACTTCTTCTGCTTAGAAAAGTGATGTCCCAGAGGTGGGCCATAGTCCATCCCATAATTCACTCCACAAGGTTTTCCTCAGGATGGTGACAGGCTGGAGTTGAGCACAACAGGACACCCACTTCTGAGAGAACTGCAACAAGAACCCTTTCTTCAGCCAGCTAATGGATTTTATGTGAGAGGATTTTAAGGCAATAAGTCAAGATTTCAAGCCTGCAGAGCCATGGAATATTAAAATGGTCTTACTTTAGATAACATAATTCTTTCATTCTTAACAAGCATTTTCTTATGATAGCATAATAATCCATAGTTTGAACTATTGCTTTGTTTCAAGGAAAAGTGATTACGGCACAAGCAAAGAGGATTCAATAAACTGGGTAATCTTTGCTGTCTGCTCTACAACATTTCAAACATCCTAAACTGTAAGAATTTAGCTCAAAGACAAGGAAAAAATAAAGGATAAACATTTCAATCTCCCAGCTTCAGATTTCACCACAATCCACACAAGAATCTCATTTCCAGTTCAACTTAGGCTTGAAGATTTGTATTTCTAACCTGGCCAATTTTCCCAGCTCTCTTAAGAAAATCAGTTCAAGGCAGAAATATAAAAGGGTTTGGGTTGGAGGAGACCTTAAAATTAATCCAGTTCCACCCCATGCCATGGGCAAGGACACCTTCCACTATCCCAGACTGCTCCAAGTCCCATCCAGCCTGGCCTGGGACACTGCCAGGGATCCAGGGACAGCCACAGCTTCTCTGAGCACCCTGTGCTAGAGGCTCATGGGGAAGAATTTCTTCTAAATCTCTCAATCTCCCCTCTCCAGAATTCCCATAGGTTCCTAAGAACATGTCTGGCACCACTGATCCCTGCATGGGATACCACAAATGTGAAGATCTAAACCATAGGAATGAAAAGATTTAGCTAGAGCAAAATATTTCAGAACTTTATTAAATCTAGAAAATGGTGATTGTGCTTTGGAAGGATGTTTTATTCTTGTTCCTTTAAAATAAAACCTGATTTTGCAATTACCTTTCTACGTAATCAGAGCAATCCTGTTAGTGCACAGCTAAATCTTCTGTTGTTCAGCAGTTTTCATCTCAAAATGAGAAAGTGTATGAAGGGACTGATGGTTTCCAAGGCAGGGTGCATAATTGCAACATGTTTTCAGAAACAATAATCTCATCTTTACCAGTGCTAAGCTTTACCTTTTACACATCTGTGCAAAACTGGATGTCTTCATTGTTCTTATGGGATCTTTATTCTCTTTTCTTTAGATTCCTTCTTTTCTCTCACTGTAATAAATTAATGTGTCACATACACAACAATTCCTAAACCTTGATGCTACATTAAGCCTCACACAAAAGCACAAACATCCCTTAAGCCTCAGGCTCAAAATCATTCCCACGTTCAGATGTTCTGGATGCAAATAATACCTTGTAGCTTTGAGAAAACTTAAATATTTAAATCAAAACAAAGAGAATCTCCGCAGCAGTGAAGTTTCAGGTTATTAATCCTTTACTACTGAGACTATATAGATGTCTTTGTCACCCCATAATACCACAATAAAAACTATCCAAAGACTCATTGACTCTAAATAAAAGACAGTTAAAATTTCTGTCAGTTATTCAATGACTAATTTCCATTTAGGTAAGATATCTGAATGGCTTTTATGGGTGCACAGGGAAAAAGAAGGAAGCACATATGAAAAAGTGCTTTTGACAGCCTCAACACTCAGATCACCCTTTATTTCAGTTTGACCCAGCAAGGCAGAACTTGCCTCATCAAAACAAATTGTGGAAGATTTAATGATTCTGTCTCTTTCATTACTTCCATATTGGTGATACTCCATGATTTTGTACTTCCAGCAACCTTACTTTGTTAAACTTTAAAATGAAATCTGAAAATATCATTATTTTACTTTATCTTGGAGTGACAAGTTCTCTGTTTTAATTGACGGTTTTTCAATTAAAGACTATTCATGCTATTGAATTTCATTCTCTTGATATGTCTTTATGTAATCTCAAGCACTCTGATCTGAGTCAGCAGGACTCAAAACCTCACATGCATGTATTTGACAGGATAAAGTGTTCTGCCTCTTACAGCACTGATCTCCAACCACTGCTCTGCTGGAGCTACTCAAATGGCAAAACTAAACAGAAAAAAAAAATAAAAAACAACCCAAATGATATCAGGATCTGAAAGCCAGAAACTCCCACACTAAAGCCAGCAATAATTTTTAAATCCAATATTGTCCCCAGAAGTTTTTACAGTTTGAAATACAAGGAGAGAAGCGAGGTTTGCACCTGTTTATCCACTGGAATACACAAATCCAACCCAAATCCACCCTGTGTGACACGGGCAGAGAAGGGAAGGCTCCAGGGACACCTCACTGAGGCCTCTCACTACTTAAAGGGAGCTCATAAAAAACCTGCAGAGTGACTTTTGACAGGGACTGATNCAGGAACTGCAGAAAAGAAGCAACAAATAGAGGGTAAAAGCAGAGAAGTGAATCCTTAGCAAGAAATTTAACAGAGAACAACTGATAATAACTGAGAGTTTTCAAGCTGCACCTCCCAAGTTTACAATCTTCACTTAGAGGGGCAGATATCACATGAATTTACAAGATTCTCCAGAGTGGTATTCAGCATACTGTGACTTTATAAAGCAGATAAATAGGCAAGAGCAAGAAAAACATAAGTGCATCTCCTTCATAAATTCACAACAGTGCCCAAAACTACAAATGGAACTCTCATGCATCTAAGTTTTAATTGGTATTTCTATTAAATAAAGGGATTATTTGCTTTCTCTCGTAGATTTTTTCAGTTACCTTCAGGTTCTCACCCCTTTTTAAGCAGGACAGATTAGTTTAATGAGACTTTGGATGAAGCACTCCAAGTCAAAAAGGTACAGAAAAACTATCATCCCCCTGCCAACAACCTTTGCCATGATTTATTAAATTGGAGCAAACAAAGAACTGCATCCTGCTACTACTGATTCAACAAAGGATTAGACACTGACATGGATAATGGAAAACCCTAAATCCATCAGATTGAATTGCAATAAATAAATAAACAAATCCTAAGACACATTAACCCTCTGCACCTTTCTAGCTGTATTTTCCTGTCTAGAGAACATCCCTAAGAGTTACACCAGGACTTTCCTCTGGTGTTTCCTCCATGCTCCTGTGATGTATCCCACAGCAATGGGACTGGGCACACAGCTGGTACTCAATTAATGAGTCCAATTAAATTAATTTGGATCCTGCCAAACCCAAATGCAAAAGGTGGTCTCAGAGAATTCCATTTTTTTCCCCTTAATACCTCGCACCCCTCAAAAAACAACACCAAAGAGCCACTGAAGACATGCCAAAATGAAGGTTTCACCTATTGTGTGATCAAAGTAATGTTTTATCTGATTTATAAATTCTGCTGCATCTCTTGCTACACAAGCCAAAAGCATTTGAGTGATAAATTACAGGGGTGCATGAAATTACAGACTGGGGGGGAACACCTTGTCAAAGATCCCAAGGGAAGGTGCAACATGCAAGATGCAGTCAAAACGAGTCAGAAAAAGCAGTTCCCTTTGCATGGCAAGTTCCTGGCTGTACAAATTTCACTTGGCTGGTGATTTGGGAGATTTTGGGGGTTTAGCAATCTGTATCCTGCTCCTCTTCCTCTGCAAGGGAAGCTGCCTAGAGGACATGGCCAATTATTCTCTTCCTTCCCCCATCTCTCACACTTTCCAAGAGCCATCTGCTCCAAGTTCCAGCTGAACAGCCCAGAGAGAGGCAGAGCAGCTTTGCTCAGCTCAGGCTTTGCCCTGGTGCTCTGACACAGCCTCTGCACAGGCACTGATTTCCCTGGAGGGCTCAAAGCAGAAGCAGCCCATGCTCATGTTAGTCAGGCACACACCTGGATATTGCTGCTAGCAAAGATTGTGACAAAAACCCAGAATCTGGGGTCCTGCAAAGACTGACAGAGCTGTCTGTGTCATTAATATAGGAGGGAGAGGTCTCTGTGGACAACTTCTGCCAAAAACTGCTCCTCTACGAGATCCAGGCTGAAGTTACCAGGAAAACTGTGCTACAGAGCAGGACAGAGGAAGAACAGGCAGGCAAAAAGCNGCTGTGCTACAGAGCTCCTCTAAGTCAGGCTGACAGGACACAGGAAGAACAGGCAGGCAAAAAGCCCTGCAAGGTTTGGAAGGGTGGGTTCATAACACCTCCTTCCTCTCACTGACATTGTCAAGGACACAGTTCCAACAGAGAGTGGGAAGTTTCCCCCAGGTGGAAGGGCTGTCACACCCAGCAGCCTCGGAAGGTGAGACATGTGCCCTGGGAATGAGAAGATTCAAGCTTCAGCCTCAGTTTCAAACTCTTCTCTGTCATCGAGTTCCTATTAAAAACCAGCCACTTTGAGCTGTCCTTCCCTCCAGGGGTAAAGGATTGAGGTGCCAGTGGCACTTAACAATAGGGAAGACTGGCTTAGGGAGCAGAAATGAACTTTTAAATTAAGCATGAAGGAAGGCACCACAATGGGTGTCTTGGAAATGTTGGTATACTCAGATAAGAAGAAAACAAAAAAAGTTCCTACATCAAAGCTGTGTTTCAGGAAAAAGAAGAGAAGCAAATTAAATCAAGTCTTCCCACTTTTCAGAAGGTGATCCCAACCATCCCAAGCCAACAACTGCAGTGGTTGCTGCCCTGGGATGGGTTGGTGGCACCAATCTCAGTCTCAGCACTTCAGTGCCCCCTGGACCGGGCACTCTCTGCCCCTGCAGCCAGGGCTGGAGGAGCTGTGCCCCATCCCTGCAGCAGGACAGGGCTGGGATCCCCTTGGAGCAGGACAGGGCTGGGATCCCCCTGCAGCAGGACAGGGCTGGGATCCCCCTGGAACAGGACAGGGCTGGGATCCTCCTGGACAGGACAGGGCTGGATCCCTGGAACAGGACAGGGCTGGGATCCCCCTGGAACAGGACAGGGCTGGATCCCCCTGGAGCAGGACAGGGCTGGGATCCCCCTGGAACAGGACAGGGCTGGGATCCTCCTGGACAGGACAGGGCTGGATCCCTGGAACAGGACAGGGCTGGGATCCCCCTGGAACAGGACAGGGCTGGGATCCTCCTGGACAGGACAGGGCTGGATCCCTGGAACAGGACAGGGCTGGGATCCCCCTGGAACAGGACAGGGCTGGGATCCTCCTGGACAGGACAGGGCTGGATCCCTGGAACAGGACAGGGCTGGGATCCCCCTGGAACAGGACAGGGCTGGGATCCTCCTGGACAGGACAGGGCTGGATCCCTGGAACAGGACAGGGCTGGGATCCCCCTGGAACAGGACAGGGCTGGNGACAGGGCTGGGATCCCCCTGCAGCAGGACAGGGCTGGATCCTCCTGGAGCAGGACAGGGCTGGGATCCCCCCAGAGCAGCCCCCCAGCACAGGCAGGGCTGGGTCACTCCTCTGCTGCTTCTCCACAACACTGAGCACCCTGGAGCGCAGCAGGGGAAAAGCAGCTGAGGATTTTCCCTCTGTGAGCCCGGGCACTGCCTGCAGATCCAGGTGTGCAGCTGGGAGCAGGCACTGGCTCCACAGCAGCACCAGGAAAAGGCTGCTGTGCTTCTCACCCCCTTTGGCCAAGGCTGGTGACAATCGCTGACAGTGTGCCGGTGGCTGAGGAGAGGCTGTGCAAATCTGGGACTCTTCCAAGGCTGATGTGCTTTCCAAATTTGAAGGGGTGCATTCCCCTGTCGATGCCGAGTGCCAAGGGCGTACCTGGAGACCAAGTCTCCTTCTCCTCTGGGGTTCTGAAACTCTCAAACACCTTTCAAAGAGAAATGCAAAATCCACCTAATACATATGGAAAGGAACACTCTCACTAAGCTATCAAGAAGTACAAGAGTTAGAGAAAGTGCAGGAGAGGCTGAGGCAGATTTTCAACATTTTTTTCCATAATAATGACCAAAATTTGCACAATACTAAAAGTCTCCCATGCAAATGCAAACATCACTATAATCCCTGTTAACAAAGCACACAGAGAAATTAAAGCAAGCTTAACTAAGCAACGTTTGTGAATATTAATGAGCCTAAAAGCTAAATCCAAGCTTTTAAAATTTAAAGTAAAGAGAGGATTGTTTTCAGACTAATTTGTATTTAAACTGGATGCTTTGCATGTGAAATGCAAGGAAGAGAATGAACTGTGGTGCCCTGGAAAAGCATTAAAAAGAGTGCAACAAAGTAAGATCTTTGAGAATTCTGAATATCTGGATCTATTCAGCTTTTAAGCTGATACAGTGAGATGTGCTCAAATATCAGTGGACAGTGTCTTATTCCAAATCTTCACATCCTGTTTTACTGTAAAGATCAAAATAATTTTTTTTTTCCTTCTGTTATAATTCAAACAGCAATGATTTTTCACCTGACCTGTTAAAGTGACGCATTTGCCATTCAGAGGAGTTTAGGACAAAAGTGGAACAGCTTCCACATCTGACATAGGCAGCTCAGGCTTGATTTGGTGAGGTTGAACATCCCTCACATCAACTTGAATGGTTTGAAATCCCACCAGCTTCAGCAAGGACAGAAATCACTTCAGATGGGATTTACCCAGATCTCAGGTGTTTATAACAGACACTCACATCACCTCTGCTCTCTTTGCAGTCAGTGAAGAGAAACTGATATTTTTATTCTGAATGTCATGTCAGCCTCCTGGAGATGCCTTGGTGAGATGGATCATCCTTGAGAACACCAATTCCTCTGCAGAGGCTCCAAAGGGAGCTGAGGGATCACTCCAGGGCAGCTGTCAGGGACACAGACACCTCACAGAGATGGATCTCACTCCTCAGGGCTCAGGAACCAAACAAACCCCACCCACCCACTCAAATTTGACCAAAATTTGAGAGCACCAGCTCAGTTCTTAGAACAGCCATGACCAGACTCCCTTTGCTTGGCCATCCTGAACTGACAGAGCTCCACCAGAAACATGGAATGGTTTGGGCTGGAAGGAAACGTAAAGGTTCATCTCCTTTTATCCTCTGCCATGGGCAGGGACACCTTCCACTGTCCCAGGCTGCTCCAAGCCCTGTCCAACCTGGCCTTGGACACTGCCAGGGATCCAGGGCAGCCACAGCTTCTCTGGGAATTCCATTCCAGGGCCTCCCCACCCTCCCAGGGAAGAATTCCTTCCCCATATCCCATCTATCCCTGTCCTTGGCAATGGGAAGCCATGCTCTTGTAAATAGTCTTTTCAGTACTTTTTAGTTTTGACATTTTGTTGTTCCATTTTCCCCTTTTCTTTTGACGTGTTTTGTTTGGGTGTTTTTAGTTCACAAGCACAGCAGAGCTGAGGTTTTTTATTGCCCCAAGTTCTACCACCAAGGGGGACAGTCTGAGCCCACTTGGTATCATAACAGAAACACCTGTCTGCTCTTTTCTGTGTTTGCAAACCTGCAGCCCATGAGGAAAAATCCATTTACTGTTTAATCCTGATAATGTAAAACAGACAGCAGAGAATGGCATGACAACTGCAGCAGTCTGTGAGAAAAGCCAGGGCACTGGAAGGCAGTGGTTGTGCTGGCCTGATCCCAACTCCAGGCATCCTCAGGAGTACACAAGTGCAGGGAGCACCGAGGCTGAGGCATGGAAACTCCAATCCCTTATCTATCCACAAAATACACCCAGAGATTTACAGAAAGAATTCAAGCAGTCACCAGGCAGCCTCAGCCATATCCTGACACCTCCTGATAAAAACCCTCCAAGCCCAAAAGAAACAAATCCCCCTTGGAAGGACAAATTCCCTGCACTGGGTCCTTCTGCTTTGCCTGCTTTCTGCTTGGATGGAGGGCAGCAACCCTAAAGTTTGAACCACTGGTAAAATAACAAAAAAATAAAAAATCTCAGGCCAGTTTGCTTCTGTGAACTCCCCTGTTCCTCCTCTCCCTGCCACCCCCTCAGTCCCTGAGCAGCACCCAGGGGAGCTCAGGCAGCTCAGCCTGGGTTATTCAGCTCACAGAGATCAGTGGTTACTGCAGTTCAAATGGTTCATTAACTCCTTGTGCTCGGACCCTGGAGAAAGGAACCCCCTGTCTGCAACAGATTTGCACGAAGGCAACGAAAGATAAATAAAATGATAATGTAAGACATGACAGAGTGAGCAAAGCAGGGCTTTACCCCCTTCTGTAAAGCCCCAAACAGGAGAATCCCCCCTTCCCCTGCAGAGATGACCCTAAGGGAGAGCTGCGACCTCCAGGCTTAAAGCTGGGCTTTACCTCCTGCCTTCCTGCACAAATAGGCTAAATAGCCTGGATGCCAGTCAGCACCACAGATGTGCAGACCCTAAAACACAACTGCTAACAAGGCTGGCAGCCTGGGCAGCGCTGGTAGGAACGAGGCTTCCCTGCCAATGACTCCCCAGTGCCACCCAACCCTGCACAGTAAAACCCTCGCCAGCGCTGCTCAGGGTGTGAATTCCTGCTCCACGGGAAAGGAACGGGGTTCCCAAGCACTACCTTTGTCCAAGCTGCCCTGCCTCCTCCCTGGCAGCCCCCCACCCCGTGCCCAGGTGCTGAAAGCTGCCTGTGGCTGGAGCCAGCTCATTTACTGCAGCCCTGACAAACACGGTGACATTTGCCAGAGTTTGATTCATCCCAGGCTGAAATCCTCATTCCCTGGAGGTAAATATTGCTGTCTAATGAGGAACAGTCACGCACAATTACACTGTGAGGCAGCAAATGGCTGAGGAGCTTGAGAAAGCTGATTTGTTAAACTAATTGCTGGAGGTAAGGGCTCGGGTGAGCCACGGCTCCAAACGCAATCCCAGCGCTTCCTCCTCGGGTGCTCTCCAGAAGGGTCCCTGGATCTGCCTCGAAAAGCGTACAGAATAAGCACAAAATAGAGGAGAAAGTAGCCTGAACTCTCACCTCTCTTTGTCTACGAGTTTCTTCACAGAGAAAGGAGCTTTGTTTAAAATGTGCACTTTGTAAGAAGCTGCAGCAGGAGCTCTCCTGCAGCCCCAGGAGCTGATCCCTGATGGAGCAGCACAACTCCCTCCAGACTGGGACCTCTCCCAGGCTGTGTTCAGACCAGCCTACAGCAGCAAGAAAATACCTGTGAAGGTCAGGCTTTAGCACAGGGTTGCTGTGGGTTTGTTATCTTCTTTTCTTCTGTTAGAGCTGGCATTAAATGCTTGAGAGGTGCAGTTTTCGTGTTTGGACTCAGATGTTTATTAATTCTTTTCTATGTTACAGTATCACAAGCCGTGAGTTCTAGCTAACAAGGTAGGAAATGGCTGTAACTTTTTCCAAGGTCTTTTAAGCACAAATGAACTGATTATGAGATGACACCTAAATTATTTTTACTTTTAACCCAATAACCAAACACCCATGGTCCACAAAACAGATTTTTCTACCCAATTACAATACATCACCCAGACCCAGGAAGAAGAAGGTGAAAAAAGAACTCAGCCTACTCCCTAAATCCTTCATCTTGGTCTATATACATTACTATATACTAAAATCTTAAATCCTTAGTTTTCCACCCTGTGATATCACACACTTCTATTCAAACTCCACACCCACAATCCCAGTGCTGTCACTCAATTTTGGAAGCTTCTCCACGGCCTCAGATCAAATGCAGTGTGTGCCTGGGGGTGAGTACCTGCTAGCACAGAAAGCCCCGAACTCCCAGCATCCAGGGCTCCAACGGGGTGCAGGTTTACCTTCCTGAGCAGTGCCACACCTGCCTGTCCTGCTCTCCAGAGCCACAGCAGCCTCCTGCAGCTGCAGCTCCTCATGCACATCACTGCTCCTCACAGGGGTCATCTGGCACTGAGTTAGGACAAGGCAGAAAAGCAGCCACAGAGATTTGTATTCCATCATAAAGACAGGCTGGAAAATAGCGGTGGATCACCGAGCAGGATGTGCAGCATCCCATATGCAGCATCCCATCCCTGAATTGCAGCTCTGCCTCTCCCAGGCACTCTTGCATCTTGCCCCATTCCTGCTCCACCTCCAGGAATGTCACCACATGCCAGCCAGGAACTTCCTGGCCCTTGAACTAAAACTATCTGGGTCTCAGTGTAATGTTACAGAGTTTCAGAACTTTTTGCTTTACACCCCCCTTAGGAGGGATTTCAGTTCAGGAGCACCTTTCAGGGGAGAAAAGAAAAAAGGGAGAAAGAGAGAAAGGGAACAAGAAACCCCCCTAGCAAACCCAGGAGCACAGACTTCTATAATTGATCCAGGAGGGAGATGAAACCATAATTAATCCATTTGGGAGATGGGGACGTCTCAAACCCCTTTTTTGGGAAGAGGGGGAATACCTGGTTATGTTCACTTTACAAACAAGCAAAAGCTAATTGCTTCAGAGTGCCAGCAAAATCTACCCAGGGAATTCATCCTCTTATCTAATGCCACCTGCAGCAGGACTGGGCTGCTCTGAATTAGAGCTGAGATCAAAGAGCACCTGTGCACAGCAAGATTTTGATTTCCTCCTCCCCTCTCTTTGCTCCACCAGACAGGTTTGTATTTCTGATCACACTGTCAGCTAAATTGTTACTTTTAATTACCAGGCATTCCCACTTCTCACCTCCCTCCTGGCACCTCCCAGTGATGAAAGCCCGAGGTTTCCATCATGGTTTGCAGCACTGGGAAGTGGGACAGGAGGGAAGAGCAGCTCCTTGCAGGATCCTTGCCCCTGCCAGGGAGTTTTTCTCTCAGCATCTGCAATTCATACACTCACTGATTCCCACTTGCTACTGCTAATAGGGGGCAGGTTAGACGTAGAACAGCATTAATTAGTTATAAATTGAAATTAATTATCATAATAATGAAAGGATGCACGAATGCAAAGTTTGCCTCTTTTGCAGTGGTATTTACAAAAGATAGATTAGCAAGGTAATTTGTGTTAGATTCTTACTACAAAACCCATGAGGGATTCAGAGCACAGCAATGGGAAACAGCTGCTTGGAGGCACTAATGACTAAACCATGACAAACCCAACACTTGCAGGGGATGGAAACACCTCTGACAATCAAATGTCATAAAGCAAAAATACATCCTGCTGTGTATCCTGTCTGCTGGGCACTCTGAACTGTTTGCTCTGAGGTTTCATTGATTTGAAGTGCAGCTCTGTGGTGGGAGCTGGATGTACACAGCAGCTGCCAGGGCTGCCTCTGGACAGTGCAGGATGAGTTTCAGCTCTTTTAGGGCCATCCCTGGGCAGCCCAGCTCACACCAAACCCGTGGTGAAGCCCTGGGAGCCAGCAGTGACCACTCAGAGCCCCAGCTGTGCTTCCATGGCACAATTCTTCCTCTATTTACCGAAGGCTAGAGCAGAGAAAGAGGCCAAAGTGATCTGCAGAACACAGCAGAGAGCACCACACAAAATATCCTGGGCCTTGGAAGACAGACAGACAGACAGACAGACTCCCCTCTCCATGTCCCTGCTTGGATTAAGATAAAAGACACTCTCTGGAAGTTCGTGTGAGTTGGTTTAACAATCCCCATAACTGGCTGGGAATCAGTAGTTTTAATTGCAACAAATTAAGCTCACTCATCACTTCCCCTTTATTAAGATTTTTGATTTATTTGGTAACAGTAACAATACCAGCAGCTGGAGTAAACATTCTTTTTTGGGTAGAGCAGACTCAGTGCTGAGAAAAGGCTGAGAACACTGACTGAAGGCAAAGGAGAGCCAAGCTGGGACAGCAGAGAAGAATTCTTATTCCAATGCCCAGACTTGCTCTCAGATCTGACTGTGAAAAAGTGTTTGTTTTACACTGGGAATCCACTGGAACTAAGCCACAGGCTCCTGAGGACCTTCCATTCTGCACAGGAGCAGAGCACCATGAACCAGATACCTTGGGAAAAGCAGGGAAAGGTCACTCAGGACAATGGAACAGGGTACAGGATGGGCAGGGAAATTTTTAAAGATGGAGTTTTGGCTTTCCATTGAATCCTAAAATCATTTAGGTTGGAAGGAGCCTTTAAAAGCACCAAGTCCAACTGCTCTGCTTGGTTCAGCTGCAATTTTGTGGGCCAGCAAACTCCCTCCCTGGAATAACTTTATTTATTTATCAGGGGATCAAGTGTGGTGTTTGACATGGATAAAAGGAATGGCTGAAAACAAGGTGAGGGAGGCTGGAGCAGGTTTTAATCCCATTATCTGAGCAGAGATGTCCCTTACAGGCAATGTGCAGGTACAAACCAGCACTGGCACAAACTACACACTGTGTAAAGCAAGAGTAACTTTCCATCAACCCCCTGAAAGGCCTTTTAGTCCTCTAAGTGGAAGTTTGTACATTCCTCATTCATTTACCATCCCCAGTGGGTTCTGTACTAAATTAAGTGTTTATACAGCGCTTTGAAGATGTAAAGCACTGAAAGTGGCAAACACTTTCACTAGATATCAAAGAGCTACAGCTCCTAGAGACTAAGCAGATCCATCAGCTGAAATAATTGGTTGCACCTAAAACTGACAAAGTAGAATTGCAGAAATGTCTTTTTTTTCTTTTTTTTTTTTTTTTCTCTCATAGTATATAGACAGGAAAATACAGATTCACACTCGGATTTGCACTTGAAGGAAGCAGATCATGGCAGGATTATTTTATCCAAAGGATTCCCTTGGTGGGAGGAGCACTGCCTTTCTCTTAAGGACTCAGTGTTGGACACAGCTGGAAATAAGGCACTAAGGATGACAGGTAACTGCTGTAAATCATGATGGAAAATGCAGTGTCTTTGGTTTAGGTCTATTTTACCAAAGATGGAGTCTGCTGACTTTGCTGTTCCTGACTCCAGAAGTGCACAGGCTATCCACAAGTGAGAAAATACCTGGACAACAGGGAAAAAATATAGGAAAGGCTGCCCTGAGAAGCAAAGGAAATTATTTATTGTTACTCTCCATGGCTCTTCAGTATCAAACCAGCACTGCCAACTGTGCTGAAGGTGGGAAGAGACCCATTACCTTCCCCAGTGCCTCCCCTGCAGCCTCCAAATGATGAGGAAAAAAAAAAATTTTTTTTTTTTTTAAAAGGCAGATTAGAACTGCTGCTAATTAAGCTAAAAATATGCCATAATGGGAATATTAAAGAGTAAAAAAATCCAATCAATGGAAAAGGCACTGACATAGCAGCAGTGAGGCAGCTCCAGCTGTTGGGGCACATCTGGCCAATAAAAATGACTCTACCACCAACTCCTTTATCCCAGTGAAGGACCAAAAGCAGATTTGGCAGGGAGTGGGTGTATCATGCACGGGAAGGGATTGACAGAAGTGCAGCACTTCTGCTGTTTGGGGGATTCTCCCCACATTAAATCTGGCAGGTCAGAGGTGTGACCCTGCCTTTGCTCCGTGTCCAAAACCCTCCTGAGCCTCCTGACCTGCCAGGGACAGCAAGGGTTAATCACTCTCAGATGCTTTGGATGCCAGAAAACATTCATTTGGCACTTTATAGTAAAAACAATGATAGGAGAGCTTTCCCCCTCCTCATTTATTGTGAGCAGTTATTTTATTTACCAACTCCTCTTTAAATATCTCCACCTATTTTGACTGAGGGGTTGGAGCTCTGTGATTTGTGTCCTCATCTTAACCCTCTCCTGAACTGCAAATGCAGCTCTGTTAGTGACAGCTCACAAAGCTTACCCAGATAATGCACCCAGCAATGTGACAGCTCCAAAACACCCAGGTTTATTTGTACAGTGCTTCTAAAGGAGCAGAGATAGAGATAGATAGAGATAGAGATAGAGATAGATAGAGGACAGGAAATTAACCATTCTGATTATTATTTAAAATGTAACTTTAATATTTTCACATAGATTCTAATAAAGGCAATTTTATTAGGGGAAGGGTGGAAAAGATAAAGCAGAAATTCTGTGGGAACTCTCTCCTATCTTCCTGAAGGAAGCTTTAGGATCCCAACCACTCTGGTTATTGTTGTAGCATTGAAATGGCCTTTAATTCCCATTATAAACTGCCACCTGACTTTCATCTAGGTGTGACTGATCCCCACTCACACTTTCATTCATTAACAGGCCAACTGCCACAGATTTATCTCAATCTGTTTTCAGGTTTGACCACCAGCTTGACAAAAAGGAGGAGATGTCTGAGGGAGGTACAGGAGCCTGGCTTCAGCCCTGTGCCAACAGCAGAGCACAAGAAATCAAAGGTGAGCTAAAGGTGAGAGAAAGCCTGAGAGCCCACCAGTGTGACAGTGGGTAAAGGGGGAAAAAAAACAGATTTGGGCAAAATATCAAGAAGGGATGAAGACACCAAGTTGTGCTGAAGGGGCTGCTGTGAGCAGCACAGGTAGAGCTGCCTCACCTGAAGGAGGGAACAAAGATGATGGAGGAACTCTCTCCTCTCTGGTGTGCAGTGAAAGGACAAGAGGAGGAAAAGGTCAAATGCTGTTATTCTTCTTTAAACATAAGCATTAATTTTTATCATAACCTTGATTGAACACTAAAACTGATTCACCCATAAAAGCTGTGGAGTTTCCACCTTTGGAGATACTTAAAATTAGACAAAGCCCAGAACAACCTGCTCCAGCTGACCCTGCTTTGAGGACAGAGAAGATATTTAAGGATCTCCAGAGACACCATTTAACCTCAGCAACTCTGTCATCCAATACCATCTGGAAGGAGAAGACCTTGGAACCCTCAGAACCAGCTCCTCTCAATCCAACATCCCAAAATCAGAGAAAAGGACTCAAGATGGCTTTAAGGTACAGGATGCTCCAAACATGAACTGCTTCCTCTGTCTCACCAGAACCTCACCAAGCTCCTCTCCATCTTTTAGTGCCCTTTAATGCCCAATCCCTTCCCAGCCAATACAGGAATGTTCTATCTGCCTTATTTCCTTTAGGACCCTTTTCAATATCACCTCTCCAAATCCACAGCAGATGTCACATGGTAATAAAATCACCCTCCAGGGAATGAGAGCTGCAATGCAAACGGGAACATCTTGATCAAATCCAATTTTCGTTTCGGGAAAAATTTCTCTCAGGAGAAGAGCTGTGGTTTAATGGCTCCAAATTTAGCTCCTGAGTGCCTCCTCACAAGTCTAAAAGCTCCCAGACAGTCTACACAAACATATGGATCTCAGAATGCCCAGGCTGGCCATTAAAAGGGGAAGTTCTTGGAAGTGCAAGTGGAATATAGAGCAGGCAGTCCCTGTGTCTGGAGGCTGATTTTGGTGATGGCAGCTGGTGAGATGCTAGTGAGGGAGTGAATTCCCTCACAGGGCAGAGTCTTCAAGGAAACACAAGGTTGTTTTGGGCTCTTGAGAGGAATTCAGAGCTCAGAAGTGGCTGGAACGAGCAGTGTCTGGCCTAATCTTCTCCCAAATAACCCAAGGAAAAAGTTTGCAAGCTGCAAATTGCAACAGAAAACTTCCTGTGGTGCATTACAGACAGATTTCTGCCTCACACCCCAGCCCAGCTCGGTGCAGAGCCCAGCTCAGCTCTCTCAGCCCCCCTCTCCTCCCCAGCACTGCTGGCTCCTGCTGGCTCCCAGGACACAGCCACTGCTTTGTACCGGGCTCCTGCACACAGGGAAAAATGCCTTCCTCACTGCTGGGGCTGGCTTTTGTTTCACCTGAAGGGAAAAAACAGCCCCACAAAGGCAGCTGCAGGTCCCTGGCCAGAGCTGGGATGGATTTTGACCAAAGGCAGGCACAGAGCCCCATGGGGTTCCAGAAGCACAAGGTGCCCATGCTGAACACAGCCATCCACCTGCAGCAGCAGAACAACAGGAAATTAACCTCAACAGTCACTTTAAACAGCAAAAAAAACATCTACAGAGGTAAAACGCCAGGTCTGAATGCAGGCCAGAGCAGGACTGCACTGAACAGAGGTGTTTATTTTTAAATGAAGATAAAGGAGCCAGTAAATCATTCCCACACGGGCCACAGCAGAGCTGGCAGAGGGCAGGGTCTTTCAAAGGTTACCCAGAATTAAAACAGCAACTTGGAATCTAAAAGCCAAAACCCCTCTGCTCCATCCAGAGTCATCCTGCCCATGGAGCAGCTGTGGTGGCAGGAAGAGAGGCAGGATGCTCTGAATTTCCATTCTTTATGATCCATAGCAGTCACTTTGGAGAGACACAGCAAACTGGCATTTTTCTAACCTTCCCAATGAAATCCTCATCCCAAACTTGATTCTGTCCAGCAAGAACAGCATCACAAGTTGTGGGCAGAGCAGAGAGAAAGCGATGATCCCTCTAGTCACCACATCTATATTTTTTTTCCATCTCTCTGCTGATCTCAGACTAATTCCTATTGACTCAGGGGCTCTCAGGAGGCTCTGCCTGGCCCAGCACTCCCATGCTCCCTGCATTAACTGCAGAAAGTGCCAGGGATTCTCCCAGTGCCATGAATCAGCTACTGAAATGCCCACACAGCAATCTCCTGATGCACACACCTTCCTCTGCTACCCACTGCCCAAGCCAGCCGCCCCAAAAAAGTGCAGAAATAATTCTTTTTAAAATCTATTCTTACATAATCCTGCAGGAAACATCAAAAGGAAACTGCTTTCTACTGTTTACTTGTTAAATACCTTTTTTTTTCCTTATGTAACTAAAGAAAATTAAGAGTGGGAGATTTCTAACAAGCAAAGTTCAGCTCCAGTTGGGATGAAGCTGGCACAGGCTTCTGTGGGGAAATAAAACCTAAACCTCATCAAGTGGTTTTTAAATTCCACCCTAAAACTAACAAGCTTAAGGAAAACAAGCTGAAATTTGGCTTTGCACATTACTGCCTTTTCTGTTTCTGTGGTAGCAGCAAATGTCTGCAGGAAGCTCAGTACATTAAACACTCTCCAGAGCTAAGGTCTGTACTTGCACTCTGCAAATGGAGAAAGTAGAAGGGATTGATTTGCCCAAAAGCCACGAGACAGACAAGGACTCAGCTGAACACACAGCCCAGAGCCTCTCCATCTGCTGCTCCTCTCCCAGCCTGCTGCAGGGTAGGGTAACACAATCTGGATTATGTTTCCTGGTCTAACTGCATCTCCAAAGAGGTAATAGATCTAGACTGGAATGTCCTCACACTGATGGTTTGCTCAGAGACCAAACTTTGATGAAGAATTTCTCATTTGGATAAACCAAAGCCATTCTCATTTTAATTTAACATTTCACTTCTGTAATGAACAGAAGAATCAAAGGCACTGGAGATTTCTGCCAGGCTATAATAGAAGTCGAATGCAAAGTTTAGTTCAAAATTTCTGGGTCAGAAAAAAAAATTCAAACATGAAAATATTTGCATTCCAAATCAGAGTAAGGAGCTGAATTTCTTTTAACCTCTGAAATAGGAGTTGTTTTGATCATCTTTTTAATCAAAATGACACATTCTGATATTTCAGAATCACTTCTCTGAGCCCCCAAAGCTGCAAGCCAGCCTGATATGAATGTTCAAGGAATGTTTTCCTGCTGAGCTTCGCTCTCCTGGCAGGACCAGCCCTTTGTGGAGGCCCCATTTCAGCTGATCCATCAGAATTTGGGAATGTTACTGCAGGAGATGCAGCTCAAACCCTTTATCCTTAAGCTCAGCAGCTTCACAAGTGCCAGGAGGAGAATAAAATAAAGCCACAGTTTCTCCAATTCAAAATAAAACACTGGAAGTTGAGACACTTCAAGCACCAATATTTTTGTATGGACCATGAAAAAAGCTCTGTTTCCTTTCAAGTGCAAGAGGGAAGTTGCTTGCTTGTCTTCAAAGCTGTCTTCAAACTTCCATTGAGAAACTGGCTTAGAAGTGAACACACTTTCTGCCATAAAATAATTACAGTTAACAATTCCCAAACAGCTTTTATTGAAAACTGTGATTTAATTCATATTTGAACTGTTCATTGAAATTTTTTTCCCCTCAGTGCTCATTTAAAACTAAATAGTGGTTGATGGGCCACTAGAATTAATTCCAATTGTCATTAGCCTTCACAATTGCTTTTTTTCGGTGTTAGTTGGTTTTTTGAGGTTTTTTTCCTGTCTGTTTTGAAGCAGCCAGAAAAAAAAAAAAATTATCTGAGGAAGCTACAAATACCAAGAAGCAACAGCAGAACAGAGAAACATGGTTTGAAAATTCAGCAAACCTAGATCTTCATGTACTGCTATGGAGACCTGCTTTTGTTCACTGTTCCTATTGTATCAGGAGGAAAGATCAAATTCATTTAAATGCAGAGAACTTCCAAAAGGAATGTAAAACCCTGCAGTCATTGAGGTTTTGGTATTTAGCACAATCCTGTGCAGGGACTGCAAAGAGGCCATGCAGCTTCTCAAGCCATTAACTACCATTCAATTCTCATTTTCCTCTCAAAAAGAGAGAGCCTAAGACAATATTTTACCTTTTCTATTAACATTTAATTACAGGAATGCGATTAGTGCCACAGCTTGAAGCTAGAGAAAGAAAAGTGGCACAATACAGGTCCCACCTTTTCTTCTTTCCAGCACTCAGAGCAGGTGAGTGGAGGATGAGCAGGTGCAGGGATCTTTGTGAGGGGCAGAAAGGACCTCAGGGCTGGGAGGGAATGCTTTGGGTTTTACAAGGGAAGGGAACAAGGGACAGAAGTGTTTCTTCATCCCCACTCTACAAAATTCCAAATTTAGATGATGCAATAAATTATAAATGATGTAATCAATTATAGAAACAGATTGGCAAGATGGACAACCTTCCTACGGCCAATAAAACCCCTCTGATTTTAGTGATTAGCTGTAAATGGGCACCCAGCTAGATGCACAGAAGGAAGAATGGATACAAAATGGACCAGTGAGAGTCAGCTGTGCTCAAAGTCAGTTCATACCTGTGTGAACTGATGTGCCAGAGGTTGTTGGTAACACAAAATGTCCAAATCTGGAGCTACTTTGACAACACAACCCCTTGAGATGCTTCCTTCAAAGCAGCAGCAGGAATCAATCTTCAGGTCTTTACACTGCTTCTCTAGAGCAGCAAAAGCACTGCAAATGATCCATGACTAATTCTTCTGAGTAAATGAAGAGAATTAAATCCATCCTTCCTTCCTTACTTTCCACTTCAGGGTCAATCCACTGTTGAGCTGCCTCTGTGCAAACACCAGTGCCCAGCACAGGCAGTGAGGAGCACAGGATGCTCTCCCAGCACCCTGAGGAGCACAGGATGCTCTCCCAGCACTGACAGGAGCACAGGATGCTGTCCCAGCACTGACAGGAGCACAGGATGCTCTCCCAGCACAGACAGGAGCACAGGATGCTCTCTCCCAGCTCCAGAGCCCAGTGTTTCCCCTGACCAGCCCCACACCATGGGGAGGTTGGGACAGCCAGCCAGAAACCCCTTGGCTGCATTCCCATTCCTTCCTAACCCAGCACTCCAAACTTCTCTCACACTCCTCCATTTCTCCCTTAATTACTGCAAGTAATTTTATTAATACACTTTGCAGCACCATTGACTATTACCTGAGGCTTAGCTTTAAATATGATGAGACTACATAATCTTAATGGCACTAATTAATAGTACCATGACTTTAAAATTTCACAGAGCTGACCAACAAAGCATATAAAGTGTGGTTTGGGGGGGATTTTTTGGGCTGGAGTAATTTTTTTTGGTAAAGTAATGCCCCTGACAAACAGAAGCAGAAAAGTGGGAGTTATAAAAGCAGAGAATTAAACTAACACCAAAGCAACTCCCCCAGAAATCAAGACAAACATGGAAATTTGAGAAAACTCTCAAGCTTTGGTCACCAATCTAGAGACACAGGAGCCATTGGGAAGGCAGAAGTAGGGTCCCACTTGTTTGTGGGGGTTTTTTGTTGTTTGCTTCACAATTTTGTTGTATTCTAAGCACTGAAGAAACCACCAAGCTCTTGGTATTGCTTTGGTGGCCAAAGGCTGATGATCACTGATGGACAGGGTGGTCAAAGCTTCAGGAGCTGCAAAACTGGACACTGCATCAGCCAAAAAACAGAGAGTGAACACCAAAATAGTGAGAGAGACCTTGTTCCTCCAGTGACACATTTAATATTTAATCCTCAGGGCACACCCTGTCAGAGCAGGAAGGCTAAAGCTGCATGTCCTCAGCAGAAGTTCTGCCAAAATGTTCAAATTTATGACTCTTGTGACTAACCTTTCAAAAAACCTGGCAGCAGAAATTTGCACTGGGGATCTTTGTTTCTGGATTTTATTTTGTCTGTCTTTCTCTCTCTTGAGTTGAGCAGGGAGTTTTTGCTTAAAAACAAAAAAAAAAAAAAAAAACACCAAAAAAACCAGATTTGTTTTATTCCCAACTCCCCAAAATTCAGCAGCTCATCAATCAAAGAGAAACACACAAAGTGCAGGCACTGCTGCTGTGGTTTCCAGAGGCTCTGAGCAAACTGCTCCAGCTTTTGGAGCCACAGCTGCTCAGCACCACCCAAAAAATCCTTCTGGGAACAAAAGTACAGCAGTCA
The DNA here is from genome assembly GCA_013400435.1 of Pycnonotus jocosus. NCBI lineage: Eukaryota > Metazoa > Chordata > Aves > Passeriformes > Pycnonotidae > Pycnonotus > Pycnonotus jocosus. Next base: position 117,766 of record VWYP01016339.1, read on the forward strand.
AACTGCTCCAGAGATGCTATAAATTACATTGTCAGATATATTTACTCTGCAGTGATACTGTAATTATCAAGAAAGTGCCCTGCCTTTGCCTGTAAGTGCTGTGTGCAGTAATTAATTTTCCTCTGCATACCGATGTTTGATGGTAATATGTAAATCACTGGGTATTTGCTACAGATATCTAATAAAATATATCTACTGTCACAGTCTTGAAAGCATCTTAGAGCAACACTAAGAAGCTGCATGAACATAGAAATACAGATAAATACAGAAAAATATAAATACAGATAAAATACAGATAAAATACAAATAAAATATAAATACAGATAAAATACAGATAAAATTTAAAAAAAAAGAAAAATGCAGAAAAAATACAGATAAAATACAGAAAAATACAGAAAAATACAGATAAACACAGATAAATACAGATAAAATACCGATAAATACAGAAACACAAAAATACAGAAACAAATAGTGTCCTCATGTGTCTTTAAAGCAGGCTTTAGGTAAAAAGTCTGACAGTGCCAACACCTGAAACTGCAGCCCTGCTTTTCCAATTATTCTTAACAAGCCCTCATTGCAGTCAAGAGGCTCAGAAGTTGCAGTCTTAGAGTCTAAAAATCTGAGTACTCAATGATGCCAGGAAATTCAGTTTACCCTGGAGTCCTGGTGACCCCAGAGAGCCCCAGGGACACCCAGGCTCACACTGAGGGTGATGCAGCTTCTGCCAGGGCTGCACAGAGCTGGGGACACAGCAGAAAAAAGTCCCGCAGTGAGAAAAATATCCAGTCTTTGAAGGAATCTCACCATCCTGCCACCCCAGGCCAAATTCAAACCCTGCATGAAAAAAAGAGCAATTTTCCTGCTTTTTTCCCAGAGAGGAGCTCCTTGGCTGTGCCATTCCCAGGTATTTATAAACTGCAGGTTTATGGGGAATACCCACAGCTGGGAACTAGAGAAACCCTGTGCCTGGAGAGGAACATGAAGCCATTTCTGGAATTGCAAAACTCCTCAGTTCAAGCAGAACTTCCCCTTCTGCCACGTCCCAGGCAGCTCAGCCCTGGCCATCACCACTTTTTCCTAAATAATAATATGGATGCCCAATTAACCCTTACACCCCCTGCTCCAGCCCTAGAGATCAGCAGGAAAGATGCTTCAAAGGTGATTTCTCAGCTCCTGCAGTTGTGGTGTCAATGGCAGGTTGAAGGAAAAAAACCCCAACAAATTAACTGAGATGTTGAAACCCTGCAGAGTGGCATCACACCTGAGGGACACCACCACCCCTGGGCCCCAAAACAACCCTGCAGTGTCTCCTTAGGGTGCCTGGGCACTGCTCTTCAGTCATTCCCAGCAAGAGGAAAACCACCTGCATCCTGACCCCAGCACCCATTGCTGCAGCTGTGCTTAACTGCAGTGAAATTACCCCAAAATTCATAATTAAACCTAAATACATTGTTTTCTCACACTATAAACTCTTGTAAGTGTTCCATATTTGAGTTTTTAGGCAGAAGAATGCTGTAACAATCACATCAAGTGTGTATCCTTGACTTCTGCAGAGGAACTCCAGAATGAAAAATACAGTCTTGATCTTCCAGAAAAACTCCTGTAATTTTATCTCAATAAAGGCTGCAGGAAGATTCCATTGGGGATTTACTCACCTAGAAAAGAAAGTTGTTTTTCAGAAAAAAAAAAAAAAAAGGAAAAATATGTAACTTCTTTTCTTTTCAAACAACATACAGCTTAATTGGAAATACAGAATAAATTAGGACAAAAAAGCCCAGGGAAGTTGAAGGCAAAAAAATCTTTAGCAGCTTTGCATACTTGAGCATGAAGCAGAGGCAAATCAACTGATAATCTTCTCTGCTAAATTTATACAAGAGACAGAATATTCTCTAGAGAATTTGTTTCTTAAAAGGAAAAAAACTTAGCATTTTACTTGACCAAAATTATTTCCCATTTAAATAATCATGCTTATCCACCTCCAGACTTAGTATTCTTTTTATGGTGATTTACAGAGTGGCTCTGCCATAAGTGCTGTACAACACTCACAAGGTCTCAAGAAGTTAATGGTGTGCTGGAAATGCTTGATAAAGAATTTTTACTGCCTTTGCCATTTGACAAAATCGAGTAATAAGCATAATAAATAGATGTATCAGACATTAATACTACGAAAGCTTTTCTAAATCTTTCTGCCCATCCTCCTTGCACTTATTCTGCGTGGGACATGAGATTTCTCTGTCTTTGAAAATAAAGCTCAAATTATCTCCTGTTAACCTTTCTCCTAGAAATGCCATCTGTTAATAATAAAAATAAAAAAACACAACTAAAAAAACCTATTCCAGCACACAAGGACTACAGTTTTTCTATCCTAAAGACCATTGATGCCTTTTTGGGACTACCTAAAAACAGAGACCAGACAAAGTTAAGGGAATAAAAAGCAGTTCTATTTATTGAAGGGCCTTCAGGTACATTTAGGGCAGACAAAGCCCCCCAGGGGCTGCACCCAAAATGGACAATGGGCACGGGTTTGCACACTTTGATCAGTTTGGTCCATTTGCACATTGGGGGTTCATCTTCCAATTACAGCTTCAGGTAATGAAGTCATTTACCCCAAGTTTGCTGCCCCCAACTCACTTTTGTTTCCATTTCTCAGGGCCTGAGGCAGGGAGGTGTCCTTGATTGCCAGGCCTGGAGAGGAATTGTTGTGTCTGACCAAAATGAGAAAGCAGCAGGGACTTTTTTAAGGAGAGATCATTAATGTCCTTGGTATCATAGACTTATCCTGGTGTGACAGCACTGATGGGGCTGAGCCAGAGCAGGAATGCAAGCCTTAAAATCTGAGCCCAAGACTCAATTGGAGAAGCTGTAACATCCTGGAGAAGCTGTAACACCCTGGAGAAGCTGTAACACCATGGAGAAGCTGTAACACCCTGGAGAAGCTGTAACATCCTGGAGAAGCTGTAACACCCTGGAGAAGCTGTAACATCCTGGAGAAGCTGTAACACCCTGGAGAAGCTGTAACAGTCTGGAGAAGCTGTAACACCCTCAGCTGCTTTGTGACAGGCTGACCTGGGCTGATGTTCCTCCTTGTGCAGAGCTCTCCAGTTGAGTTTTCCTCACAAAGGCTTTGCTCTGCTCTGAGATCCATTCAGACACACAAGTGCCTTTGATGTGTCAGGACCCACTGCATGTTAATAACCCGATTACAGTGAGGAAAGCTCTTCAGAAATTCCCCTCAGAAAGCAGGATTTGCTTGCTCAGAAGAGTTTACTCCCACCCCAAGCAGTATTTCAGCCAGGAACTCTCTCAGTGTATCGGGGGAAAGCCCTGTGCCCCTCCTGCTGTGTGAATGCACAATTCCCATCTCCTCCTCCCATCCCACCAGGAGTCACCAGTTTTGGATAGCATCACTCCCAAAGGCACCAGCAGCCACTCCCAGGAGCAGAAGCCATCCCATGCCTGTCAATAGAGCAATTCCCAACATCTGCCATTCACTCCTCTCTCCCACCCCCCTGCCACAGTCAGTCACCTTTTTTTTTTTCCGTTGTTGCACATTTCCAATTTGCTGGCTGTTGCTAAATTGAATAGCTGATGCTAGATTTGCTTTTGTCACAAGGTTACTATAGACCTTGACTTTTCTCACTAAAGAAAATGACTTTGTGTCAGCCCTTAGTGGTTGTTTATTATGGAGACTTCATAGTGCCTCCCAGTATGGATGTCTTCGATTTTGAAAGAAAATCAAAACAGGCACATGAAGTGTTCTGGGAATGAGGGCAGTGATGAGGAGGCAGAAAAGGACTACATCATTAACTTACTTTGGCTATAAACTCAGCAGAGCCCAATCTCAGCATTATTATGGTCTGTTTCAATTTTAAAGTTCAAGTTTAAAAGGAGATGAGATTAACCATTCACAGGCTACGATTCTCTGCTACAAATTCCTCTCTCATGCCTCCAAAAACTGGGTATAAAACCAGTTTTATATCACTGCACAAGTCAGCTAAAAAATATCACCTACAGCTCCCCTGCTTGCTAATTCTTCAACTTGACTGAGAGGCAGATGCACAACAGCACAACTGCACATCCCTCTGCCTGCCAGCTTCCCAGGGAAAAAACGTGTCTGACTTCTCCCTGCAAGCTCTCCTTGCCTTCAAAGCTCCCCTCCCCAGCCTATTCTCAGTATCTCTTCCCACTCTGATTTTACATTTTCCACTAGAAATAAATGGACAGAGCAGCAGAGCAATCCTAAAGCAGGAGGTGGAAGAGCACCCCAAAGCCCAAGCTGTTGAAAGACTCTCCTTACCCAGGGGCACAGCACACACTGCCCGGAAGAAAAGCACTGATTTTCTTTTTTGCAGAAAGAAAAGCATCAATTAAAGCACAAATTTTAACAGTGTCACTGGTTTAACACAGTTTAACACAGTTTAACACAGCTTGCTCCTGGTCAGTGAATGCATTCATGCACTGAAGTGTGCTGGTTCAGCTGGGGTAGGGTTAATTCCCCTCCCAGAGGCTGCTCTGGGGCTGGGGTTTGGATTTGTGCTGCACACAGGGTTGGTAATGCAGATATTTTGGTTATTGCGGAGCAGGGCTTGCACAGAGCCAAGGCCTTTCCTGCCCCTTGTATGGCCCCGCTGGGGAGGGCCTGGAGGGGACACAGCCAGGACAGGTGACCACAACTGACCCCAGGGACATTCCAGACCCTGTGACATCCTACTGTGTAAATAAACTGGGGGAAGAAGAAAGAGGAGGGGGACATTTGGAGCCACCAGTGAGTGTTCTGGAACCCTGCTCCCCTGGGGATGGCTGAACACCTGCCCAGCCATGGCAAGCAGGGAGTGAATTCCTTGTTGGCTTTGTGTGACCACCTTTGCCTTCCCCATCCAACTGCCTTCATGTCACCCCAGAAGTTGTCACTGTTCCCATTCTGACTCTCTCCCCCACCCCACTGGGGGCTGAGTGAGCATCTGTGTGGGCCTTGATTGTTCTGTGGGGTTAAACCGTGTCAAGAAGCCACCAAAACACCGGCAGGGCTGGCAGACACTCTCTTTATTAAACACACCAGGTAAACACACGTTTCTGAAGCTGGAAACCTCTCTTAAGTCATTTAGCTGCTTTGCAGTGATGATCACACAGACATGCAGCTACACACACTGCATGCAAAAAGAAATTCAATAGTGCTTGCTACAGAGAGAGGGGTGTGGAAGCAGCTTAGGGTTTTTGAGTCTATACATATATAAATAAAAGATTAACTCGAACTTTAAACAAGAGATTGAAAGTACATTCTGCAGCACTACCATAGTGTTCACAAATCTATAATGGGATAAAACAGATTATAACTGCTCTGTTATGTTCCTAGATTTAAATGAAAGAGGAGGTTTGATACCACACAACAAAAAGCAAGGTTATGAAGTTTGGAGACAAGAGGAAAAGAAACAAATCCCCACCAAATGACCATAAGCAGACCCAATACACCATAAAACCCTGAAAACAGAAATGCTGCACCTATGGAGGATGAGGATGATTTACCCCAAACCTGCAGCAGCACACAGAATCTGCACACACAAGCCCTGGGGCACAGCCCCCAGGGACCCCCAGCTGCACGCAGGAGGGGACAGGAGCCACCCCAGCATCCCTGGCAGCCCCAGGAAGGTTTCCTGTGGATCCCTGCCACTGGCAGTGCTCCTCAGAACAATGCTGGCATTGAGCAGCTGGGGCTGGGAACACAGCCTGCCTGTCTGGGCAGCCTGCTGGGAACACTGGGGCTCTCAGCTCCCTCACATCCCACCCGGGCCAGATGCACCCCCAGCTCAGCCAGACAACTGCAACCACAACATCTGCACACTGCAGCCCTCAGGGCACCTCTGCCTCCCACTCCCTGGGGTCACTGGGTTTTAAGGCAATTAGACATTTTTAATTTGTTTTTAAGCATTCAGCGTTCACCCAGTTGTTACCCTGAAACCTATTCTGCCTGTAAAGAGGAGATTTTGCTGTAAATGGGTAAAGACAGGAGCATGCATGCACAAAAATTGTACAGGTTATGGATTTTTGTAGCCTCACAGGATCACAGAGTATCATGAGGTGGAAAGGACCCAGAGGATCCCCAGGGCAGCTCCTGTCCCTGCACAGACACCCCAACAACCCCACCCTGGGCATCCCTGGCAGCGCTGTCCAAACGCTCCTGGAGCTCTGGCAGCCTCGGGGCTGGGACCATTCCCTGGGGAGCCTGGGCACTGCCAGCACCAAATGGGGGAAGAATCTTTCCCAAAATCCAACCTAAACCCCTCTGACACAGCTCCAGCCCTTCCCTGGATCTGTCCCTGTCCCAGAGCAGAGATCAGAGCTGCCCCTCAGGAGGAGCTGCANTGTCCCTGTCCAGAGCAGAGATCAGAGCTGCCCCTCAGGAGGAGCTGCAGCCCCTGGTGGGATCTGAGCTCATCTCCCCTTCTCCAGCTCAACCAGACAAGTGACTTCAGCCCCTCCAGACCCTTCACCATTTCTGACCTTCCCCACTCCCTGCTCCAAGTGCTCCAGCCCATTCCAGCACGGAGGGGATGTCTCCTGCATGAGCCAAGAGATCAGGGTGCCAGAGCCCCAGGGCTGCCATGGGTACAAACCCTGAGCCCTCACCCACACTGCTGTGTATGGCAGAATAAACTGGGAGTGAGACCATGTCCCACAGCACAGGGAAAAGGTGAAACCAGGAATTAAACTGCTCCTGCAGAGGTCAAGCACATGAGAAGCCATGAGATTGGACTGATTTTCTTTGAGGTTTTTTTTTCCCCTTCAGAATAATGTGCTGCTGGTGGTGTATCTGTATTTTGGTGGCAGAGAAAAGGCTGCAGCAGTGCCTGTACCAGGCAGTGTGCAAACACTGCTGAACCTGCCCCGAAGATCCTACAACATCAAAAACTCTGCTTTATTGAAGAGAAAACAAATGCACTCTTCACATTTCTTATTTAGCAACCTTAGGGTTCGGGATGCCAAATGTAATAACATCAGCTGACACTTCCACAAAAAACACATGGTGAAGAGAGAAGAGATTTCAAGGGGGAAAGAAAAAAAAAAAGCCCCTCAAAACCCTGAACCAAATATTGTGACTTCTCCCACGCTGCAGCAATGCTTCTGACATTTCCCAATGTGAAACCAAGCTGACATCTTCAGCCCACCCAGAACAGCCTCGGCTGTTTCCTCCCTGCAATGGCTTTTCTTCCTTTCTCACAACATATGTTCAAGATAAACATCTGAGGCTGCGAAGAAGCACCAACTTTTCAGTGTTAGTGGCTGTACAGCACATCATCTGGAGTTATGGGATGGGGTTTGTTAAAGATGGCATTTCAAGGAGCCAAGACAGTGCTACGTGATCTCTTCTCAGCAGTCCCAGGAAGAGATTTACTCTCTCTGGGCAGCTCATGGCAACAAACTTCATTGTTTTTATTCCACTGAAGGTAGATGCAGGATTTATAGTTCAGGAGACCTGTGCACATTCATGCTAATTGTGCAACAGCACAAATATTTTCTTGAGCAGTTTAGGACACTCTCTGATAAAGGGTAGGGAAAATTGGGGATTTTCTGGTACATTGGCAGCAACAAAAATACAGCAAAGATTCATTTACTACTCATATTTTGGTTGCATCTGAAGTAGATGAAGGCTGCTGAACAATTTAGGGGAAAGCTGGTTTAGAGGCACATAGGAAATTCTTAAGGGCATTTATGGGTGCCAATGCAGTCAAACCAGGCTGGAGATGAAACTTTGCTGCTTGCTGTCATCAGAAACACACCCCACTGCTCCTGAGCAGCTGGAGATGGCCATGGAAGCTGGCTGTGACAGCTGGGAAATCCTAAGGAGAGATTTAGTGGGTTTATTAAGGCATAATATGGTGTTATTTTCATTCCTTTGCAAATATGCAAGCCAGGAATTTGCTATTGTTACAACCAAATTTTTTTACCCTTTTTCTGGAAAGCAAGTGTTCATGCTGAGGCCTGTGACACATTGACAAAGGCTAAATTCAGAGAGAGCCCTGGGCCCACCCTGCTGCAGCCAGTGCCATGCAAGAGCCACAGTGAAATGGAAGAAAGATGAAATTTTTCAACAGAATCTATCTCCCAGTTGTGCTGTAGGGATGGGTATCACAGCTTTGTCTGTGAGGGAGCTGCTCATCAGAAAACATCCCTTCCATCAACACAAAAAGCTGAAATCAGGAGTGCTAAAAGTTGTCCTCATAGGGCCAGAACAAACCCTTACATTGGAGACACTTAACAGGCAGAAATGAGACACTCAGGAATTGGATATCATCTGGTATTTCTCACAAACATGGCATTTATAGTCAATTAAAACAAGCTCCTACCAACTCCCTGCACCCCCTGCCATCATTCCAGACATCCCTAAGGCCCCTCAACAGAACCTGTCCAAAAAAATAAACTCCCCAACCTGAGCAGTTGACACTGGTACAAAAAGTAACACTCTGAAAGGACAATCAATATAATTTCCCATTAGTTGTCTTCACAGATTTAGCATTTGGGCCTTTCCTTAGCAGCCTTGAGGGGAAAGTGAGAGATGTGTGTGACTGCACAGGAACTACAAAAAAGTCCCTTAAAGGCATTTAGAGCTGCTATTGCAAGCATTTCCATGCAGCAGATGAATGAACTGAGGACATTAGGGATGAAGACAACTAATTTTCAATAGAATATCACCTATACATCATGTTCCAGCTGGGTGGGTAACCCCAGGAATCTCCAAGAGGGGTTTCCACACAGAGCTGGTGGCACCTTGCCCTGCTAAGGGATGTTCTCTGCTCTGACCCTGCCAGGGCTCCCAGTGGTGCTTCATTCCCAGGGAGGAGGCACAGGATCCCTCCCTCAACACAAAACTCTCTGCCTCTGGCTCCTGAGCCTTGCCTTGCTGCTGATGCCTCGGGATTTAGCTTTTATAGTTTTCAGATCCTGAACTGCTTTAGTGCATAACTCTAAGAGTGATAGCTGCTCTCTTCACATTTTGGTCAGATGCAACAATTCCTCTCCAGGCCTGGGAATCAAGGATATCTGACTGTCTCAGGCCCTGAGAGATGGAAACAACAGTGAGCTGGGAGTGGGGCAAACAGAGTAAATGACTTCATTACCTGAAGCTGTAATTGGAGAATCAACCCCTGATATGTAAACAGACTAAACTCATAACTGTATGAAAAACTTGTGACCATTGTCCACCTTGGGTGTAGCCCCTGGGAGGCTTTTGACTGCCCAGGGTGTGTCTGTTGAAGGCCTTCAATAAATATCTGCTTTTATTCTCTCCATTTTGTCTAGCCTCTGTTTTAGGCAGCCACTCCAAGGCATCACTGCCTCCAGGGATTACCCTGCAAACCCCAGCCACACGAGGGTCCCCATTCTCCCTCTGCTCTTGGCCAGGTGATGCTCCTACAGAACACCTCAGGCATGCCTTTAAATAAAAGCCCTAATTCCAAGCTGTTAGCAGAGTCAGAGCCTGGTTCAGTGACTCGAACCACACAGCTCAAAGCTGTCAGAGCCCAGGGTGCTGCTGAAGCACAGCCCCAGTGCCCAAAGCTGCACCCACCCCACAGAGCCCAGGGTCCCATCTGGGGTCTGTCCAGCAGCTCAGCTTGACAAGAAAATGCTCCCTCAGAGTTTATCCCTCCCACACCTCTCTCAGACCGCCTCATATCCTGGGATTGTTTTTGCCCAGGGGAGAAACATCCCAGATCACTCTGAACCTGCACCACAGGGAATACTGAACACATCCTCTTCTCTACACAGCCAGAGAAATTTCTGACAGTACCCATTCATTCTGATCTCTTTCTTCCCTTCCTAACTCTTCCTTGACAAACTATAAAAGCCTCTAAAAGTACCTCTGCTAAGCACTATATACACATAAAATCTGTGCTGTTGTGCTGACGGGCTTCTCCCGTGGCTCTGAGCTCCCAGGTCCTCATTACAGAGTCAGGCAAGGGCTTTCAAGGGCTGTAATTGCTGCCAAACTGAACAAAACCCACCCTGAGCACAGAGGCAGAGCCTCTTGTAGGAAATGGTCAAAAAGGCACTGGGCAGAAGAAAAAGAAAAGCAGCAGACTAATCTAAGTAATGGCAGTTAGCTGGAATTACTCGATGCTTGGAATACTCAAAATATAATCTACAACAGTGGATTTCTTCAGGACGTGCAGAATTTCTTTCAGTGGCACACACAGGTTTTCATCCCACTCCACCAGGTCCCACAGAGCTGTGACAGCTCCCACCAGCAACACTTGTGGGTCAAAGACTGATGATCACATCAAGGTTCAGGGTTAAAAACAGGGTTATAAACTTGAATTAGCATCACAAGAAGTGAAATACCTTGAAAGATAGATGAAATATGTGCTTTAAATTAGAATGAAGCTAACAGTGTAGATCTACACTAGCCTCATCCAAAATGGGGATTATTTCTCCATAATAAAAAGGAGATGCAGACCTACAAAGCCAAATAAACCCCCTAGATTAATCCCTATTATCTTTTTTTCTTTAGGCTTTGTTCTGAACAGCAAGTTTCCTTTAACACCCTTCAAGACAAAGCATCATCACACGGAGCAGGGGAAGAACAAAGAGGCCCCTTTTATCTACTTCTCCATCTTCTGAGTAAATATTTAAATATTGCATCACTGCTCTCCCTGGGAAACACCTTTCATCCTTGTTTTAGGGACGGGCTGATGTGGGTATGAGAGGAGCAGAGCTGCAAGGGTAAAACCTTGGCTTTACCTGCCCAAGGTTAATGGCTGTGCAGGGACCCTCCTGTCACCCCTGTCCCACCACAGAGCTCAGCACCAGCCCTGCCTGCTCAGGGCAGCAAGAAGGGCTGGATGCTGCAGGATTTCAGCTTTTATATTTTTCATATTTTTGTAACCCTGCAGTTCTTTAGTGTATAACTCTAATCTCCACACACAGTGTGAGCTGCTGCTTCCCCATTTTGGTCAGACACAACAATTCCTCTCCAGGCCTGGCAATCAAGGACACCTCCCTGCCTCAGGCCCTGAGAAATGGAAACAAAAGTGAGTTGGGGGCAGCAAACTTGGGGTAAATGACTTCATTACCTGAAGCTGTAATTGGAAGATGAACCCCCAATCTGCAAATGGACCAAACTTATAAAAGTGTGCAAACCTGTGACCCATGGTCCATTCTGGGTGCAGACCCTGGGTGGGCTTTGTCAGCCCAAAATGTACCTGAAGGCCCTTCAATAAACAGAACTGCTTTTTACTCTCTTAACTTTGTCTGGCCTCCATTTTTAGGTAGCCCTAAAAGGCATCAGGCTGAACAGTAAAGTTTCTTTTTTCCCCTTCCCCTTGAGACAGCAGCATGCAGAAAATCCCAGTGTGTACATGGCTCGGTGCCATCTGCTCCCCTTTCCAGAGGAAGAGTCATGATATTTATATCCCTTGAGAGTCCCCACATTAGCTGTGCATAAAGACTCTGCTCCTCCTGCACAGGAATGTAATGGCTGCAGAACAGATGGGGGAAACAATACAAGGATATTATTAGGACAAACCCATATTCCAAGGAATGGTTCTGTTCCTTATATAATTACACCAGAGCAGGGAGGGGTTTCTGGAGTGCTGCAGCCTCTGGAAATTTAAAGATTCCATTGCAGCGATCTTGAGGTTCCTTTATTGTAGAACAATAACCCTTAAAATGTTCCACCTGTATTCTGAATTTTTGTGAAAGGGAAATATGGTGAAACAGCAGTAGTTTCTGTGGGCTTTTGCAAGAGTTAATCCATCACAAAGCAAAAAGGTCATGGAAGAGAGAGTGAGTCTGTTCTGATGGTGGTCTCCTCTTGCATCAGCCCATGACTAATCCTGCAGCACCCACCTGCCTCTGTTTTCATGTCAAAGGCTTAGTCTGGTGCTTCTGCCCCCTCCCTCCCACTCTGAGCCTCTTCTGATATTCCATCCCATAAGGAAAACAGCTTGGTCCTGCAATTCCACCTTAATTCTGCTACTCCATGATGACAGCAAGGTGCATCCTGGACACTGAATATTGGCAGCTGCATAAAGGGAATAACTGCACCAGAGACAGCCCAGGTGAGGAGATATTTGCTGAGCCTAGGGAATGTCTTTGCTCTCTCCCAATCAGTTCCCACTCTATTAGAGAAAAAAATCATACATATTGCCCAGTCTAAGACTAGAAGATGTTACAGCCCATCTTTACTGGTCATCAGCAGCTTTCAAATAATTCATGCAGAAAATTGCTTAAAACACCCTGCTCCCCACCCCCCCATACAAATGCAACTGTTTCTGATTTAAAATAAAGTTCAATTCCCATTTTTGAAAAAGCTTTTATCTTGAGGAAATATGAAGGTTTTGCAGTTCAGTCATTTGCAGCTCATTTGAACATTAATGGAAAGAAATGTTCCTCCACACTATTTCCTCAGTCAATTAGACAAATCCTCTAAGTGGAGTTGGTGATGCAGTTCATGTCCAGGAACTTAATTAGTGCTGAATTCTCAGCCTTGCACCCACCTCACCCACACCCACAGCCACCCATGGGACAGTGCAGGAGGGGCTGTGGGGACAGCTGGGGACAGCACAGCACAGCNGCCACCCATGGGACCGTGCAGGTGGGGACAGTTGGGGACAGCACAGGGTCAGGACAGCCAGCATAGCAGAGGGACAGAGGAGGAGTGCTGGGAGAGGATGGAGGATCCATCAGAAGGGAAAAGCAAATTCCAAAGCGATGAAAGATTCAGTGAAGGTCCTGCCTTCCAATGGTCAGTGAGAAAACTCCCCCAGGAAATGTTCAGAGTAACAGCTGTCCCCTGTGCCCTTGCTGAATGTCCCATTGACATTTTTAAACCATTCCTGCCCCCCTGCAACAATCACACTGTCACCTGCACATTTGTTTGTCCTGTTAGCTGCTCTGTTCCTCACTGTGGCTGATGGCAATCCTAACCAGGATTGTTGGCACAGCACCTTCCAGCATCACCACAACAACCCAGAGCTGCCTGGAGAGCCCAGCAGCAGCGGGAACAAGTGGAGAAACAGAGTAGCTCTACACTGACAGAGCAAGAACTGCATTTCACACTCTCTGAAGCTGCAATTCCATGGCAAAAACAGTGTGGAAAGCACTGAGAAATTTCCAAAAATTATTAGGGTCTCTCGGGAAGAAAGAAGTTTGAACAATATTTATAGAGAAACTGAGCCATGGAGAAAAAAAAAGCCACCATCACTGCTGGTGATGGCACAGTATTACAGCAGAAACTAAGTGAACTCCTTAATAAAAGGTTCATCTAAAGCAAATTTGTCTCATCCTATGAGGGCTCATCCCTTGTTTCCACTTTCTCCTGATCTCCAAGTGAGTGCAAGTCTTGAAAGCAATTGATAATTAGGATGGTAAGACAAAACCATTCT
>VWYP01016341.1:0-72500 GCA_013400435.1 Pycnonotus jocosus
TGCACCCCGGCCGGCCCTGCGCTCCGGCTGCCGGAGCTTGCTGCGAGAAGGCACCGCTGCCCATCCCAGTCCCATCTCTCACTGCCCGGGAGCTCGGGCCGCCCCACAGCCGCTCTCCCTGCAGGGACTCCGCCTCCCGCGGCGCCACCGCTCCCCCTGCCCGCCCCCGGCCCCGCAGGCGGAGCTCGACAGCCCGGGCTGTCGGCCTCGGGAGCGGAGTAAAGCGATGGTTTCTTTCTAGGAAGTGCTTGTGCTAAAGGGGAAGGAAGAACATCCTCTTGATGAAAAAAATTAAGCTCTGGAAGCAGGTTTTTAATGATGTGAAAACGTTTCCTCATTAGAAACAAACAGGAGAACACAAAACCCCTTACGCCCCCACCCTGCCCCCCAAATACGAAAGCAACACAAACAAAACTCCAAAACTACCACAAAAACAAAAACAAAAACACCCCAAATCAAACAAAAACAAACAAAACCCACCCCAAACCAAAACAACAAAAAACCTCCACCAAAACCAAAACAAAACCACCCTCCCCAGCCCCTTTCCGAAAAGAAGAAAAAAAGCTTAGGTGGATGCTGTCGCCTTTAGTTTTTGGAATCCTAGGAAAACCTACTGAGGTAGGTTTAATCGCTAAACACTACTCCAGGCAAACTCAGTTCACAATGCACTTTTAAACTTTTAAATTAAGCGCACATCCTGTGGCAATATTTTCAGGCGATACATTAGAATTCAAGCAACTTCTTGTCACTTTTCTCACCCTTTAAACTGTTTGAGTAGAGCAGCGGCCGGGCTGTATGGACAGTGTCAGGAAGAACTTGGAGTGCTCCTGGCATATTGTTCCCATTAAACGGAGGAAAAGAGTGGGACACCGGCGGTTCAGTGATAAACGTGGAGAATTTATTTAAAGTTTAAGGGTGGGAAAACATCAGATCTACAAGACCACTCAACAACTGATGAGTCTGATTTTTGTCTTTGCTGGTTGTCAGTGTCCCTTTTGAAATTAGCATTTTCTTCTCAGGAAAAGGTTTCAGTGTGGCTCCGTGTGTCACCTCCTGGGGCTGGTGTATAAACAAGGACTGTTGTCGTGAGGGGGCGGGGGAAATTGAAGAGAAGTTTTTTAAAAATGTGATGTTGTCCTGGAGGTTGGTCACGACACCTGTGCTTTCACCAAAAATGGTTAATATCCTCCCAAAGACTAGATATAACTTTATGCCAAAAATTCCTATGTGATGCATGTTGAGTTTTTTTCAGTTTTAGATTGTGGTAGGATTGGTCCCAGCTCATACAGTATTCTAAACACAGAGTTGTTTGAGAGATTGTGAGCAAGTGTGTATCTGTAATGAGTGGTTAAACAGAAAATTAGCTGTACGTGTTAAGGAATTATTTCTGGAGTCAGTGGAACAATTTTGGAAGTGGAACACTTGTTCTTTTCTGTGCACGCTCAGCATGCCAAAGTAGAAGAAAATGGGCTATTTAATGTAACAGTTTGGTGTTCATGCACCACTGACCTTGTCTGGTGTCACAGCCTTTGTGTCTCAGTTTCTCTTTTAATCTACCCAGTTTCAGAAGCCCTAATGCTATGTTTGGGTCAGTCATAGCTAATCATGCCCTGACTGGTTGTGAGGACTTGTGGAGCTGTTGGTCAGTCTCAAGGCAATTTGATAATCTTTCATCTCTAGAGGTATAAAAATTAACTTAGTCCAGCATTTGCTAAATGAGAATGAGTATGAAGGGGAGAGGGAGCAGGGAAAAACAGACTGAACACAAATGCTCTGGCTGGTGAGTCAGCACACAGAGCGTTGCTGGTTTTTTCCCCTTCTGAAGGCCAAAAAAAAAAAAAAAAGACCAGGAGAGGGGGGAGAAGTTGCCATGGCAGTCTAGGAGGAGTGGGGACAGACCAGGAAGTCATGAAGAACTGGGACTGCTGTCCCAGAATGGGGGACATTCTTACATGTTTGTAAGAAGCCAGGGTTGCTTAATTATCTTAAATTACGTAAGCATGCATAAGTGCTATGCATTTCACTGGAGTTGGACGCCTGAATATGGTAAAAAGTTTCTTTCTTTTGTTTAAGATACTGTAGATATAGGTTGGTGGTTTCAGGCATTTTTGTGAGAATATTTGACTTTTTAGTAGATGCTTTTCTTGAGACAGTCACATAACATTGGGCTGTGTCATCACAGAATTATAGGAGAATTATTTAGAGACTTAACTGGATACTGTGTGTGCTTCTATTACTGCAATAAAAGATGAGTAGAAATTATGGACCAGCTAAAACATCCAGACTTTCTCACTATTAACTAATTTTTTTACTTCTGGATGGTATTTTGCAAAGTCTTGGTAAGACTAGCAAAGCTTTTTTGCCTTTTTTTTTTTTTTTCATGTTGGTTTTCTACTGCTACATAGAGAGACCTAGAATGATAGGGGTTGGAAAAGACTTTAAAGGTCATCCAGTTCTAACTCCCTGTAATGAGCAGGGAACCTTCCACTGTCCCAGGCTGCTCAGAGCCCCATCCAGCCTGGCCTGGGACACTTCCAGGGGTGGGGCACCCAGAGCTCCTCTGGGCAGCCTGTGCCAGGGCCTCGCCACCCTCACAGGGAAAAATTTCTTCCTCATATCTAATCTAAACCTCTTTCAGTGTCATAAATAAACAGTGAATGCTGGTTAATAAATGCAAGAGACTGAGCATGCATGAGACTAAGTCATGCAAAGATTAATATTTTGTCTTCAATAATTTTTGCAGCTGTTGTCTTCATTTTTTCAACTCTTTAATGTGACAGTTAATATCAGCAGTTAATTAATGTGGCAAATAATAGTACAAGATTTCATTATGGGGTCTCACTTCTGATGTGCTGTTTTCATCCTGGCTCTTCAGTCAGTACAGTGAGAAGAATTTCTTTTCAAGTGATTTTTTCTGTCAGAGCTGTAGTAGACAGCTGACTCAAAAGAGTGGTAAAAGTGAACATTCTGAGTGTTGTCTCTTGGGAACAAGTGAGATAAAATAATTTGTTCAACTTTGAACAATGTTGGACTTCTTTTTAAATCTAGATATTAAAAATCTTTGGAAGAGATAGGATTATTTAAAAATTATTAATGGATTTTTTCCTTCTTTTTTTTTTTAAGAGAAAGGGGTCAGAGGTCCGAATGTTGAGTTCTTCCAGAATTTGTTTTAATTGGATCAGATTTGTCAACAGTAAAAATAAAAAGTTTTGTCTCCCAGGAGATGTGCATATGATAGACTAAATGTCATAATGATGTGAACAAATGAGATGTAACATGCACGGAAAATATATGTTTTCCATTAAATTTCCACAGAAATGATTGAAAATGTCTTGGGAATTATTTAAGCAATTTACAATATTGTTTAAAAAGGTACATCTGGGCACACTGAGTACAGTCTTTTGTCGTTCATTAGCAATGTATTTAATGAGGGTTTTTTTAAGTGATAGATAGTTAAGGTAACAGACAAGTGACAGATTGTTTGTCTTTAATGATTTCCCTATTTCAGGCCCATTACAAAGCAATTAGAAATCTGACAGCATTTTTACTCTGCATTACTGATCATCTAAAGTGATGAGAAATGAGAGGTGATGAATATTAATTGTATATTTTCATATAATTATCATAAATTATTACCTTGTCTAGTGCGCTGCAGGTGGAGTAAAATCAATGGATGAAAATGGATGAAAATTTAGTCAAATATGATAATTTGAAAGATTTCATTACTTAGTTTTTGTCTTTAAAGTACAGTGTCAATCAGTCTAAACCAGGCATGCATTAACTGAGGGAAATACAAAGATACTCTTACCTTTCCTTACTTTGCTAGCACTGAGCAGTGTGGCTTTTACTCCTGTGCCCTGTGACAAATTATTTGCCTCTCTTTTTTAGCCTGCCAAATTTACCCTGGATTTTACCTATTCCTCTCCAACTTTTTGCCGTAAGTATTTACACATTGTTTGAGCTTTGGAATATGCAAGTCCTATAATTTACATCACTTAATTTTATAATGCATCTCTTTAATTTACAGTTAGTGGAAAAACTGTAAAAACAGATCACAGATTCTCCAAATTAGGTATCTAGGCAGTGTGGCCAGTGTTGGTGTTTTTCCTGAGAAAATTTGGTTGAGATGAGTTTTTCAATATCACTTTAGTCTTCTAAGACAAAGACAATAGTGATATACCATTTATCTGGGATGGCAGACCTTACCCATGAGAAAAATTTTTTTTCCTCATTTCCCTGCGCATTCTGGCTCAGAGAACTGAGCAAAATGGATGAACCATAAAAAGGAAATTGTTACGGTGCTAAGTGTATCAGAGTTCATGTATTTGAAGTCAAATAAAAACTGCAAGTGCAAGTCTGTATTTTCAACTTGATTTTCAACACTGGACTTTGCAAACTGGATAATTTTAACAAATTGCATTCGAAAACTCACTTTATTATCACATTTTATCTTCCAGTGTTAGTAAGAAAGAATAGGATTGGAGTATTTTCTCGTGGTGGAAAGCTTCACAACCATCTCCTGTATTAACATGGTTTCTTCTATGAGCACAGGTTAAACATGCACTTTGCTTTCTATCTCTGGTAGTGACCAGTGGTGGAATGAAAGGGTAATAAAAACAGCACTAGGGTAGAGAAAACCTCCAGACGTTAAATCCTCCAAGATGTGTATTTTTCATACATGGACCAAATTCTGTCCTGGCCTAACATCCTGTAGTTACCAGCACACTATTATTTGAAGGTGAAGGTCTCATTCATCAGAAAGCTCCCATTACTTCGCCACACTTTGTCAGCATGGTGTATTCTAATTCCTCTTTTCATCATAACGGGATTTTCTTTGGGATATTCTCATGCTATAAGAGGCTTCATCCACATCCTGAGTGCTCGTTGATGGGAAAGGTAGCATGTTTGGGCTGGTACCACCCTGCCCTTCCTGCTGAGGCCTTATGATCATCGTAAGGAATCTTCTTTATTCTGTCTGAAGTCAAGGTCCAACTCTTCAAGTTTAGATTTTGCATACATAAAAATCAACTTGGTTTTTTTCCCAGCTCTATGCCAGTACATGTTGTAGTAACTGTTGTCAGATTTTGTAATTTCTATCCTGGTTTTGTCATGGAGGCTCAGTAGAATTCGTTAACAATGTATTCCATCATGCTCTGTGAGACTGTAAGAAACTCTGCGATACCCATTGTTATCAATATCCTTCTGCACCTTTAAAAGCAAAGAGTTCCATTTTCCTTTCCTTTTTTCGTGTCTGTTACAAAACACAGAAGAGTTTCAATATCCATCCACTCCCTCTGTATTGCATTACAGTTATGCCTGTATGGCACATGGGTTTTTCAAACAAAAGGACCTGTTCTTTTCTTCTCCCTCTTGTGCATATGTTCACATTCTGCACAGTCACATGCTGCTAACCATGTGTATAGAGACACATGTTGTGTCATATTTCTACATTTTTAAAAGTCCTGTGATGAAAAGAGTGAATAAGACTCCTTTTTTTTTTTGACACACCTTGATCTTTATTCTGATGTATTTAAACCAAATATTCAGATGTTCGAATACCCTTGTCAGAAATGGGTCTGTTTAATGTCACTTTTGTTACTTGCTAATGCAAAGTGCAATATACACAAAGGCAAAAGAGCAGCAACTGTGGAGTGAATAAAGCTTGCAAACATAACAGATTGACAGCATTTCACACTTTATGTTAAAGCCAGCTTCTTGAGAAAGGTGATTATAAAATGAAATATTTAATTCTGATATTTAGATTATTCACTCGATTTTAATTGGAGCTTTCCAAAATAATTGGATATGATTCCACATGTTTGTTGAAGAAAAGTGCTGGGCTAATTGGCTTTTTGCTTATTTTCTTTAAAGATACAGTTTATAATTTATCATATTTTTGATTAAAATATTTCTATGTGTGAATTCTTTTAAATACTAAAGTACTTTCCAAGTGAGACAACCAGGGAAGAATATACCTGCTGTACCTCAAAACCATTTCATTAAATATTCCTATGTTGCTTATATTTTTCAATCTTACCTCAAGGAGAACTTTTGTCTCTTCAGTTTGAACTGAAAGATGTAGCTTGAAGATACATCTGTGCTGATCCAAGGGCCAGTTGCCACTGAAAGTGGTAAAATTCTTCTGCTGTTCCTTCTTCGCTTGCTTCATTCATGAGCTGTTGCTGCCTTTGCGTCAGCACCACCTTTCGTGTGACCACACAATGAAATAGTTCATAAAGGCAGAGGGACAAAAATCTAACTCTGCCAAAAAAAAGATAATTTTCTGGTAATTTAGCTCCACTAAACAAATTTGTCATGTGTCAGTGTCAGCACAGTGAAAATGGCTGGAGAACTTGCCCAAGACAAGGGGCAGAGATGGCAGAGAGGAACAAGCCTGCCCATTTGGATGTCATTTAGTCATTAGACCACATTACTTCTTCATCAAATTGGATGCTGGAATAGGCTGTGTGAAATTCATAAAAGTAAGCACAGCATAAGCAAAGCTGGTTTAACATAATGAATATCACCAATGTGTGTTTAAAGGTCATGATATATAAAGGAGGAATAGTCAGCCATATCAAAGGTACCAAGCCAGTCAAATGGAAATAAATGTTACTGAATAAAATTTGAGTTTCTTTCTGGTTTTTGCAACTGATACTGATATTATCTAAAACTAAAATTATATTTCAGCAGTACAGCTGGCTTGTCTTTTGGCTCAGAATTATTCTGCTCTGCTTTACTACTTTATTGTTACCTTAATGTTGATTGGTGGGGGGGTTGTTTTCTGTTGATATTTCAGGGAAGCTGAGGTCTAATTGTGTTAGACACTGTACAGAAATATCATTAATAATATCCTGCCAGCAAAAAACCCAAGTCAATCAAGTGACCAATCTTCATCAATCAATTATAGGTAAAATATTAGATTCTCTGTATGTCCAAAAGCCACTGTTGTAGGTTTATGTAAATTCTGACCTGGACTGAGGCAATTTATCTGAAGGTCTAGTGCAAACTTATTTTCTCCTAAATTAAAATATGAAAATAGAACCCTTCCTATTAAAAGAAATAAAATACTTACAACTCTCTTGATTTCTTAGTGATGTCTTGGTAGAAGCAACTCTTGAAATATAGCAGCTGTGCTTCAATTTCAGTATGGGTAGAGGAGACGGAGGGCAGCATGCAGAAGACAAGGAGAGAAGACCTGGATTTATTGAAAATTTGTATGACTTGATTTCAGGTATTTCTGATTTGATTGTATAGATAATTGCATGTATAATCAGATTAATCTCAATCCACAAAAAGTGTAATTGCTCTGCTTATAGGTTCCAGATTTCCCATTCAGTTTCTAGTTTTGCTACTCCAGAAAAGAGAAATATGCAAAGTATAGAGAGATTCCAGACAAAATTGTCTGAATCTCATCATGTTCTCAAAAGCTGTAGAGAAAAGATTAGGCCCTTTTTTTTAATCAATATTTGATCATCAACCTTAACAATTAACAAAAAGCTTGTGCTTTCATTTCATGGCAAACAACAGAAGTCTAATAAGTGCTCAGAAAAAATGCCATATGGCATGTGCATCATCACAAAAAAAGCGATGAGCTCTAAACTTTGCAAATGTCTTTGTGCCACATGGATGCACAGCCTGTATTGGCAAAAAAAAAAAGCATGAGTAAAGTCATGGGAACTTTTCACTTGTGTCATTTTTCAAAGATGTTTAGGGTGCTGCTATGTGATAAATTGTAAAAATATAACCAAGTAAATATTTTGTTAGCGTCAGTCTCAGAATAAGTATGAAGAGATGTATAACGTTTAATATAATTTTACACTTTCTTTGATGTACCTTCAGTTCATTCAAGTTAAAGGAAAAATTACTCAAAACCCTGTAGATATGCTGATTTTCAACTTTAATCTTTAAAATTTTAGCTCTGGAAAGTGCAAATCCTTCATTCTGGATCCATCCACAGCTGACTTAGTGGACTTAGTGGTCCTGGAATCTAAAACAATTTTGTCTTCTCACGTTTCTTCATCTCTAGATACCAGTTCTTCCTTGTTGGTCAAACAGCAAACTGGGCAGGAGCAGGGATGGGGCTGTGCCAGGGCAGATCCCGGGATGCAGGGCAAGGATGGGGCAGCTCCTGGGGGCACCGCAGGGAAGCAGAGTGGGAGTGGGAGTGGGATGAGCCGGAGCCCTTCCAGCCATCCCNCAGATCCCGGGATGCAGGGCAGGGATGGGGCTGTGCCAGGGCAGATCCCGGGATGCAGGGCAGGGATGGGGCAGCTCCCGGGGGCACCGCAGGGAAGCAGAGCTGGCCGGAGCCCGGCAGCAGAGCCCTGGGAGCAGGATGAGCCAGAGCCCTTCCAGCCATCCCACATCTCTGAGGCTGCTGCTCTTGTTTCCCTGCCTCGTCGAGGATCCTGGGAGCAGATGGCAGCCTCGCACTCTCACTGTGCGAATGTAAGTGGCACTTCAAATTTCTATACCTTTTTTTTTTTTTTTTTCTTTTTACCTACCCAGCCAGTAAAACTGTGCTATGATATCTCAGTTGTCGCTTTCTTTGGGAGCATTATTTTGGTCAAGGACGGATATGTTCTCATATTTTTTTTTGCCCTGATCTCTTTTCCATAGTGTGGCAGCTTTGTTCCTCAGGCAAAGAGGTTTTTGCCCATTCCAGGCACTGAAAGAACCTCCATTCTTCTGGCCCTTGCAGAGAGACAGAAGAGATTCATTGGATGCTGTAGAGTTTCCTGGTTGATTAAGAAGAGATAGCAAATGATCTCAGATTATTGTAATAACCAAGAACTCTTCAAACATTTCTTCTGCGCTAAGCACTACTCGCCTCCCTGAGCAGTCTGGTCTCTTCTTTTCTTAAGCATGCTGGAGTAAAACTTTCATAGCCAGGGATCTGTGGGATGCCAGGGCTTCAGTGGAGAAGTGACAGAGAAAGGAGGAATAGTTTCTTTCTATTCATCAACTCAGAGATGCAGGAGAAAATTTTCATTCAAGCCTTTGGCAAAATTCCCAATAAATGTAGTGGGACATGAGTTTTACAGACAGCCTGTACTTATTAGGTTATTACTCAGCATGCACTCCTTTAGAATGGATTGTAGTTTCATGATAGCCTGTAATTGGAAGAGTATTAGGAGAAAAGTGGAAGATCGAGTGAGTTTTTTAATAAAAGAAAAATTATAATCTCTTCCTTCCTACAGCTGTATGAGTTGAGATCAGTTCAGTTTGTTGAAGAAAGTCCTTCTCAAAATGATGCAGATAATGTGTGTAAAGCAAATCTGTTGGCTGAGTTATTATGAAAGCAGTTTCCCAAACATTGGATTTGATAAACTATTAGGCTTTGGGTTTAATCATGTAAATTGTGTATTTTGTAGGTTTCTTGTATAATAAAATGAAATTCAGAATTTTCACAAGTCTTACAATGATGCTAGTGCAGGCCTATAGCAGAAAATATTTCAGGACCATAATATATGAAACATCCTGTGCTCATCTATCAATATGAAGATACATTATTATGGCTATCTGGAGCACACATGCATGTAGTGCAACAATATTGTAAATGCAAATACAGCTGACTGCTGGAGAAAAATAAGAATGTAAACAAATTATGGATAAATATAAGATTTGCTTAATCCTTCCATCATAGTTAAGATCTGATATTGCCATTATTTTAATTTTTAATACCTTTGATAGATAAACAAAATGCCTTTGCTGTTCAGACAGTGCTTACAAGAATAAAAAAAAGCTGGATTGAAATAGGAGAACATTGAAATAAATCACTGTATCTTTTGAACAAGTACTGAAATAAAATAAAGCAAGGAATACATGCTTGTCAAACATGCAGTATAAATAAATAATTTAGGTGAAAAGGAATGACTAGAAAAAACAAAGGGACAACCAAATAATGAAGGGCTAAAGGGTGGTTGTTACATCTGATGTACTTCATTGTAGCTCGTGAGTAATTGCTATCCATAAAATATTCCATGGCTTCTATATGAGAAAAAGAGACAATTTGACAGGCAACACTGGTCGTAAACGACAGCAAGCACAAATCCTTGGCAACTGTCATTATCCTGCTGTTGGATTCACATCCCAAACTGTGGGATAACTTTGACCTCTATCGCTGTTACTGAACCACCGTCTGTTAAAGTAACTGTATTTTTAACTTAGCAAAGAAGAATATTAGTCAGGTGCAGATTCATGCCTTAGAAAGCTGTATGAACTGTTTATTTATTTTTGGCGTACTGTTGCTCTCTATTTAAAAAGGAATATGGAGATCTCCTTTAGTTAGACAACAATGAATAATGAGAAAACTGCACAAGAGGAGCAGAGTAGAAATTTTGAATTTCAGAATGTAAAAGTAACTGAAAGCAGAAGTTCCTTCTGTAATAATTACAAAAATACCTCAGAGTTTTGGCCATGAATAAATCAAAGTTTTATTGCTTTTAATATTCTGATACTTAGGAGTTACTTGAATATGAAAGGACAATGAAGGCTTGATCCCATCCAATTTTTTTCTTGCTTCCTCTTGATCTTTAGTACTGCTCTTGGCACAGTTATGCTTGTGTTGATTTGGATCTTCTAAAGACTGGATAAAATTGAATTGCTTGCTCTTCATATGGGTGAATATTACATCTAGACTTTTGGCCCATGGTATAAAGTAATTTTGTGTCATTAATAGTAGCCCCAAATTGAAAGATGGAGGCTTTTATTCTCATGATTTTTAATGTTTTTATGCAAGTAAAGCCTTTATTTTGAGCTTAAGAGATAATTCAATGTTCATTTTGCATGAGGAAGGCTAGCATAACTGAAATACCTGCTGTACTTCACCATAATCCTGTCCTACAGCACTTTGTGCATTGCCCTTCTGATCCCAGCTTGTGCAAAGATTAATTGAGCCAAAATCTGAAATACTGTTTGCAGAAATAAGGATCAGGATGAAAGCATTAACACAGTTTCATAAGGCATTTTGCAGCTTTAATTAAGATGTTGTAGGCTTTTCTGAACTTTGTACAGTCAATTAATACTAATTCATAGTAGTTGAAAGACCAGAGCAAAAAGATAACATTTTAACTACATTTATCATATTTTTATTTTGTGAAATGTTCCTCTCCCTTTGTGAAAAAAACCTGTTAAAATATTGAAGGGAAGCAAAGCTCTAAACAACTTCTGTTTGCCCACAGCCTTCGCCTGTCGTCAGCGATGGTATCAAGGAGGTCAAGACTTCAACATTGTTCTCCACATCAAACAAAATCAGTTCAGAGCTGTGATGGAGCATCAGATGTATAGACAGCTACAAATCAAGCAGCACAGACAATTTCTCTCTTATATCACCATCCGAGAGAAACAGAGCTGAAAGTGTTCCCACAGGTCAGCCAAGGTAATCAAAGCTCTCCTCTGTTGCTTTTAATCAAGGGTGCTGCAGTTCAGTCACCTGGTAATGATGATCCAGTTGATATTCTAATTTTTATTAAGATTTCTTGACCTAGAAATTTGTCAGAGTATATAGCTTTTAAAACTTTATTGATTCCTGGAAGAAAATTACAGTGAATCAGGCATCCCAGTCCACTTTACAAATTTTTAAGACTTAACAATAGATAGGTAATAGCCAACAAGCTGACCCCTCTGTAAAGAAGAATGTGATTCTCCATAATTAATCCAAAATGAATTGATTCTGTCTGTTGGGGAAATCCAAGAGAGCAATTGGATTTTGCAATGTACCATAGAGGTGATAAAAGAAAAGACAAAAGTGTATCCAGCTGTGCTTAACTTAGATGTCCTCATCAAAAGCTTTTTGTTGTTAGCGCCTTCTGTTTCGAGGGAGGAAAGTGTTGTAAACTGAGGCAAAGCTTGGTGATTAGAATTATCATGGTATCCCTGCACCCCTTGATTTGTGACCTCAAATAGAATTCAAAGGGCTCTAATTTTTTATTTGGTGGCTATTTTCTGAAGGGGCTTTTTCCAAAACCCTAAAGTCTTTGTAATTGCTGATTTTGTTTAATAAGATGTATATATTAATATAATGGTCCCCTGGTGTATGAAAGCAATTTCTAGTTCCTTCTCAAGGGGTCATATTCTGGCTTTCTTATGATATGATTTAATACTCAGCACAGAAGTAGCCATGTTGATTTAATAGCACGAGTTTGGGAATTCTAAACAGAAGACAAAAAAATCTAGGATTCTTACGTGGTCATTTTGCCATTCAAGAAACGTGGAAACTTGATTACATTTCTTGAATATTTGGAAAATTTCCAAAAAATTTTAAGGGAGAGGAATTAATATCTTAGGCCTCAAACAACTTTTGAGCTGTGCATGGGAACCTCTTGTTGAAGACTAGGAGAGAGATCATGTGTCACAAATGGTCTTGCTGCAGTATGACATTTTGTTATAAATCTGCTTTCCTCTCCCTTTTTTTTTAATACTCTTACTATTCTTATGTTCACTATATATGAATATATGTTTATATTCAATAAAATATTCACTATTTTATTGTGTTATTGTTCAGAAGACATGATATAAGCATTTTAAATAGTATCATGGTGTTTTTATTAGCTTATTTAATTTTATTCTGGCAGCTGTATTGAATATGTTTTGCTATCTGGGAAACAGAAACAATTAACAATAAGCCCCACTCTGCAGTCACTGTACAGGCATAATTGCTGTCAATTTGATTGAAATTTTGCCTGAGAAAAGACTGTCATCGGTTCTTACTTTTTAAACTAGAAGCAATAACCTACATATTGAAATACTGAAAAGCTCTATTTAATTATGAGTTTTCTCAGAACCTAATGTTTTTCCTATATTTATTTGAACTGCTAAATTTTGAAAAATAAATTAGGTGGTTTATTTTCTTGTGATGTTCTGGAGACATTTCATAAAAAGACTTCACAGCAAGTACTTTCCAATATTTCGGAAGCTCTGAATAAACTCAGTTTGGGACAAGTTAAATGTATTATGTTTAGAAAAGTTCAGTTTCTCTGTATTTTCTATATTTATGATTTAAGTGCTGTGAAATACTTCTTACACTGTGAGGAATTTTAATGAATATGCTCAGATTGTCTTCTTTCACAACTATTATAGAAGTTCTAAAAAAAGTTAAGAAAATAATATTGGATTGTTTCTTTCATATGCTAAACTGGATTTTCTTTTCTAACAGCATTAACTGTGCTCTCTGTTTCAAAACTCATGTCATATCCACAGGGCATTTGAAGTATCCAAAGTTATTAAACAGCAGCCAAATGTAATCAAAGTCAGAGTTTAGAAAAATGGCACAAGAAAGATTTCTTTGCTGAAGTTTCTGCGTCGTTAATTAAGCCAGTAAACTCTAATACTAATTTTCTTGCATGCATAAAGTTTCTCTGTAGCTTTTGCTTCAAACCCTAATGTAAATATTTTTTGCTTTAAATTAAGCTTGTATGAAACTTTTCATCGTTCGTACACTTTCTTAAATCACAACTTGTTAAAAATACTTATAAATGCTAAGTGAAATAAGTTACAGAATGAAGTACAATATTATTTGACATTAAAATGAAAGAGCACAATACTTTTAAACCAAGCTTAAGGTCATATGTGTTTCTCATGCTATGATTTCTAGCAATAACCAATAAAATCCTGAATTAATTGCAGCGCAGTTCATACATTCGGTAA
This sequence comes from Pycnonotus jocosus, assembly GCA_013400435.1. Lineage (NCBI taxonomy): Eukaryota > Metazoa > Chordata > Aves > Passeriformes > Pycnonotidae > Pycnonotus > Pycnonotus jocosus. The sequence goes on from VWYP01016341.1 coordinate 13,651, forward strand.
ATTAATTGAGAATAGATTTTTTTTGATTTTTCATTTTTTATTTGTCCTGATCCAATATTAGAGACAAAATAACTCTGTTTGCAGTCAGCATTCCTTACCCTTGCATCCATTTAGCTGCTGGAGGTGTGCTCTGAGGAGCTGACTCCGAACATGGCTGCACAATGAGAGTTCTTGGCAGGCGGCACCGAGGCACCAGAACCAAGCACAGATCCCACGTTGCAACTGGAGAAACATTTCTGTGGCCATTCAGAAAAACAGAAGGTAAAACCCCCAAAACCAGAACTGAGAACCCCCAGCAAATGGCTTAAGGGGTGCAATTAAAAATTATTTTCATCCTGCTTTTTTGCATGGTTTAACAAAACTAATGTTTACTCATTTACAGCTCAGTAAGAGGATAATGTGCTTAATGAAAGAAAAATCTACTGACAGCCACATTTATTGCCCTTCATTAGCATTGGTACTTAATTTAATATAGATCTGAATAGACATTAGGGAGCCTGCAGGAGGTTAAATGGTGAAAATGTAAAGAGATTATTGAATTTACTGTTTGGTTTCAGTGACATCAAACAGACATAATTAATTAGGTTTATTCCACTAGCAAAAATAATCCAGAATGTAAGATTGGATTCCTTAATGCCATCATTTAAAAATTTTTTGGAAGTTTAATAGAGCAATATGTAATATCTTCTTTCTTATGCTTTCTAAATTTTAGACTGTTTGTTGAGACTGTTATTAAAATTCTTCTTTGGTCCTTCTTATTCTTTGACCAAAATGGTAATTATATTTTAGTTTTTAAAAGAGGTGAAAAATATTTCTGAATCCTTCTACAGTTTAGATATTCATGTAAATATTTGCGCTGTCACTTTGAGATCATGAAGTAACTTGTGAGATTGCTGCTGCAAATTCATGGCAGCTTTTTAAAACTGTAGCTTAAAGTAGGATTCACCAAACTGAATATGCCACCTGTGTATTTTATCAAATTATTAATTCAGTCAACATTTGTGATAAAAAATTTTTAATTAATACAACCTTAAATATTCTAAAAAGCAAAATTATTGTGAAGATGGTGCATATGTAGGTAGGAATCTACAGTTCCAGTGTACAATTCCAGTGAGAAATGTAAATAAGATGAATTTTTAAATATAACATGAAATGTTTGGGTTTTTTTATAATCTTCTTGTAGCAAATTGTGTGGTAGGTTTTTTTGGAGAGTTAGGGATTGCACAGAAAAACAAGAGCAAATCATTCACATAGTTTGCATATTTTGTATATATATATTGTATGTATTTTATATACAGATTTCTTTGCATTTTGGTGCAATTTTTTAATTATGTACATTCTTTAGAAAAACGTCTGGTTTTATTTTTCTGCATAGTTTTTCAAAAGCATTTCTTATCTTGGGAAGTATTGGGGGACATATTTTAGTGTCAAATCATTCATTCAAAATTTCAAAATATACAAGTGATCTTTCACTAATTCTTTTAGAGATTGATAATTCTACAAACACGCTTTAAGACGGTGTCTATGTCATACTCATTACTGCTATTTCACAAAAAAACCACTATTATATAGCTCTTTCTCTAAACAGAAACATCTAATACTAATTATGGAGTCCAGTAATTAAAGGCTTGTTTACATATTCGTGGAGGGATTTACGAAGGAAACTTATGTTAGTAAACCTGTGCCTTACATAATGAATTTAATACATTATATTCTCCTTTCAATAACCAAAATTATTCTGAGTACGATTCAGGTGATGGAGTCACCAAAATGGCTGTAATTAATGGTCTGTATATGCAGAGAAAGGCACAGATCAGAGTTTTTATTCTTGCAAAAGTGTGTGATAAATCTGCTATTTGTGCTGTATGAATCATTTGCACAATCCTATTATTGCAGGATTTTTGTAGGAGTACTGCTGTTTGTCACAAAGTCTTCACTGGTACACGTATTCTAGTTTCGCCATGCATATGACTTGAGGGGTTTGATAGATTTTCAAAGTCATTAAGTGAATATTTTTTTCTTTCTCTCATTTTCCTCTTGCAAGCCAAGTTCAAAACAAAAACTTCTGTGCTTTGTCTGCGTATCTTTGGCTGTGTTTCATTGTGACATGCACTGCTGTTCTTTTAGCACCAAAATGTTGGCACACATTACTGAAAATTTCACACCATCTCTTGCTGGATCAGCAAGCTTAACCTACCAAAATCTGGTGTTGTTGAATGGTTTTTGACTGATAATCAATCTTTTTGCTGCTCGACAGTTGTTGCTGGGACACAGACTAGAGCAGGTGGCAGATGTGCCTTGTCTTTTGAGAAAAGAAAGAGTAGGTGAGCTTGGGCACAGAGTAGCATATTGTGTGTCCATTAAAAGGGTAAGTATAACAGCAAAAAGTCACTGCTATAAGTAGAAAAGACACCAACACCAGAAAATAGGCCTTTTAATGTCCCTGTTTACAAGTTTAATAGAACTGGAAAATGACAGTTCATAGTGTAGAATTCCACGTGCTCAAAAATCAGAACCAATGTTAAAAAACATTCATAAATTCTCTGTAAAACATTCCACAGTATCTTTTTTTTTTTTAACTTAAAAAAATTATTTATACATATAATGAATGGTAATGTACAGATTTTTAAAAAGCTGCAGTGTATTGAGGGCAGGTTTTAGAAGTGTATTGGGGCAGGCAATAGCTATTTTATATTTTCTTTCCCTAGCCCAAGATGGGGCAGAAAGCAGAGAGTGGTGTGACTGGTGAGTATAAACACACTGATGGCTGCATTTCAGTCCTGAACACACAGGTAACCAGGTCAAATGTCAGCAGCAAATCTTTTTTACATGAGAATGGAAGATCAGTGATATAGTGTAAAGCCCTAGAAATATGTACAAGTGATGCCTTGGAAATCAGACTGACTTTTTACAGGTGCATTTTTACATAAATGCAAAAATATTTGCAAGGTCAACACCTTTGTAGAAATTTGTATTTCAAGTAGAAATTACAAAGTTTGTCAGAACTGTAATATCATGTATATACTTTCATTGCTTTAAGTGGCATCAATACCTGGATGAAGTCTAATTCCCAGTGATGGTGATGTCTTGGTTTATTGGGATTTATTAATCTTCTCATCTTTCTAAAATATTATAATTTTACTTGAGGGTTTGATTAAGTGAAGGAGGATTCAAACATAAGGCGACAAATTGCACAATCTAGGATAAAAATTGAAAGCCATTGCTATATCTAATATAATTCAGTATTTATAATAAATACATGTGACATATCAGTGACATGGGTGCCATTCCAACAGGAGTTTAGCAAATAAAAATGTGTCAAGTTTCAAGCATTTAAAACTTATTTTGGGGGGAACTATTGTGGAACTAGAGTGTGGTGCAGAACTGTGCCAAAGAGCTGATTCTCTCTAGTGTGGAGTGCCTGCATGTCATCTGGTGATGGTCAGTGGTCATATTTAATTAACTATTCCTTGGATATTTATGGGAGCACACAAACTTCAGGGTTTGTTTGCAGACAAATATATTTAGCAGTTGCTGAAATTCAAAATATAGTGGGTATTTTATTTATTCCTTTATTACCTTGTGTTTCTCCTGGCAGCTTTTATTTTACCTCCACACCTCATTACAATTGAATTTCAGGTGTTTCCAGTGTACTGCTTCATGCTTTCTTCATTATTTACCAGTTTCTTCAACTGGTACTATCTTATTTCTATTGAATTTAACTGCAGTGATTTAGCAAACTTGCTGAGTAAAACAGCTATCACTCCTTCACAAAAACAGTATGTGCATATCAGTCATACTACTGTGGAAAAAAATGGTTTCTTGAACATTTCATGTTCCATTCAGCAGTTTTTTAGTTTCTGTGTTTGCCATTTACCATGATCTGGCTTCAGAGTGTCATTACATTTAAAATAAGACATCTTTTCTGCAATGAGTGTCAGTGAAAAGATCTAACCATTGATCAGTTTGGAAAGGTTTAAATTCCAAGCAGCATTCTATGAACTCTAGGGCTTTTTCTCACCAGCACATAAAAATTAAAGTTGTCACATTTTATTTTTCAGAAAAAAAAAATCTTTTCTTTGTACTTGAATACATTTTATTATTTTTTTTTCTATAATGACTGTATTATATGTTATTATTTCATTTATACTGGGATTTTGCATGAAAAATATCTGTAAAATATGCAGCAATATGTAAATCATCATATATTATGGTCTTATCCTTGTTTTAGGTTGGACATCTCAAGACCTAAAACAGAGATGTGTTGTAAGATACGGATGTTTTCTCTTGCGTCATCATATATCAAAATAGAATTTATTATTTCCAAAAAACTGGATTATATCCTGAAAGACAGAATAACACAACCCTGCTCTGTGAGAAGGATGCCAGCAACATCTAGAGTACATTTTGAGGGTTTCTCTCAGAAAACTAATTTTACTCTTTATTGTGGAAAATTCAGATTCAAATTATTATTACAGATTCTTACAGCCTTTTTCTGTTATGAGGGACTTTTTGAAATCTGAAAGATGCCAATTTATGAGCTATTTTGGAATCCTTCACAACACTGAAGTCTCCCTTCTAGCTGCTCAGTGACACTGAAGTCTTTAGTTGTTTTTTTATTAATATACAGGAATCTAGTGGTAATAGATATGCCACTCTAATATGCCCTGTCTTTTCTTCTTTAGATTTTTCCCTCAGCAAACTCTGCTACTTCCTTTGGCATAATAATCAAAGGTATATGTATCAGTGAATTGCAGAATTGCAGAAATCACAGATTCTGCTGAGATGGGAGGGACCCATCAGGATCGTTGAGTCCAGCTCCTGGCCCTGCACAGGATCACTCCCAAGAGTCACACCATGTGCCTGGGAGTGTTGTCCAAACTCTTCTTGAGCTCTGGCAGGCTCAGCAGTGCTCCCTCAAGAGCTTCCACAGCAGATTTTGATAAATATTTTCTTCAGACGACACATATGAGGCCTTGTTGATGGCACAATGACCACAGCAAGTGTGTGTTGTCAGATTTTAACTTCCTTTCCTGGTCTTTGGCTTTACTGTCCTGTCCATTGACATTGGCAGTTTGTTAATGAAATATGAGAGACCTTGGTGATGTATTTTAGCTCAGTGCTGTTCCTGGGGTGAAAACACGTTCCACCATGGTGGTTTGATTTCTGGGAGCAAGCAATAGGCTTTAAGAAGGAAACATGAAAACTTAACCAGATGTGAACTGATAGTCAAAAGTGATAATGAATTTGCACACACATAAGCACATAAGGCAAGTTGGTCAGGGTAAAAAAAATCTCCAGAGAGAATATTTTTTCAATAATACCGTGGGAACTTGCGATTGAAAGCCGCAATTCAAAAACAACACAAACATAAGATGAATTATACAAATGGAATTGTTTAGAGAGCCAGCCAGCACCCAATAAAATGTGCTGCTAAACAGAAATGACTAAACCCTTTCTATGGAGCTTCCACTTTTTCAACTGATTGTATAAAATGGTAGCATCTACTGCATGCCATATATATACATACATATAAACAAAATGCCTTATTTATTGCCCTTTTATCCTCTTAAAAACCACTGCCTTATATTACACTTTGGTTTAGAGCAGCAAAGAGTAAGATGTATTCATTAGTTAGGTGTCAGTACTTTATTATGAGGGAATGCAGACTCTGATGCCCTTCCCATAATCCACCTGAATTTAAAGGGAGAGAAATTCCTTCACAAATTTCTACACTAGGCTCAGGCTGTAAGATGTCTGGATTTGACAGGGTGTCTTTCTGTACATTTTCATGACATCCACTTCTGTAAGAATATAATCATGATAAGGAAGTCTGTAATAAAATCTGTATTATTAATAATAAAAAAATAATGCTATTTTCTAGATTGGAAATACACTTTCCAAATATGGCTTAAAATTGTATGTTGAATAAAAGAACGTAGAAACAATAAGGTACAGTGAAACCAATTTTAATTAAATGTTTAAAGTACAGCTCTATTTACCTTGGGCTTGGACTTGTGCTAACACATCACCAACAGTACCCCAGAAAACAAATCCAGGGTAGATTTTGATACAACCTTATGAATACAAAGAACCAGTAGTTATAGGAATGGTTTTCCCTACCTTTCACATGGGAACAGATGAAGATCTTGGCCTGTAGAGCCTTTGTCTAATCCCTTTGTTTGCACTCAGCCAGAGTGTTTAAATGAAATTTTCTTCAAGAAATGCTCAGCACTGAGATCTGTATCCCTACTAATCTGTAGATTGCAGTAAGAATCTGTTTAAAATAAGTTATGATTACATCTCTGATGCCTGATATAAAAACACCCTCAACAGAAATGATTACCAGCCATGACAAATGGAGAAATTTATTCAAATCCTAAACAAGACAAAGAGTCTTCCAACCTTATCATTCTACATCCAGTGGTTGTAAGTCCGAGGGAAAAATGGAGAAGAATGGTGAAGATAAATGTAGAGAAGGGGTGACTAAGAGGCATTCTGCCTTTTCTCTCTGCCAAATGAAAGAAAATTGCTTGCATTGTAAACCATGAACCCATTGACTGAACTTGGGGTTGGCAGCCAAAAAGCCTGGAAGTTTTAACATTTCATCCAGTCTCTGTGAGTTTCTATCATTCTGCATTTTTGCTGAAGTCTTCAGGGCTTGTCTTGTTTATTCTGTTTGGCATTTACACCTGTTTAATCCCCAAGTAATTTCATGTTTACTTGAGTGCAAATAAGGTAAGGATTCACATGAAATTGCATGAACAAATGTTAATTACTTTTTTTAACTCTGCCATCATCAATTTTTTTTATTTCTTCAAATAATTTTCTTTGTTTCTGGAGTGCTCAAGTGCAATCATAGGAAGTTTTGCACAGTTTTTAGTATTGATTCCCTGTTCAGTTAGACATATTAGCAGTTTTAATTGGTAGTCATTTGCATATTTTCAATTATTTCCCAAAGTGACCTCATTTTTTTGGAAAGGAATTATAACATGGCTTTTGTAATTGTAAATTGTACATTTCAGATTCCTATCACACAAAAAATAATGGACAACGTTGATCATTCATCGATGAACCTAAAGTTTTATTTGTGTTTTGTGAACACAATATGGAAGTACTTTCACAATCTGGGGCCATTCTTTATTTTAAGTGGACTCTACTGCCATGACCTATTTTTCCTGAGTTCATAGAAAAGGTCAGGGCGAGGGGATGAAGTTTGTTGATTGGCAGAGAAGATGGGATGTTTGTGATTTTAATCAAATTTAGTATTAAGACATACTTCAAATAATATGTCAGCCTAGTGTTAGTGAGTTTAAAATCTAATGACAACTGCTGTCATTATTAGTTAAATATAGCCAGTGTGCCTGTGGCAATAAATGATGACACTTCAGAACATGCAGAAACAAAAAGCTCTCAAGTATTTAAAGAAAAGGGAGTGACTGTAAACTTAGTTAAACACAGGAATGTGACCTGGGCATAATATGTTTCCCAAATACAGAGGCATCTGGAATTTGAACAGAGAGCATAATTGAATGGAGCATTATCTGTTCTTACTACTAGAGTTAAATTTTAGGAAACTTGAGCCTTTCTTCCTATTTCATAAATATGTATCAGAGAGTTTCATATTTATTATAATAACACTTTTATTGCTACATAAGATATATTTCAGATTCATATCTCTATTACTGTTCTGTACCCTTTAAAATGTGTTTCTCAATTTTTCAAAATCCTAAAAAGTGGGAAGTGAGATAATTATCTCCTCTCGTTCGTAGATGAAAATGTATTTTTCCTGACAGTTATTTTTGGATTCAAGAAGTTTTGAAGTTTGCTCATGGCAGTGTTTGGTATTTATTTCTGTGAAGGTGAGGAGAGAGAAAGAAGTTAAAGCAAGATGTGTCTGAGTACACCAGTGTAATGTAATATATAGTATACAATGTCAATGTATTTGTAATCCCATATGCTAATCCCTTTAAACCTATTAGTTTACTGCTTTTTATTTTTGAAGAAATTTTCTTACAGGTCTGTAAATCTTATTTAAGCAACAACAGCATAAAGGAATTGTGAATGAAAGGGTAGAGGTGTCGGGAGAATAAGAAAACCAAATTTTGAAATCAGTTCAATGTAACAGGAAATGCAAACCTGAGCTCAGATCGTGGTCAGCATAGTCTTCAGAGAGGGACTTAGGGAATGTCATATGAGGATTTTAGGGCTCTGTGAGTTTATACTGTTATTCTACAAGCACCATTCTTCATTCCTAACAGCAAACCTCTAAGTCATCCTGCCATTAAGAACTCTTTTGCTGGAGAAAGGTATTTCTTGGCATGTGAATTTGAACTGTAATTCTGCTATCTTGAGCTGATTAGAGCTTTACAGCTGATTTAACCAGCAGTGACAGTGTTACTCTGTGTTTGGGTAGGGGCTGCTTCCATTTCTGTTTATCTACACTTTTAAGTGTAATGCCAGTTTGCTGAGTTAATCTTCACTTTCTGTACAAAATTATTGACTAGTGTTGCTGGTCTTGTTTGAATAATTTCAACATCTAACATTGAGTATAATACCAAGAATATAATTTAATTTTTGAAAATTGTGGTAAGTTCTGACGTAAAAAGTTATAAAAAATATGTGCATAGAAATTAGGCTAAGGTTTGTAGATTTGCAGTATCAAGCACTCAGTATTAACATAGTGGTTATCAAATTCAGGTACATTAGAGTTGGTAGTAGCTTGTACAGCTGTCTGCTACATAGTGGCAGATTACTGAGAGTCACAGGATAATTTGTCTTGGAAAGGACCTCTGCAGGTCACCTCATCAAGTGTCCTCAGATAAGGATAACTTCAGAAACAAGTCTGAACACGAATAAAATCCACTTGTGTTGAAGCAGTGGTGGTCAGTCCTTGTAGATGATCTGAGCAACCAATGCAAGAAGGACTTACATGCCAAATAGCTTCCCTGGTTTTTTAATTGTAGTTGTTTGTTATTCTCTCTCTCTACAAACCTTGGCAATCCTCTACTGTTCATTGTCCATTTTTGCTCTATTTCTGTTACTTACCCTTGTCACAAAAAGGTGTTAAATCTCATTTGATGCCTCTGCTTAAACACCTTGTTTGAACATTATGTAAGCCTGGAGTTATAAAATCCTTACCCTAGTTCCAAATAAGTTCTTTATTGTCAATGATCTGTAAAGTCAGATTTCCATGGCTGTTCTTTCTTTCTTCCCTGATAATTTTTCATTGCTGTACAGGCCAATAGCAACAAGAGAGAGATATCAGTGCAGCCTGCAAACTGGAGACTGTGGACACTGTCCTGGAATTGTGAAACGTGGAACTGACTGTCAAAATGAGAAGGTTATAGAATATGGCCCCCCTCTGCCCAGGAAATAGAAACACTTGGCCACTCTATAAATGAGACTTTACCATGACTCTTCAGGTAATTTTTAAATTTAAATGCTGATGTCTGTTTTACTTTGTGATGAACTCAGTGCTATTGCTGTTTATCTCTGCATTTAGTGTATCTGCATTTAGTGTGTATCACTGAATTTTGTATTGGAAGTTCCTGGTTTGTGAGCCCCAAAAGTCTGTCAGCTGCTGAATTATCAGACCAGACAGGATCATGATGCACAGAAGCATCAATGTACAGGCAATTTCAGGTGGCAAGAGTAATTTATTTTTGAAAATAAGGGAAGATACTCAGGTACCTGATTTTATGTCTGTGCCACTCTGAAGTGGCAGAAGTTTATTCATTACTGTGTAGTGCCTTCCATGCACATGTAAACCTCATTGACACCTTGTTCATTCAAGGCTAGGAACAAAAGTCATGCTTCACATTTTTGGCCATGCAGATTCCTGGAGGGCTTATTCCTATTGAGTTTGAATCTTGCTAGCAGGCTTATCCTATAGAATACAGACAAGTTTGACCTTCAGAACAGACCTCCAGCCAGCCTTGAGGGATACTGCGAGCATGACCTTAAAGCATGGACAAAACTTTTCTTTATCACATTCTTTGGTTTAGGCAGCTGTAATCTCCCTAAATTTGCCTTAGGCGTCTACTGGCTCTTACCATTCAATGCCAAACAATCTCTAAGTTTCACCTTATGTCATCTTTCATTATAATCTGAATCAGCTGACACTTCTTTTCCAAGTACCACGCTACTCAGGAGGAAACCAAACCACCCTTACCTAGTCTGGCATACCTAAACTGAGAGCATCCTTTTGCTCTTGTATTACAAATGACTTGTAATGCTTGTTTACATGGCAAATAACACTTAGTATGTATCCAATAACCAAATAAATGGTTATTTATTTAAAAAACTCCTAAACTAGATCATGGCACAGACTTAGACTAGATTTGGGAATGCAAATTAGAGACCCCTCTTCTCAGGCCTGGGAGCTTTCTGAAACTTCTCTGAAAACATTCTAATTCAAGAACTTACAAATGACAATCAGTCCATCTTCTTACTCACTGCTGTTGAGACTTTGAGATCTGTTTTCCAATGTTAGTAGACATATTTTTCAACCATTAGTTAAACTGGTCTTGCAACCACCTCATTCTTACAAGATCACTATTTTCCTATGGTCAGAAGTGGAATTCATGGACAAGTCATGGGAAGGTGTGTTTCAAGATGTGTTGTTGTTCTCGTGAATTCTGAAATACATCACCCTCATTGCTGCAGTCTCATATGACTTGAAACCTTTATTGGTGGCAGGACCAGGAGTCAGTCAAGCCATCCTATATGCTGAGTGGACAAGGTGTCTTATACAGTCAAACCAATTAATCTTTTCACACAAGTGGGGGTTATTAACATAAGCAATGTCCATAAGAAAAATGTCCTCAAAAACTTCTTGTTCATGAAGTAAAAGGAACATTAATGTATGAATATGTGGTTCTTATGCATGTTGTCATTCATCTCTTTGTAGAGAGGAGATTATTTCAAGTTCTTCTGTGAGATCTCTTACAATTTTTCAGGAGCCTAACTTTTATAATCTGTTTACTAAAACTTTTGTGTATTCTCCATGAATAATAAATCAGTATTAACTGATTGCTGAATAATAAGGACTGTGAAATAAGTACATGGAGTTGTTGCTTTTGCATTTTCCTGATCTAACATTGTTCCATTTAGCTGTGGCAGGTAAATGGATGATCTTCATCCACCTATATCATACCTGGCAGTTTTACCTGTACTGTGTGGAAGGCTGTTCTGAGCCTGAGACTCCTCAGTACAGACAGTGTCAGCAAAGTCATTTGATGCTGGAATTGGCAGAATTGGAAATGTTTAGGTTTTTAGCAGAAGATTTTAACAAGTCCCTACCAAGTGTGCATGCCAAATTTCACATCAACCATAGAATAACTTCCTGACAACAGCAAGGGCACATTTGTGCTGTTTGAAAAGTGGAGATAAGACAAAATTCATAAATTCTACAATGAACAGGTAGGGCTTTGGAGAAGAGAGCAGAAAAATGGAACATCTTTGTTACTACATCTTCTACATCTGTGTTACCAAGTTGTCCAGTGCTAGGAAAACAGATGTGTGGAAGGAAGCAGTTGTTAGTACAGAGGATCTTAATGTTCATAGTATACACATTTTAAAAGACAATACTCTGACCTATCTCTAGTCTGTAGCGTGGCCTTACAGAAGGGCCTTGGATCACACCTATTGCTTTAATTTCATCCAAATGATATCAGTTTGCGTGCTTTGAAACTGCTCTGGGATATGAATCAAGGTACCTTAAGTGGAAGCATTGGGTTCTTCGCCTAAAAATTGCAGTCGTTGCTTGAACTATGGTAGATACATCCCCATGGAAGAAAACAAACCACAATTTTTCAAGTGCAAATTTGAAATTCCTTTTCCTGTTGAGAAGTAAGTTTAGTTACAAAACCCTTACTGGATTAATAATTTATCAATTCACATTCTCAGTCCTGGTAAGTTGCAGTAGCTGTACTGAATTCAATAAAGTTACCTAATTTACATTCACTGAGGATCTAGTCCACGGACAGTCACTAAAGATATTTAATTGGGAAACTAAACCATGGTTTAATGACAGGGTTGTGTGGGTTTTTTTCAAATTGATTGCCAATATCAATTCTGATTAGATGATTAATTTTTTTCTCTTAGAATTTTTAAGTGCTATGAAAGGCTTGGCCATTTTTACTTTCGTGGATTTAGAAACATTTATTAACATAGTCAACACATCCTTTATATTTTATAATAATATAGACTCATGATATAAAGACCTGTGACTGGAAACCAATTTTTCAAAAGAACTGTCTTGTATCTAATGTAATCCAACTGTAATAACAGCAGTATGAGACTTACATTTTCAAAATTATGTGTATAGACACATTCCATTAACATTAATGGCAAGGCTAAGGATCAAATTTTTCCTGAGTTAATCCTTGAACTTCCACTGATTTTAGTGATCTTAGATTACTAAATAATTTTTAAAGGCCTTCAGCCCCTAAATTTTTAAATATATCCAGCTCAGACTGAATTGTTATCAGTCCAATGATTGTCTTTATTGGCACAGTTTTGATCTGTAGCTGGATACTGATTATATTTCTGCATGCATCATGCAACAATCTCCTTTGAAGGTTTAATTGTAAGTGCATTTTGTGCAGTGGCAGTACACCATTTAGAGGTCATTTTCTAGTGTGTAAAAAGAAGAAAACTAACAGTTGAAGTGAAATAAAAATGTCATTTATATGATGCGGTGTCAGATGTGGAACTCAAACAACGTACAAAAGGCTCAGACTTAATTTTTCTGAAGCAGAAGAAATGAGAGGCATTTCATTTTTGTAGGTGAGAAGTGAAATGTTCCTCTCTGCTCACTGATAGAGGCATGCTAAGGTGAATTTTAATTATGACTAAATTGTGGTATTACTCTTTCATACCCTGAACATCTGTTCCCTTCAGGAACAATGATTTATGCAGGCTATCACTGCAGACAGCTTGCTGCAGCTTATGTCACGGTTAGTAGGAAGCTGGTGGTAGTATTTCAGAAAATACCAGCACCAGCACCAGACAGGCCAGTGTGTATTTTTAAGGTAGTAGAGAATGGGGAGCATGATGTGCCTGTTTTCAATTTTGAAGCCAAATATTCACCTTTTTTTTTTTTTTTCCCCTCTCAGACCATCTGTCATTGATGAAGCAAGTATCCTGGACAGTGAATGGCCTGGTTCTTCATAGTGGTGTCAAGCAAAAGAAAAACCAAACATATCATTGTCATCTGCATGCAGAAGATTACTGAGAGCACCTGTGTTAGAATTTTAGTGTTTAAGAACTGTACAGGACATGATATCTATGAGAATACTGCTTCACAAAATCAAATTGAAAAGGTAACCTTTGTTTATTAGCATGTTTGAATCAAAAATCTCAAAAGTACATTCATTGTTACTGCAGTTGCACTGTTTTTGCATAGCTATAGGTTGTGATTTAAGAAGAGCAAGAAAAAAAATCCCTTAAATTATAAAGCCTTGGAATTCAATAAAGCAGGGATTATATATATGTTCAGGTTATATAAGGGAAATTTCACTTCCCTACTCCCTCTTTTCTGAAATCCCTTTGCTATTTACCCTGCTTGTCTTTGCCTAGTAGCCACCTTGCTTCTGATGATGCCCATTTCTTCTCCTACTTCTGTGTGTGCTAATTAACAGCATGTAATTTGAGGATTTATAGCCAAGGAAGATAATTTCTAAGATTACTTGAGGCGAGGGTTATATGTGTTATAAGCACATATAGTCAATTTTGCTTCGCAAATATAGTCACTTTTGATTTGGTTGGATATTATATATATTCAGTAGTTAAAATGCTTGTCTTTAAAAGATATGACACTATAACCATATTCTGAAGTTCTTCTATATACAAGAATCTTTTTTCCTATATAAAGCATTTTAACACTTTCTAGGGACTTCAGTAGGTTTTAGAAGAATTTACATGCCATCTTTATTTTCAGGCAAGTCTAGAAGGGCCAGTGTATTTGTCCCAAAACAAGTAGGGCATATATGCTTTATACTACCTCATGTCTATTATTATTCTGTGAAGTGCTTTTCAAACCTGGAGTTGATTAACAACATGGAATCCTTTGCAACTGTTTGCACTACACATAAGGAATTTTGAATGCCTGGAATATTAGTGTTCAGCCCCCCCTGAATTATGTACTCCAGGTCTGGGGTTTTTTTAAAGATTGTAGGACAATACAATCATTGTAGGTCTCCTACAACTGAACTGTTCTATTTATTCTATAGTTTTCACCCACTAAAATAATACCCAGAAAAACCATATAACTAGATCTGGCACAGTTAATGGAAAATCATTTGTCTGTCCATTTTCTGATGTTGCCTTTGACAGACATCATCCCATATTTTTGTAATATAAAATTAATTGTATTGCTGTCAATATTGTTGCTAATAGATATCAAGATATTGCATTCAAATGTGAATAATAACTCTTCAGCAGTAAATGTTCTTAGAACCTCTTGTCTAACTAGAACATTCACAATTCCTTCAGTATGATGCAGATAATCAAAGCACACAGACCAAGCTTGTCTGCACAGTGGAGCAAAAAAGTTCAGCAGTAATTTCTGAACATCACAGAAAGAAACCTATTAATCAATCTTTGGGTTTTTTTCCACAGAGATGTCTTGGCCTAGAAAATTAATTATTAGACTGATATCCATGATTCCTCATAGACGTGTGGGTTGCCTGTAAAGGCTGACTGCCAGTCAGCCAGACTGGCCAGTTAAAACAGTGACAGGGCAAAAGTGACTGAGACTAGTTTTGAGTGTATTCCAAATCAGTGTATTCAAGTGCTGTTGCTAAAAGAAGTCTCCACCACTTGTGCCCTGTCACTGTAGGACTTCTACAGCTCCCTGGCCAGTGCAAGGATTCTGCTCCATCATTCAGGGAGCCACATAGGGAAGATGATCTATGCCAAAAATAAACCAGCTGAAGTCATCAATTTTAATCTGGAATAGTTTCTGGAGACTAATCTACTGCATATAGCACAAGAAAAGAAGCTGCAAGGAAGTAGAAAGAGCCAAGTGAGCCTGCAAGACAAAAACTGCTGGGAAAATTTCAGCATGTATGTAATGCTTTGTGAGTGGAAGGACAACTGGGGCAAAGGGACAGGTCTGCGTTATATGCAAGTCAAGGTGTGATGGTTTGGACTGGAGTAGAGTTAATTTTCTTTGCAGGGGCTGGTGTGGGGCTGTGTTTGGGTTTGTGTTGCACACAGGGCTGATAACACAGAGATGTTTTTGTTGTTGCTGAGCAGGGCTTGCACAGAGCCAAGGCCTTCTCTGCTTTTTGTGAACTGCACTGGTGAGGGAGCTGGGGGTGCCTGGGAGGGGACACAGCCAGGACAGGTGACCCCAAATGACCAAAGGGAGAGTCCAGACCATGGGACATCATACTCAATGTATGAACTAGGGGAAAGAAGAAGGAAAAGGGGGATATTTGGGATGATCTTCTTCCCAAGTCTTTGTTACCTGTGATGGAGCCCTGCTCTCCTGGAGAAGACTGAACTCCTGCCTGACCTTGGGAAGCAGTGAATTAATTCCATTTTTTCCTTTTCTTCTCTGTGTGTGGCTTTTACTTTCCCTATTAAACTGTCTTTTTCTCAACCCATTAATCTTCTGGCTTCAACCCTCTCCATTTTCTCCCTTGCTCCACTGCTGGGGTTCCAGGGAGCAGCCACCTGGAGCTGGGTTGCTGGCTGGGGTTAAACCACAACAAAAAGTCAGCACATTTAAAATAAACTGCAAATTGGTGTTACAGATATTAAGTAGTAGTCACATTAAAAGACAGAAATATTTTTAATTTTTCAGAATGGCATTTCATCCACTCAAGTAATTTAAAAAAAAAAAATTATTTCTTGCCAGTAAATTAAAAACAAAGCCAAATTGCCATTAAAATCACAATACTGTATCAGACTGGACTTTCACATAGTCCAATATCCTGTCTTGAACTGGATGTTTAATGAAAAGTGGAAGAATAAAGGCAGCATATGGTGCATATGTTGATAATTTCCTAGCACACTGCCTTAATCTGGAACAACACCAGTTATGGTGCAGTCAAATCACCAATATATCAAAAGCAGAGCACTTTCTTTTCCCTTGAATACAAATATTATTTATTATTTGAAACATTACTCCTTCCCTTGGCAGTGTCATTGACCTAGCATGACTTAAAAGAAAGTATTAGAACTTGGTGGTTTTCAATGTATAATAAGCAAATGCTCAGCAGATTGTTGCTACTGTGTGAAAGTGTGTTCATTTCTCTGTCGTCAGTAAAGATTTCTTTTCAGACTTTTACCTAGTCATGGGCCAGCTATGCAGAGGTGTGTGAATCCATCAAATCTGGTGGTAGCTTGGCAGGGAAGCCTGAGGCACAACTGAAGGATGATTCTCTGTGTTCTGAAACCCTGAAAAAAGGGATGACTTTCTCACTTCTGCTAGATTTGTATCACTGAAGTAATGGGGAAAAAACACACTGAACAATTGCTCTCTCTGTTTCAGTTCTCAAAAAAGCAGATTTACGAGGCTGTACAACATTTACAGTTTTCCTCCCATCTTTACTTAATCAACTCCTCATCCACCACACAGCAGTCAGTATATTGATCTACAGCAAAGAGGATTCAGAATTAATTGAAGGAATTTTCATGCTGAAAATGCCTATGCTTATGCAATTAAAACTGAATGTTAAGTATGTTTACAAAATTTGAAAGAAAAGATACATAGTGATTTTTTTCTTGTTAGTTTTATATTTGAAAATAAGTGTATGAAACAGTTTTTCTGTCTCGCCAAAGTCCAGAAAATATCTAAAATACTGTTCAGTTTAAATTTGAACTTGATTCTCCCAAACCTGTTTTAGATAGTCATTTTCAGTTGGGCAACTATCTAGAAAAGTAAGGAACCTTTAGTTGTAAAGAATTGGAAATTACAACTGTTGGAAGACCTTGACCCCATTGTCAGAAATTGTAATGTATTTGCATGTTTTCCTGTCTTCTATTCTCTCTTGCCAAGAAAGAGATCCTGAGTTAAAGCTGGGTCAGAAACATGGCATTTGGGTCAAAATATGGAAATATGTGCAGAAATGGGCAAATGGAAGGGAATATATGGAATTTTAGCTTTGGTGATATGCAATACCTTGAAAATAGTTCCATGATTTTGAGTGTTAGAACAGCATTGAAGATACTGTAAGTACAGTTAAAATTGGAAAAAAAAGGAGAAAAAAGAACCCCACAAAATTTTATGGATGGTGTATTCTCTTTGTCTTGTTCTAAACTGGATCTCTTTGGACAGGCAGCTTCTCCCCTAAGTTTGGAATTGTGTCAGTGTCAGTTGTGGGAGGCAGGAGATGCATTTTTCACAACTGAACATGTCTTACTGCAGTTGAATGTGGGATTTTTGAAACGGGATGCATTCCTTTTAAAATGTAGAAGATTTGCAAAATTTTTCTTCTCTGTGTTGCCTGTGAGCACCTTGGAAAAGACAGCTTAGGATATTCCCCTGCTTGGCCTGAAACAGGAATGATGGCTGAATAACATCATTAGTATTTTCCTCTTGCCTCTTCTTTTCAACAGCTCTGTGAACAATGAATTCCTCCTGGTCAAAGTATTGCCATTTCTGTCATCAAAAAGTAACTTGTACACTATCTTTCTTAGACTTTCTTTCAAAGAATGACAGGTAATTTCAGCAACATCACTTCAGTGACAGTTTCTGCTTTAATCACAGAACTCCTATAGTGATGATTCATCTCCTTCATAATTTTGCATTGGCTGAATAATATTGTGCAATATAAAACATCTATTGTATATATTCTCAAGTATTATGATTTCTGTACAAGCTGGAGGGAAGTAAGCCAAATATTCAATAATCAATTATTTTGAAGTAAGTGTAGCAAGAAAATAGTATTTAAAAGAATGCTATCAAAAAATGCATTTAAATTGACTGAGCTATATGACTTTATGTTGTTCAATTTGAAAACCTGCTTCAGCATAAAATCTCAGTGGTGGGAGGATTCTCTCTAAAACAATAGCTGTAATACATGACTAGGAAAAATCAGAACAATGTGGTCATAGACAGTAAACATAATTTAGAATTTTACTGTGGGCACAAGAAATGGCTTGTGGTGTTCCCTGTTGTGATGGTATATGATAGACCAAAACATTCTTATGTTGGGGGTGTGTTATTCTAAAGTTTTCTGAAAGTGAGTTTCTGTCTTTGTTGGCAGAGTCAAAAGTTAAAAATATTTTTTATCAAAAGATATTAAGATTAAAAATTTAAACAATTAATAAGAATAATTAATAAGAATCAATGCATTTGGATGTTTAATGGTCGAAAGTTAAATTAAGCAATTGTGACCTTTCTAGAGTTTAGCATGTAATTTTATTCAAAGCAGGCATTCTCTAGTCAAAATACACTGCCAGAATAAAAATAGTAGGGAAAACCAAGCCCTGCTCTTTCTGCAGAACCCAGTGTAATTCAAATGTAGTCCACACACTTCCCAGTGCTAGGGAGCCTCTTACTGAAAGCGCAGAGTAAGTTCTAAGACATTGCTACATTATATTGGTTTTCTACCATGATCATCTATGGTCAATGATTACACATAAAAGTTAGCACAACATGGTCATCTTATTGTGTGTCTAAACAATTAGATTCAATAGCAGTTCTATTTTTATGTCTTACTTATAAAGTCTTTGAAGAAGATTTTTCTGCTGCATGTATGTGTACAGCATCTGACATTTAGATTAATTTCTCACAAGCATTTAAAATTTTCTTTTTCGTTTATATTATTTCATTTGGTAAAAGACATAAAACATTTTGCAAGACCTGTAATTACCTTCACACAGCTGCCTCCCCCAAGATGACTTGGAATAGGAAATTTCTTGTAGTTCTAATAAATTTGCATATATAGAACACTGAACTTGAAAATGTGTAGCGTTATTGCTGGAAATCAAATGATCAATAGCTGTACATTCTGCATTTCTGCATTTTATGTAGAGAACAGGTTGCTTTGCCAAGGCATTTGTTCTCTTGGTGGTAAATGTTTTCTTTGGAGGTGTTTAGGGCTTATTCTACGGCTTTTTTGATTTTCTTAAGATGGTTAAAGAAGTCAGTTTTAATTATTTGCACTAACACCTTTCTTTTTTTAAAGTTTGCAGATGATTGCACACTGAGGATGAACCTTACTTCTCCAGTGAGATACTAATACAAGGTATGTGGAGAAAAAAATGGCACTATCATAAGTGGTAAAGCAACATTTGTAGGACAGGTGTTCTGTTTACTACATTGAGGACTTAGACTGAAAAGTGAATCTAGACTCTTTTTAAAAATAATTTGTGTGGGTTGGTGCCCTTAATTTAAACCAAAAATGACAAATACACAGTAAATAGGCTTGTGATTAAATCCATTGCTTTATGTTATTTATGTTATATTACTAACATTTTAATATTGGCATAGTTTTAATCCATTTTCAGGAGTTGTCTTTTGTAGATACTGCTTTAGTATGAAAGCTTTTTCTTACAGTTTCAATGGAATAACATACACAGAGTTTCTCCCTTCCACCCTTGTATATGGTCTATAAGTAAGACATCATTCCAACTCTGTTTAACAAAGCTAAAGATTATTTCTCTGAGCTTTCCTTAATGGTTATTTTTAGCAAATACCTATATCCTTGTACTATGAACTTAATAAAGTATTTAAAAATAAGTCCCCATGAGTATTTTTTCCCTTATTCATGAATATCTCTCTTTTTGACACCAAAGATTTTTCATACAAGATTTTAGATAAATAAATTCAAGATTTTCAGACTTTAGAACTGCCTGTGTCTGTAAATAATCCCCCTGTCATGGGAGAAATATATGTTGAAAATGTAGCATTTATATATCAATAAAAGGAGTCTTTAGGTTTTGCACCTCAAGAAATGTATTTGTAAGCAGTCTGCTTTTTTCTCATCTAGTTCTAACCACATTCAGAGAAGCACAGCAGATTTCAGTTCAGCTATGAGTAGAGTTTTCCAAGGCTTTTTAACTCTCCTCACAAGCCAGATAACATTCCCTGGCCACATTTTAGGAAGAGAGACGACTGCCTTAATTATGAGCATTTTCTTGCTATTTCAAAGTTTACAGCTACTTTCAGATCAAAGATATGAAATGAATATGTTCTTGGTTATTAAAAGAAATTGAGGGAATGCTCATTAAAGTATTTATAATAAGAAAAGCATGACATCCTCAGCTAAATATTCCCCCAAATTGTCTGAGGAGAAACTGGACTGTCAATATTGTTGTAAAAAGAGCCCATTGATATATTCATTGCCTTTCTACTCCGTGTGATGAAAATATTTCTCCCTTCAAAATAATTTCCGATTTATATATTATACACAGAATATTTCTATTATTATAGTAAATGTCTACTGTTAGGCTGCATTATTACATATATTATATATTATAATAGAAAGATTATGCATTTTTTCATTAAAATTTGATACTTAAATAAAATTAAATGCTCCACACTCAGTTCTACTCACCTGTAAAATTCTCCATTGGAAAACACAACAGAATGTTTTGAATTTATTTGACGCACTGAATGTAGCTACCTTATACTGCTTAGTTAGAAGGCACATTCTGAACAGGAAAAATTTTTTTAAAAGTTTGAATTAATCTGGCAAGTATGTAGCTGCTGGCACCATGGATTATAACCAGCAGGGCACTGAAACTGCACTAAGTGCACTAAGTTATATAGTGTGCATTTCCTTGACTCAGTAAATTAAAATACAAAAAAATGTCATGACATCAAGGTTTCCTCTTTCTCCTGCCTGGCAGTACATGTATCTGGTTGAACACAAAACACCACTTCAGCTTTTCAGTAATTTTTTAGAACAGTATCTGGAGTTGTTTGTTTTGAAATCTGAATATATCCCTTCATAGGCATTTTGGGTTTTTTAGTTCACTAGGAGTGATTCTTTTGCCTGAATGAAATTCATATACATGAGGTCAGTCATGAAGATTAATTTTTCCATTACCTTTCTCCAGTAGCTTCTACTTTAAATAGACATGTATTGAACTAGGCAATATGTATTGTTCATGCAAGTCTTAACTTTTTCATATTAGAATAAATGCTGGAGAAAGAATGCATAAACAGCTAGAGAGGAATCCCATAAAGTTCAACAAAGGGAAATGGCAAGGCCTGCAGCGGGGTAGCCATAATCCAATCCAAAAATACAGGCTGGAGTGGCAGGGAGTAAAGAACAGGCATTCTGATTTTTCCCAGTAGAATTCAATGAGTGGATAAGAAGCAGTGGACAAAAACCGAAGTGTGGAAAATTCTACTTCAGCATAAAAAACAAGAGTTTACTGCGAGTTGCTCAAACACTGAAGAGTTTGTCCAAAGATCTTTTAGGGTTTCATGCTTAGAGACATTCAAATACACTGCAGAAAACCTTGGCCAATGTGCTCTTGCTTCACTGTTCTTTGCGGGGGAATTTGGACTAGAAAAACCTCTGGAAATCCTTCCCAACCTCAGGCATTCTGTGATCCTGTGAAGTCACCAGGTGATCTGCAGTAAGGTGTCAGAATTGATCCATTTTCAAGAATTCTAAGAGTACTCACTGCAGCTGAGAAGACCTTCTCAGACTCTCACTGCCTGGCTGCTGCAATTGCATCTGTACAGATTTCTGTAAATGTTTCAGCACTGAATGTTTTGAAAACAGAGGTGAGCATCTGGAGGTTGGTCAGCATTTGAAAAAGGAAATATCCAGGAAAATTATTAGTGTTTTTATAAAAGACTTGATAAACACCTTCCAGTTGTGCCACAGCTCCTTGCAAATGTGTGGGAAAGCTTCCCAATAACAAGCCAAAAAAGTCATCAGAAGTCCAAACAGTTAAAAAAAAGAGCCTGATTTAATACTTAGATATAGAAACTTGACCCCAGCAAGGTGCTTGCATAAAGGCAGAAGGAGAAAGAGGGAAAAAGATGGGATATTTTAAAAATGAGTTTGAAAAATGCAGCTTCTTCATTTGTGATGGCTTCCTCTATTTTTCCAACATTTCATGGGTTGAAGTCTCCCCAAAACTCTTAATGACAACACTTGTCACGGACTAAATGCTATTGGCTTGTGCTGTGCTTACATTCTTCGAGACAAATATTAAAGAAGAGAGATGGAGAATCATGTGTGCCCCAGATTGGATAAAATGAAACTAAACTGCTGTATCTGTCTGTTGTAATAAAGTTATAATCATCACAAATATGCACAGATGTATACATGCAGTGCACTCCTCTCCGCTGCACTTTTGTTTGATTCTCTTCCATTTCTCTCTTTACTTCTAAATGAGGAGCAAAGGTAGCCTGTTGTTATTCCATATTTCTCTTTTGGTCTTAAATTTGTCCAGATTTCAGTTTTGTCTCTGAACTTCAGCGCAAGAGCAGATGGAAAGCCTAGATATAAGTTTCACGTGACCAGAGTGATTCATTCATTCATTCATTCATTCCAAGCTGAACATTCACATGGAATTAAGTCCCTTCTATAGATTGTTTTAAAACAGGGAAACACGTTGTTGTGTTTTATTCTGAGCTGCTGAAATTTACCTAGAGGAGCTGAGGCAGCACAGTGAGTCTAGGAAGGCTTCTGTTCCACAAACAGAGCAGTGTGTGCACCACAAGCAGCAAGTTTGACATTTATTACCTTTCTTGTTCTGTAGAGATACCGTATGTGATTCCTCTCCTGCAGGCCATCACAAGTTGTCACTTCTGGTTGCTGTTGGCTTGGATTTGCTGTGGGCCCACACACTGCTGTTTGCAAAGTCACAAGCTGTGTTGCAATGTCTGGAAGTGTGTGTCATTCCTGCACATGAAAGGGTCGAGGAGTAAAAATTCAGGCTGTGCAGCTCTCTTTTTCTGCCTGGGAAAATAAGTTTCTACAAAATATGAGATTGTAATTCTTCCTACTGAGTAAGGCTTTGCTGAATTCTTATAGCCTGAGTACCTTTTTAGGTAACATCATTAATTAGCAGGACAGTCATTTCAGTCCAAGCCTATTTTAACTTTTACACAGCAAGTTACTTAAATCTATTAATTTTCTATTCTGACGTGTTAGAAGCTATTCTAGTTTAAAAAAAAAAAAAAAAAAAAAAGAGAGAGAGAGAGAGAGAGAGAGAGAGAGAGAGATGTGCAGGGTGGTAGAAGTGAAGAAAGAGGCATAAAGTGTATTGGAAAACTACCAAATGTCCCCTGCAAATGGACCCTATTCAGAATCAGTAAGCGTATGATGAGTGAAGTGGTTTTGAATATCGCCTTTAGATTCCATGCTGTTACAAGGCCAGCCCCGAACATGGCAACTCTTATTTCCACACACAGTACCTCTTCACTCTCAATTTAACCCAAAAATCTGATGAACCCATTACTCCATACTTGATTTCATGGAACAAGGAGTAGATATAGTTACAAATGATCAATCACAAGCCGTGAACCAAAGCAGCAAGGCATTAACAATTCACACCATTTCGGTCCACTTGCTGAAGCAGAAGATGTGCCAGCATATTTAATGCACAGCTACTTCGTTCAGTTCAAGAGAGACATGACTCATGCTCATTTTAGGAACTGAGGAGACTTCATAGGTTTTCATGCCTACCAACCACTGAGGGTTAGAGTTTGCACTTCTAAACAATTAACATAACCAGGTGTTCAGTAAAGGGCATAGCGATGGACAAGGTTTTAAATTAGGTTTTGCTCAGGCAAAAAACAGAAGGATACCAAAGGAGTGGTTTCCACAAAAAAAGCCAAGTTGTGTTGTATGAATTTGTAGTGTACAATCAACATCTTGTTCAGCAGAATTGTAACACTGCGGACCCCACAGGCATATGCCGTCAATTTAATGGGATCACTGGAAAAGCGAAGCAGCTGTGAAAGATTGCTTTAAGTACAGCAATCGTGTACTTGTCATTCTGTTCAATGGTGGAAAAATCCAAATTCGGATAGGCATCAGTATTTAAGAAAATGACTGCTAAAGTATCTCTCATAAGTACCTTGGGGACAATAGGATTTGACATGCAGCATATAAACAAAAGTACACAGCAGCTGTTAGATTAGTTTTTGTTTGAGTAAAAACATCCCAATGTAATTTAAGCAACAGAAGAAAATGCATGCTCTCCATCATTCAGTTTCCCTATACAAATTACAATTTTGGACAATGTATGCCAAGGAACATGGACAAGGAACTGCATCATGGTGGCCAAAAATTAGAAATGTGGAGCACTGTGAGCACTAACTCAATATTATGCCCTCAGTGATACATATATATGTATATATATATATGTATATATACACAGTGTACAGGGCATACTGAAAGTACCAAAGTACCTTCAGGAAAAAAGCCTTGTCACTAGAAAGCACAAAAAGAATTCCTAATATTTTGGTCATATTGAAAGATCTTTGTTTGCCCTAATGGAAAAAATGCTGATGATTTATTTCTGGTTGTTCTGATACTGTTACTTGCTTAAAAAATATTTTTTGCCATTTGGTACCTTATTTGGTAAGAGAAATTGATGGAGAAAAGTACTCAGCATAATATAATAAATAATGATGATAAGAAATAATATAATAAAAAATTATGTCTATCCTCCAATAAGGTCATGAGTCTAAGTAAGAAGAAAGTTAACAAGCTGAATTTGGGGGGGCTTGCTTTTTAGTGTTTTGCAGTCCACTGGTGATGATTGCAAATTGCCAAAGGATGATTTTCCCATACCTTTGCAGACATTTGGCTAACTGTTTGTGAATATCCTACTGGATTTCATACTTTCTGTCATTCAATTTGAGAAACATTACACTCTTATAATTTTCAGCTAGTTTAAAGACAACACAAAGAAAAAAATCCAGATTTTTCTCTTCCATTTGCAACAATGGAATCATGCTATTTTCTCCATCAATTTAAAATCCCTGGGTTTTGTTTTAGGGAAAATTTCACATCTCTTTTCTTCAGAGGAGTGTAAAATTACATTGTAAAACAATTATTTTCTTCAAGGAAATTCGATGTTTGTCATGTGATTTAGAGCCAAAAAATCAATAAGGGGGAGAATAAAAACAATGAAGGTGTATTTACGCTATTCAGCTTAGCTGAGGAGCAAAGTTCCTTGGGTACTCTCCTTTTATTCATTGCTGACTCTCTAGCAGATGTGACTGCAGCAATGGGAAAAATTATTCATTAAAAAAAGAGAAAAAGCAGTTCGGTTCTAACACAGTATTTTAAATTCTGCATAAAAGTTATAAAGGGATTTTGCCTGTGATTTGAAGTGTTTTCTATCACTTAAGACTACCTTCCTTTGCCCTCTAACCTCCTGACAGACACATCACAATGTGTTGTTCCTGAAAGTCAGCCCTTGCACTTTCCTCTAAGGGTTAGATTTACACTTTTTTTGCTGTGGTCAACGCTGTTATTAACTTTCTTTGTAGCTCAGGGTTTGTAATGTTTGATCAGCTGCAATGGTCTATGGAACACATCACAATAAATTTGCAAATATTTTAGAAATTTTGTTTGCATGCTTTTTTTTTCACCTTGCTTTGCAGATTGTTTTGTGTAAAACCACAATGTGAAAACACTCCTGTGGAGTTGGGAGATATTTCATGAAGTCATTGCTGATACTCTGTTGCAGCAGCCCTCTTTTTAGAGGGTAGAAAGGAGTCGAGACACAGACTTCTTGTTTATCACAGCATGAAAAGGGTTTTATTCCTCTTTACAGCTCAGTCATCCTGACTCCAACCATTCACTGACTCTGGCTGCAGCAGCTCCTGCTGGAGGTTTCCCTTGCAGCCTCTGACTGCTGGTTATTCCCTGCTGAACTCTGACTGCAGGGATCAGTGTGCAGACTGTGACTGCAGGCTTTTACCCAGCTAGACTGGGACTGCAGGGATCAGTGTGCAGACTGTGACTGCAGGCTTTTACCCAGCTAGACTGGGACTGCAGGGATCAGTGTGCAGACTGTGACTGCAGGCTTTTACCCAGCTAGACTGGGACTGCAGGGATCAGTGTGCAGACTGTGACTGCAGGCTTTTACCCAGCTAGACTGGGACTGCAGGGATCAGTGTGCAGACTGTGACTGCAGGCTTTTACCCAGCTAGACTGGGACTGCAGGGATCAGTGTGCAGACTGTGACTGCAGGCTTTTACCCAGCTAGACTGGGACTGCAGGGATCAGTGTGCAGACTGTGACTGCAGGCTTTTACCCAGCTAGACTGGGACTGCAGGGATCAGTGTGCAGACTGTGACTGCAGGCTTTTACCCAGCTAGACTGGGACTGCAGGGATCAGTGTGCAGACTGTGACTGCAGGCTTTTACCCAGCTAGACTGGGACTGCAGGGATCAGTGTGCAGACTGTGACTGCAGGCTTTTACCCAGCTAGACTGGGACTGCAGGGATCAGTGTGCAGACTGTGACTGCAGGCTTTTACCCAGCTAGACTGTGACTGCAGCCCCAGACTGACCTCTCAGCAGGTATTCTCTCTCCCCAAGATCCTTCTGCGTCATCCTGTCACTCCCTCTTCCTCAAAGCTGCTTCTGCTTCATAATTCCTCTCGCTACCTAACCCATTCCCTTTTATCACCTTTATCTTTATTGGATACAGCTGTGACTCATCAGGAGTGAGGCTGTAGTGGGTAATTAACACAGCTGTTATTTGCCAGGGGCAAGGTCACCTGTATTCCCTTCTCCTACAATACTCTTTCTGTTTTTAACAGGTGTTAGTTCAGACTAATACCTTCTTTGTTTTAGGTAAGTCACCAAAATGTCTGCAAGTCTGGATGTAAGCAGCTGTTCTTTGGAAACTCTTGCATGCCTACATCAGTTCCAAATAAGAACAACATAAATGTTCCTAAACTAGGGAGAATTTATGAACAACTGTGATTTTTTGTTTGTTTGTTTTTTGTTTTTGTTATCTTGAGAGCTTTTTATCTTTAGTACCTTCTGGAATCACCACACAGAATAAAGTTGTGGAATGTTTCAGTGGAAGTATACCCTTCTGAAGTGACTGCTCTGGTGTTCTACATTTATTCCTTCAACCTTCTAGGCACATGTTTTCCTACTTTGGTGAATTCTTAATAACTTAATACCATAGATATTTTGATTATTATAAAGGAGCTCAAAAGAATGGGGGGAGGGGAGAAAAAAAAGAATACAAGCACTTTGAGGGTATAAATCCGGAAACAATAAGGTTGAGTGTGGAATGAAGTGAACACCTGTATTGATAAAGTCAGATAATGTTTATGGAAATGGTTATTGCTTATAAAAAATTAGTTGGGTCTGATAGTCAGTGTTGCTGAGTAATTTGGGTGCTAGGTGTGTCTAAAAGAGGTGACACTTTGAATCTTTAAATTCCAAGCTACCCCAGCAGATCTTGGAACTCTTCCTCTCTGGTCCTGAAGATCACTACTTTCAGAGAAAATGGATCAATACTGCTGCATTATACTGATGTTAAAATTATTTGTGGTTAAAAAAATGTGGTAAAACTAAATTATTTTAAGTATTATAACTGCTGTTTCAAATGTAACATTCAATGCCAGTATACAAACATTTTTCCACAGCTGTGTTTCAGTCTACTCACACACTCAGAAAATTAACGCTACTTGTCTTGATCTTAATTTCTGTGAAGTTTATCCAATGGTAACTAAGTTAAAAAGCACTGAATAAAACACATATTCACTTCAGCTATTTGTAAACCTTCCAAAGACATCTCTGGGATCAGATTTTCATCCTTTTATTTTGTTTGAACTGAGTAAGACTATAACCACTCCTCACCACATAATATCTCATACCATGAAACATAGATGTAATGGTGCCCACTGAATTAAATTCACCCCTACCAGTGTTCCTGGTCAAATCTCATTCATTATCTCACCTAATCTACTTAATTTAATGTCTGACTTCCATGATAAGAAGTCCATTATTAGAATAGTCTGGAAAACTATTGATTCAGTCATTGTCTACTTGAGATAGTTTTTCCTCATGTTCAATTGCATGGCCATATCCTGAGAAATCAGGTTTTAAAAGCAAATATTTAATGGTCTGTTCTCTGTGTTCTGGTTTGGGGTCTTTGCTTTGATGATATATTTTCAAAAAGTCTTGCAGTATTAGCTTTAGGGTAATCATAAGAGTAGGTTAATATGCATATTAACTTGTTCAGTGAATCTTCAGTCTGATTTTGTGAAGTCTGGTCTCCCTTTAGATAAAAGAGAAATATACTTTATGGAAGCTCTCAGGAGTGTTTATGTAGAATACATACAATTACTGACTAGATGATCAAGTTTTGTCATGAAATTGTGGAAGTCAGAAGACCTGGACTTAAACATGATTTTTTAAAAAGTAATGTTTTTCACAAAAATAAACACAGTTTCACATAACCGTGTGCTTAAATAATTCCTGAGATACACTGACTTTAGCAGAGGCAAAATACATGTTTTTTGCATGACTAGCTATTTATTTATCCTTGAAGATAGATTTAACCACATGAGATGCTCCTTCTTTTTCTGTCCAAACATCTCCAGTTCTTAAAGAACTTGCCTATGAAAGTTTCTCAACTGAGGCCTTGGTTCAGACTCTGTTCTCACAGCTAAGTGAACAGCCATTGAGGCTTAATATTTGCCATACCCAAATGGAACACATTTCCTATTCTAATAAAATACAGAAAGTGTAATTCGCCTCCTCTGGTATTTTCTCTGACAAAATCTGCACTCTTCTGTCAGTCTTTATGTACCTAGGAAATCCACCACTTATACTGATATAGCTACAGTGAATCTTTATGACCGCAGATTCTCTAGATGGGGAAATGATGTATATAGTCTTGTTTGCATTGTTCGCAGGTGTGCTTTATATGGATTTATTTAATTTTATTTTATATCATGTTGCTTGTAAAACCAGATTTTGTTCCTGAACCCGTCCTGCCCTGCCCTGTGTTGAAATGTTATTTAATATTATTTTACTTTGTTGTAAAAGAAAGGCCTATGTATTTTACACAGAAATGTGTGCAGAGCACGTGCACCTTAGTGATGCCTGAAACCAAAATAATAATTCCTTATTTATCTCACATATTGCCATTAGGTCCCTTTGAGAGAATCCTTTCAACCTTTGCAGTGATTTAAAATCTAAGAACAGCAAGGAAAAGATCTTGTTGCGAGCATTGCCATGAATCAATTTCATTTCTCTTTTCATTTGACCTTTCTTGTTATTGACCAGCTACACTGAGCAGCTTTATTTGTTAGAAGTTGTTTTTTAGGTAGTGGCAACGAGAAGGTTATACTAAAACAACTTACGAGAGCGTTGGTTCTATTTTATGAACGTTACCCTTTATAATATTGTGGGTGTATGTCAGCCCCTCAATAGGAAACTGTGTACAGAAAAAGCATGGATCTTGCAATTTTATCAGGACAATGCAAGTGGGTTTCAGCAAGGTTGGTTCCAACTCATCTGTGATAAATGAGAAGATAAGGCAATCAGTGCACACCACGACACGCCGTGCAGCTAGTTAGGCACACTTCAGAGCTACTCAGGTGTGCTCCCGGTGCTTATGAGCCTTTCATGGGGGTGTCTCCATATAAATACATCCTTCATGGTGGCCACTAGAAATGCAGTAGTTGCTTTTCCAAGACTTAACCCAGGTCAGATATAAATAATAGATATTAGTAGTTAGTCCTGATGCCGAGGCTGTGTTAGAGGCTGTATATTTCAGTTGGGTCAAAAGAATGCATTTTCTTTGGGTTGTTTGGTGTTTTTTTTTTTTTTCCCTTTTTCTTCTTTTCTTTTCATAGCTGCTCTGCTTGACAGATGCCTGCAAAATGTCATCACACCTTTGTATGGACCTGTTTGGGTCTTTAAGAGAGAAGGTTTCAGCCTCTCAGGAGCAAAGATTTAATCCAAGGAGTTCTATTGGCCCTGCACCAACGATTGCAAAGTCTTGCTAACAGGTGAGTTGTCCCACTCTTTAAAAGTCTGCTTGTCTGTTTTTATTTTCAAATATACTGATTGTGTAAAGCCAACGGTTGGCACTGTGTCACAAAAAAGTGTGGCACATACTGGAGAAGCTGCAGTGCCTGTCAGGAGAACGAAATGCTTGTCCTGTAATTGCAGAGTCCACAATAGAGGAGTTAATTGTGTCTCTCTTGTGGTGTGGGATGTCATGTGTTGCATTGTTCCTTGTGGGGAAATTCTCTTAAAACCATCAGTTCTCACTGCTGTTCTGCACAGGCAGCTTTTAATCGTCTCATACGCCTTCCTACAGAACTAACTTAAATAATGATTTAGTTGAAACATTTTATAAATATATTAGTAAAACAATTCTAAATACAGTTGGCATGGCATCATGGAAAATTAAATAAATGTATCATATTTTAAAACATCATTATTTTAATTTCTATATGTGTGCTGTCAAAAAACATGCATTTTTAATTTGAAAAAGCAGTGGAAAACAGATACTCAATATCCTGTCTGACAGTTTGGGAGCAATGAGGTGGTATTTTTTTATTACTAGAATTTTAAGAAACGTAAGTGAGAAAACACTGATCTTGCTGAGCATAGCAACATAATTTCATTTATATGTTTAGGAATGTACATATTTTTAAAGGCTAGGTGAGCACCTCATGAAAATAGGGGACATAGAGGTTTTGAGGGCAAAGTATTACCTAGAAATTAAACAGGCAGCGAGGAAGCTGAGATCTAAAACTGCCGTTGGCCCCAGAGTTAAGGATGAGTGCAGCAGAGAGAGCAGCTCCCAGGCTGGGGAGGAAGGGGGAGGAGAGGAGCAGGCGGAGTGTCGCTGTTTATACAGCACCTCCTGCTGTCAGATCCATACGGAGAAATGAGAATTGACTTGGGAGAGACTGTTCCTCTCCACAGCTAATAGTGGTCAGCAAGAAGAAATCAAACAAAACAAAAACAAAAATGAGAGAGTGTGTGAAAGAGAAACAAGCAGAAAAGAAGAAAAAAAAGAGAAAAGCTTGTTTCAGGATATTTCTGAGGCACTATAGTGATATATTAAAAAGTGGGAAATATCTTTACACATCTTGTCGATAATTCTATCCTTTTAAGATTATGTTGCCTGTCACAAAAGCCACTGAACTGAAATCCATTACTTTCCAGTGCCTTAAAACATAATATAAACTCTTAAATAAATACCAATATATATAATGCATATAAGTATTTAGCAAATATAATAGCAATTAGTTGAACAAAACACACAATACAGTTTCTAAATAGAAATTCATATGAAAGTGATTTATTGACTACTTTTCACTCTTTTCTGTAAAGAATATATAAAGACATTTCAGTAAATTAGCTCATGCTAATAATTTCTCTGGTGATTATCCGTCAGTGTTCAGTAGAAAATTGTAAATGACAAGAAAAATATAACAATTTTAGTAGATCTGAAATCTCTTCTGAAGACACATGATTCTTTATAATGAAAGCCTTGCATATAGATATATGCTCATATAATCAGCTTTGACATTTGTAACTTTTAGGAGTCCAGAATACGAGAATAAATGTCAGTACGGCTACGACAGTCTACAAAAAACTTAAAAGTAAAATACTTTACTAAACATTTCAAACTGAATCAAGTGCTTAAATGAAAATTTTATAGCACAAAGATGTTAAATGTTTTGTACAGTTAATGTGCCAAAATCTTGTGTTGAGTTATATTACTTTAAAGATAAGATACAACACATAATTCAGTGTAAAGTGTCTCTGTTAATTTTTCCAGCCATTTTATAACTGAAGTTGTATTAGTACTGAACATAAATGAAGTCATTATAGTAACTGAGGGTTATTTCAGCTGTAGGTATAACAATTCTTCTCACTGTGTTCTTACACTGCTTTGTTTATGTCGACCTCCTTGTCTGAATGACTGAACCGAGTTTGTTTTGTAAAGAGCACGTTGTGATGTGATACAAGGTTAGAGGCACATTAATAACAAACCAAGACATTCAGGGGAAATACTCCCACTTTGTCCTGTTGTGCTGAGGCCTGACAGTGCAGTGCTGTGGCGACTGCATACAGAATTCACACCAGTATAACATCCAGCCACTGCTTGACAGCATTAAAGAGATTTGCTTGATTTCCATTTGCCTCCATGCTATTTTTAATTATTTGTAATTACTTTGTCCTTTCATGTAAATCAAAGGGGAAAGCGAATTTTTAAAAAGTTACATTTTTTGATTCAGTATTACTCTGCTACGGCATTTTAGTCTGTCCACTGAAATCAAGTAGCACATACAACTCATAGTATGCTAATATACGTATTTCTGTTAAATCCATTTGGAGTTCAGTCGAAAATGCATGTATTGAATTTAAGAAAAGTGTTGTCTTTATATCTTTGTTGCTTCTTGCCCAGAGAAGGGCATGGCACGGAGCTCCTGCCCCTTTGCTGGAGTGTTTGTAGCCTTCCAGAGAGGACAGGCAGTATCCTTCAAAGTATTCCCTGAAATTAATACAGGCAAAGTAAACCAGGTAAAACTAAGGGAAAACTTGAGCTTTGGGAACTGATTTTACTTTTTCTTTAAATCAATGAGAAAGTAAAAAAAAAAAAAAGTATGAACACTATACCACAAAAATTTATCTTATCTTATCTTTTACTTTCTAATTTCAACTGCATAGATATACAATGAGCTGTAAGACTTCCTAAAATCTCGGCAAAGCTTAAGTTGACATTTTAATGCCATGAATTCTGGGACGGTAAAATGCAGTTCTCTAATTTACAAAAAAAAAAAAATTAAACACCAGTTTGGTTAGAATTACTCTACTATTTATATTTCAGAGGTCAGTCTTTTGCCTTGCTGTTTTAAACATGCTATGTAGGCATCTGTTGGAATTTCTGGGCTCCCCAAATATATCTGGGGGTTAAAATCAGTTAGTTTCATATATAATGTATGCAGATGGAGGAAAGCATGTAACATTTTATTTGTAATTTTTTTTTTTTTTTGTGAAGCCTCTAATTTCTGCTAAAAATAGTTTCAGGGAGAACAGCCTTGCCCAAATAAATGCGAGCGAGCTGTGACAGTAACAATGGAAATAGCAGCATATCTGCTGGCTGGGGATGCAGTTAACACTTTCAGAGATGGGGGATGTCCAGCTCATTAGCATTCCTCCTCGGTAGTGGTGCTGTTGGTGGGGGTGTTGGAGGAGGAATGCCATTGTGCCGGGTCCCAGTGTTTGGGGACAAACACTGCTGCGGAGGGAACGTGTGAAAAGGCCATAGTACTGACAGTGAATGAGGAAGGCTGTGCTTTCTGTGTGCTTCAAGCAGGGAGGCTGTCATTCACAGGCCTAGCACAGCCAAACAGAGGCCAAAAGAGAGGGCTCAAATACCTTTTAAAATGATATTAATGGTTTTTAAACGTTTTCTTCATTTGAAATTGCTCTGTCGGTCTGGCCTGTACTAAATAATATAAATTGTCACGCGGACAGGTAAATAAAAGAATATCTCCTCGCCACAGTGAAAATTTATTATGGAAAATGCAGGTGTATAAGTATTTGAGAATCTCAAGTTTCTTTCAGCATTTAGGTGTTTTCGAGCATGAGTTGCTTACAAGGGCTTAGCAAAATTTGAATGTGGTTGTTAACAAACATCGCTGGTCCTGAGGTTTTACTCTGTGTGCTTTCATTTCCACTAGGAGGGTGTTATATGTGGGGAAGAGAGGACTGAGCTGGGATGGGAAGTGACAGGAAACTGTGCTGAATGTTCATTAGCTTGATCTAGCAGAACTTACAGTAATAGTAATTAATCATTTGAACCACAGCAAATTATATTACATTAAAGCAATGGAGCTAGTATGCAAAATACCCACAAGGAAACAAAAGGGAATAAAATTATTGACTGATTCTATTATTTGCCATTTTGGCTATGGGAAAGCAAGCTTAAATGCACTGCTTCAAACTGAATACCCAACACTTTTTCTAAGCCGTATGAATAAACAACATAATTCAGGGGGCTTTCCTCATTTTGCTATACAGATCTACAAAAATATTACTGATTTTAAAAAATTGAAATACTGCCAACACCAGAACAAAGGAAAAAAGAAAGTCCATATTTCTTCTATTTTCTTGTGTTGTTCTTTTGAAACTGCTGACTCAAGTACTGGAGGCTGAATACCTCTGTGAGACACAAACAAAAGCTTTGTTCCATAACTTTTTCTTTTGTACTTTTTAAGAAACATATTTATCATCATTTTTCAGTTGGTTTTCACAGATTACAGTAATTACATTGTTCAGTAAGAATTTTAATGACTTGTTTTCTTTTTCCCTCATATGAATAAAATACAAACTAGCTTGTAGGTATAATAATTTTTCAGGGGGTTTGCCTTGCAGAAATAGATAAAATGATACGCTTTTATAAAGTATTTTAAATTGTATCTTTTTTCCATAATTTCTATACCCATGCTTGTTTACAACGTTATCAGAAATTTATACCAAATTAACTCTGTTCATAATGCCATTTTCAGAAAATTAGATTATATTCTGGCAAACTCAGCATAATAATTATTAAATGTTATTAGAAGGAAACAAGAGCTTCATCAAAATTCTTAACTTGATTTCTGGTTCAACACAGTTTTGTATTTGTGTTTTTACGGGTTATGAAAGTATATATTAAAATAACTTGAGTATCACAGCCTCTCTTCAGTAACTCCCACCTCCTTTTTTGTAGACTTAAATTGTTTCCTCTTCCTTGAATCTTCTTTTTCCTAATTTTATATGACATTGACTCACACTGTTGAAGATGTTAAGTATCTTTATTTCCCTCTTTATAAGTCACAGAAAAATAGATTTTTTTTTTTGTCTGTTTGACCTGTGTGGAGGCCACCCAAGAAATAATCCTGTGTTAAAGTGAACTTTGTGTAGAGCAAGATTCCATATGAACACTGTAATATTTCACCCTGGCTTCTTATTAAAATAATATAAAAATAGTGTTTTGGTAATTTTGAAACTGAAATAGAAAACTGCCCTCTTGATAGTTCAGCTAAGTGATTCTTAGAATGTTGTACTGTTTATAGATTTGAGTGAGGCTTGAAATTTTTCCCACAGCTGAGCTGCATTCTAGTTACCAGAAGTATTTTAAGAACCTTAAACTTGTGTCTTTTTCTAAGTGTCATGCCTTGAGCAGGCCTAACATCAGTTAAATGAAGTGAAAATTGCATTCTTGTCTTGATAGAGATGAAAATGGATTTCTGGTCATGAAATAGATGTAGTTGTCACTTTTTTAAAAAGGTGTCAGCAGTTTGCTTCAGCAAGTAAGGTGCCAATTCAGTATGACAGTAAACTTGTGATCTGAGCAATCAATAAAATGCTTCAATAACTTCTGCTTCATTACACTTATAATAAGAGGCTATAGATCTGTGGCACATAAAATGTTGATAAAGAGGCTATGTAGGGACTCAGTGTGACATTTTGTTTTAGTAATACAGTAAGTGCAATGTTGCCATCTAGAGTTTGTGCATAGGTAATTATTCTGAAAGCAAAAGCTCCAGTGAAAAAACAAACATCACTTAGTGGCATGTGTGTCTATCTATATGGAATAGTTCATTTGCCTTGCCAAAAAATTGTGTAGGGCAGGAAATAGAAGACAATTTCAATTATTTTTATGCTTTTTCATTAAGTATTGTGTAAGAACACGATTCCCCCCTCCTCCTAACCTAAGATTTAAATGCATCTAAAAAACAATTATCACTTAAATAGATGAAGTTGTTGCCTGCTACTACCAAAAATCGTTGCAATGATTTGACACCCTTAAAGGGGATGAGGGAAGCTTTGTAGTCACAGGGAGTTAATGTTGTGATGTTCCACATTCTGACCAAGGGTTCTTGCAGTTGATTTATATATTATGAGACCATAAATGGCTCCCACTGACTTTTCATAAACATACATTCCAGGGGAATTGTCTCTGAGCTATTTATCTTGTAAGAAAATTATTTTGATATGTTAAATAGAGAGGGTTTTAGCCTGTTAATATGGATGACACCTGATTGATAGAACCTATAGAGAGCCATACTGCATTTTGAATAAAAAACCCTTAATTTAGGTCTAGAGGCTTTTGCTTCCCAAGGAAATTATTGGAAATCCTAAATTCTTCCAAAAAGTATTTTTAAAAGCTGTAAAACCAACAGTTTTGTCTAGAAGCAGGAAGTAGAGCTTATCTTGTTCAGGAAACTAAGTGCTTTATTTCAGTAAAAAGAAGTGGTAGAGATTATCGAAGACTGAATAATTAAAAACATCTTTGTATAGACAGTTCTAATGTGAGTAGCTGCACAGATGTAGCATGTTTATTAAGAGAGTGACTAAATAAATCTTTTCCTTCTCATAAGCAGCAAGAATGATACTGCCTCTGGTTTTCCTTCTACTTTGGTATGTAATTTATAAACAATTTGTCTTCGGAGTACCGGAGCCTTATTGTAACTACAATGGCTACTCGTGTCATTTCTTGATGAGCTGGTCTGCTAACACTGTCCTGTGCTTTCTCATCAGCATTTAATTGTTCGTTTCTTCTGCACAGATAATAAATACAGGAGTGTGAATGGTGGAAATCTGTCTGAAATTGTGCCGAGGAGTTAAATGAATTATGAATTCTGGATTATTTTTCACCATGAACTTGCATTGTTTTTTCTTTCTCTCTGTTTGAACATCAATGTTTGCTAAAGACATATGGTTTGTGCTAAAAAATTACATATTAGTCAAAAGAGCACAGATGGGGGATGATATTCTTTTGCAAATTAGGAATTAAGTGACTGTTTGGGACTAATGAAGTTTTAATTATAGCAGGGTCCAACATCTTTGTCCACTGTATTTACCACTCATATTTGATTAAGCTTCACTGGCCACAAACCTGTTGACCTTTTGAATATGTTCTGTGCTGAAGTGCCTCCTGCATAATCAGGTGAATCCAAATAGGACATGGATTCCTTGGTGATGACAGGGAGGGAAAAGGAAAAGGAATTTGTTACTTTCCATTTTATTATCAGTTTTGTCATTGGCTTGCCACAAAACGCCTGTGCAAGTAATGTGTCTCTGCATCTTTGCACTGAAGTATGAATTTCTCTTTTTTTTAGCATTTAGAATTCACACACTGGGGTGCCTTAACACTTAGTTCAGACTAACTGTCTTTGATGGCATAAAAAAGAGTTCTGATCAGCTGGAACCAGGTTCTAACAATGTGTCAGACAGAGGATTATATTCCTGTATTTTATCTGTCTGAGATAGATATTGGCACACTGAGATTATTTCGGCTAATCCCAGGCTACCTATCCTTCTCTGGGGATTGCGCAAAGTCAAATTACATCACATTTGCCATGGACTGAGAGTGAATAAAGGTACCCTCAATCACTTCAGTTGACAAAGTTGTTAAACAGAGTAAATTGAGTGTGTGCCTCTGTCTTGGGGCACTAAGAGATTCTGCTGGCATAAGTAGTTTTATAATAAATGTCTGAACTTTCAATATTATTCTGTTATTCTCAACTAAGGAAAATGAAATATATCTGTTAAGCAGGGGAAAGAGGTCTTCAGTTATATTGTTCATAAATAATCTGTCAATAACCCACATAATACTACAGCAGACAGCACTCAATCAAGATTAGTTTCAGATGTCTCCTCTTCAAGTTATGTAAGAAAACAGCAAAATGTCCACCCATGTTAAAATGGGATTACACTTGCAGTAGAGTTCTGGCTGATATCAACGTGTAGGACTGATTATTTTTTTTTCCTTTCTGAGAGTTAAACGAAATGCTGCAACAATTATTAGATCTACTCTTTGAGTTAGTTGTTCCACTTAGCCTATTAAAAACTTGTTAAAATAAAAAGTAGAAGTTCAGTATAGAACTTTCTGACTCTTCTGAAAATAAATCGTTGCATTTAGCAACTTTGGAAGTAATTACGGAATTCTATTGCTAAAGTCAGTGGAAGTAGATTTGACAGATTTCCTCTAAATTACTCAACCACCTACAGGTATTATTGCCAAGATTCTTTTGAAATGAGAATAAATTTTATGGAGTTACAACAGCAAAGTGAAAGGGTGTGTTTGATAGATTCCTTGAGCTGTTTCAACACCCACAGGTATTATTTGTAAGAAAACAATCATGCAGAGTCTTCAGCTGGTTAGAGAGGGCACAGCATTCCATCTTCACCTGACATCCTATCTGTTCTCTCCACATCCCGTGCCCCCAGCCTGCCACCCACTCCTCCCAAAACAATGCTCACCAAGAGAGTTTTGTGTGAATGGACAAGAATATGAATGTTTTTTAAAGGAATCTGAACAGTGAAGAAAACCCATTGTTTGTGGGAGACGAAAAGGATTGAGGTGGGAGAAAAAAACTGTCTTTAGGATTGATTAGTATTCCTCACATTCTTTCCTAATTAATCAATGTTATTCTTTAATTGTTAGACCCTCTCAAAAGTAATTATTTACTGGCTTAAAAGCTGAATGTAAGAAAAAAATACCCCAAAATATGAAAATGGACGTTTTATTTGCTTTTTTCCCTCTGTTTATTTTGACTAATTTCAGACTTGCAAAGACTGGTTTGACTTATTTTAACTAAGTTCTGAAATACTCAGCAGGGGTTCTTCAAATTGCATAGACTTTACCTAAGTGGGGTTAACAAGAGGACCTAAAGTCTGTAAAAATGAAGCATTGTGATGTTGAGCATTTCTCAAAGATGCTTTTTCATGTTATGATTTTATTTCCATATACTTTTAAAAATATTTATTCCAGTATTATCTAAAAGATCCAAAAAACCCAGGCCTGTTTATTGTGCATGCACTGGAATTATTGCATGTCACCCAAATACAGTATCCTTTACCTTATAGTGTAATTTTATTTAAATTTAAAAGTCTACTATTAAATACTTTAAAATTTGACCATTTTTCCAAAGCCTTTAAACTTGTCTGTACTCTTCTTGTTTTTTAACAGCTTGCTGTGTTTGCTATTTTCCTTGATTAATTATTTAAATTCAGTATTAACAACATAAATAAAGCCATTTGAAAATTAAACTAATTTGGTTTTATTCTGAATATATTAGGGATGTAAATCAAAACTGTCTCCTCCCTTTATGGTGTCTTGATGTATTCAAGGACATTAAAATAAATTACTTCTAAACTTTCTTCTCTAGCAAGCAACAGTAAATCCATCCTTCTCTCTTTCTTGCTGAATAATTTTTTTCACAACCCTTATGCTAAGGAATAGAGCACCCACCTTACTTAGTACAACTTCAAATAGTGAAGTGCTGCACTGTCAGACTGTGCTGACTGAAACAAGGGTTTTCTTAAGAGCATCAAGATCACAAGAGATTTCTGTTGCCCCATCCCAACCTGATTTATGAGCTGCAGTCTTTTGTCCAGAGCTAGTGATAAACATCTGTATCTTGTCACTATTTGGGTGTAGTCACCAACCTGTATTTCTTTTCTAGCTCAATTTTCTGTGCAGATTCTCTTTACAGACACACACACGCTGACTTCTTAAATTTTTTTTTCTACCATTGTAGCAAATAAACCAGTTTCCAATACTGCTCACTATGATTTTTTTCCCTGAGCCATCTCAGCTGCTTCATCCAGCTGAGTCACCTCAATTCCACCCTATCTATCAAGTGGTCACACTCCAGCATCTTGTATGCAAAGAACTATTTCCTATAATTTATAGGTAAGTGGGATGCTTTTCCAGTTTGTATTCTGTGGTCTTAAAGACAGCAGTTGTTCAAAGTGAAAGTAAAATTCCTTTGGGCTAACTAGCAGAATATATGGGCTGTTATATATTCATAACTTTATAAATTAACTGCAAGCCTGAGTTGGCCTCTTAGTCAAAGTTGCAAATTTTGTTGCAATACTATCCACTGGTGCAGAAACAAACTGTTGTTAGCACAGCCTGATGTGACACCAAAGCTTCAGAGGGACCGAACTTCAGCTTGCTTTGCCTATTTGGAGACCTAAATATTCACCTCTTCCTAGAGCAGAAAGGCTGTGTACCTTTTCTCTGCTATGACAGGGGGATATCTCCCCAGCATCACTGCTAGCAGAGTCCAGGTGTTGCCTGCCAGAAGGAAAGAGGAATTTTTTTAGTTACCAGGATTCTGTCAGCCCTTGTTTGTCCGGGTAGCCCCAAAATACAGATGTTCTGGAAGAAATTATGTAGATATTGAGTAGAATAAAAAAACATGTAAAATGGAATGTTCTACCCTGCTTCCCAGATTGGGCTGGTAGCAGTAATTTAACGAGGGCATCTGTGGCCTAAAACGAATGTAGCTGCATGTTTTTGCATTAAAGATTACCTGCAATCCATGACCACTACTGATCTTGACACCTTTAAAAGTGTAGAAGGCAGAAATGATACATGAAGAAGGAAAAAGTGCTCACCAGTTAGAAAAAAAGGAAGAATTATTTCATGAGCTGCTGCGCCCATTCCTCAATAACATGTAGAAGGAAAAATACTCTTGAAGACCTGATATAACCATTAGCACTTTAAAAGACACAAAACTTGGTCTAAAGACTAATTTTTCACGTTCTGTGAAAGGAGAGAATTATCTCACTAAAGTCTTAAAGAATTTGGACAATTGACAAAAAATATGTTAATCCCTGCAGTAACATTGTTTTGTCCTGCCAAGGTTGAAAATAGCACAGACTTTTCTGGTAAAAAAGTTTTGTGTAGACAACCAAGTGTCTGTTGAATGCTTTGTGGTTAATCTTATCTCCCAGGGTCCAGAAAATTTAATTCCAAACTCTGTAAAAGAGGAAACAGGTCATCAGTGTTGATGGTAGCTGAGATAACTGACAAAAATATTTTTATGATAATTGAGGAAATGCTTTAAGTATTCCAAATAATTTCAAGGAAATTAAAACTGGGCTGGCTGTTGTACTTGTCTGCCAGAGGTCTTTATTAAAACTCTAGATTGAATTAAGGCTTTAAAAAAGAAGAACTGCCAGGAGCCATATTATACAGCAATTATCAATTCTAGATAAAATTTCACCTAAAAAATAATTGGGGCTTCTACTCCCTGTTTTGCTACAATAAGGCTGTCTGAGAACTTCACTGCTCCAATGATTAGAAGCTTTTTTCTAACTTTCCTTTAAAAAATTTTCATGTCTCTTTAATATCAACTCCTTCATTTTTAAATAGAATTTAACTGAAATAGCTCTGCATCTTCTTTATAATTTACCTTCTCTCCATATATTTTTAGAAAGCAGTCATATCTCTTTTCAGCCTTTTTTTTATTCAGAGACCAAATGTCTTGTGTGAGATGCTGTTCATTGTTTAACCACAGTAGCAGTTCTTAGTTCAGCTGTTTTTGTTCCTGTTAGAACATAAGAAAAAGGTCCACATTATTTCCAGCTATTTAGGGGCTTGATAGGGTGCTTTCTAGTTCCGTGGATACTTTTAAATACTTTTTAAAGCAGAATTTATATTCACTATTTTCTATTCATACAATGACCTCTCTGCCATTAAAAGATGTGTTAAATGTTATTGTAAAAAATTATCAAAATGTAAAATGAAGAATATTTTATTGCCCTCAGTATATTAAGTGTTTGAGTTTTACTTTCTAGGTTATACCATGCTATTTTTCATCATTAACTTACAGTGCTACCTTACCATACTCATTCTGTATTTTCTAAACAAGTTCCTTCCTTTCAATACTTGTACTCCAGGCATAGTCTTCCAGTGTGGTTGCTGCCTGAGTGATACAGGGTTTCATTCTTGTAAAGACATCAGAGGATTTTTGTTAGATCTTTTCCATTGGTATCATCCACTCTGGGATTTTTACAGGTCACACCCACTTTTTTCTAGTCACACAAGCTTTCAGTAGTTCTTACAATTACTACTAAACCTTTCCAATTAATATCTTCTACAATTTTATCTATTCCTTTGATTGTTAAAATTAAAAGTGAAAATAATGAAAACCTCTTTTCTTGTTGTCCTACTCTTAGTAGCCTTTTTAGCTGCTAAAATGTGAGCAGATAGTAGAGGATATGAAATTTTTGAATGAATGAGTTCTGGAAGACTGAAGACAATGGGACTCTCCTTTGAAACTTTGGATAAGCTATTTTTTTAATACAGTAACTATTGTCAATGAAGTTATGTTTATGAAGTGTCACAAACATATTAATGAGTGTGGAAATACTTAGAAAAATCTGTTTGATAAAAGAGCCAAGTTTTCATGTCTAGGTACTTCAAAAGCACAAAATAAAATTTTACCTAATTGTTCTTCATTCCTTATTTCTTGATTCCTTGTCAGCTTTGCCAAACAGATCCGTTCCTGAATTTGCTTACAAAAATTGTCTTCTGTTTTGAAATTTTGTTTTGCTTTGTGGCACATTTTATTCTATTTAACTTACAAACGTGGAGGTATCATAGTACAACAGGGTACTCCAGTTAAACTGAAGGGAATGACAGTATTCTGTTTGGCTGAAATTCCAACTTGTAGGAAATTAAGTGTGCAAGCAGTCATGCTGAGCAGGAGAGTGCAAATTGAAAAGCAATTCTTGTCACTGCTTATCAGGGGCAGAGTTGTTTTCATAAAGTGCTTCTCTCTCCATGCTGGTAATTACAAATATCTGCTCTACCAGTCTTTGTCCCCCTTTTTTTTTTACATGGAGATGGAAGAACTAAACAGTTTTCCTTCTTCATAAGGTACTGATTTGTTGACACTGCAAACAAGTATTGATTATTGATTCCAGCTTTCCATGATGTTCCACTCCAAATGGAAAGGGAGATTCTCAGGCCCAATGCTCTGGTTAGGAAGGTGCCCCTTAGAAAAAACATTTCCAACTCCCTTTTCTTGGCTGACTTTGGTGTGAGAAATTTTGTCATGTGATCCAGGTCCCCATCATCCTTGTGCTGCTGGGTGCACAGCAGTCCCTTGGGCAGATTGGTTCTGCAGTCACCACTTCAGCCAGGGGAAGGGCTTGAACAATTTGCTGCAAATTAGATTCCCTGAAAACATCCAGTGAAGGAGGTCTGTGAGATCTGAATGTTGAAGTTTTAACTCTTTCAGTTTGACTAAACCATTTGCCCAACATTTATTACTATATTTAGTATAATGTTTTGTCTCCCCTCCCCCTCTTCCTCTGTGTTTTCTTTATATTAAGATTACATTTTTTCTTATGTCATATAAACGAAAATTTAATTTTGAAGATTACTGCAAATGTCACTGAACAATGGACATTACATGCAGGAAAACAACCTGGTGTCAGGAAATATAACAATCAAGGGACTGCTTTCCAATGGCAATAGCATTTACATTATACCTAAATGATGTAAGTTTCTATTTGTAGGAAACTTGCCATCTTTTAAGGAAAGGTGTAAATAAATTTACTTTTGAAAATCATGTTCACAACTTATATAAAATACAGATTTTTAGGAAACAATGACTTCTGTTGTTCTTAAAGAGATACATTACTACTGTGCTTAGTTCAAAAACTATTTGCAGCATTCTTCTAAAGGATGAATTTTGCTTAAAAACTGCTTTTCACATGCAATTTTAAGACTCACATACATATATAGCTTGGTCTAAAGGTAACATACTTTAATTTCACAGTCTGTATTTTCTGCCCTGTGGGGGAGAACTTTTGGGGGTCCACGCTATTTATCAGTATTGCTTAATTTATCCTTAAATGAAATAATAAAAATACATTCACATATCAGGCTTCTGTTCAGCCCTGAACATCGGACCAGCATTGTGGCCCCTCTCTGAATACCAGTCATGGCATGCAGAGATCCTGCAACATTCCATGTTTTTCCAGGGCTGGCATCTGGCTGCTCTGTGGATTCCTGAGGCAGTTCTGTCAGCGCTGCTGCAATGCCTCCAGGTCCACCATGTGATGGAGTTGCAGATGGAGCACTCGCTCAATGAACTCTCCTTTTTCCTGTTTTGTTCATAACAGGGAGCCTGTCCTGCTTCTTTGTGAGAGAGAGGATTTGTACATGCTCAAAAAAGCTATTTCCCCCCTACTAAAAATTAATTAAGAGACCTCCAATTTTTTAGAGAAAGTTTTTGTGTCTTTTCTGCCAACATGTATTACATGTTTATGTATTGTATGTATTACTTGCTAATGTATTACAGAGAGCCTTTCCAACCCCCTAGATCTCTTAGTTTTTAATTTGATGCCATACAAATTTGGTTTTAATGCTTGTTTATCAAAAGTAATTTCCCATGTTTAAATACTAGCTGAGAAAATATCAGTGGGGACTTTAAGGCCATTCCTGAAGAAGTGCCTGACTAGGCATATCTCTATTCATTGATGTTAAAGAACTGAAAAAAAAAATTA
The DNA here is from genome assembly GCA_013400435.1 of Pycnonotus jocosus. Classification (NCBI taxonomy): domain Eukaryota; kingdom Metazoa; phylum Chordata; class Aves; order Passeriformes; family Pycnonotidae; genus Pycnonotus; species Pycnonotus jocosus. The sequence goes on from VWYP01016341.1 coordinate 57,904, forward strand.
TGCAGGATAAATAGCATAATTTCTGAAGTAAAAAAAAAAAAGTGAAGTGCTGTTTCCATAAAAATGTCTCAAATATCTATGGTAAAAAATAGATTACTTCAAATTATCCAGCTGCTGATATTTATGACTTCTGTAATGTGAAATGATGTAAGTTCATATTACATACAGCGTGGACTGAAATCTGGAAGATTTGGATTGAAGTATAGCTTATGCTTAGCTTTGGATTGTAGAGGGCCATTTCTGAACCTTACTAATTAAAAATAGCAAAATGTTCTAGTGGTGTTCCTAGAGAAACCTTTACAGAATAGATTTTGTATTTCTAGATAAGTGCAGGTGTAGCTAATTCTTTACTAAAATTGGCAAACTTTTCCGAGGCACATCTCACAGCATTTTATTCTACTATTTAAGAGCTACTGATTCTTTGTCTTCATAGCAGTCTCATATTAATATTTGCATAAAATTCTTCAGATCATTTCATTATTTTGTTTAATAGAGTTTTTCTCTTAAGATTACAGCCTTTTCTGTTAAATTGCAAATTATGCAAACAAAGTACGCCTACTTAAGTTTGGCAGTGCTGCGTTGCCAAATGACTATTGTCTCACTGTTCATTTCTTCAAAGTATTACTTTTTAAATTAGTGAACTAAAATGAAAAAAGTGCATGTTTCTCCTCTCTTGTTTGTAACCCATAATTTTCCTAAGGCCAATTTAAGGTATATTGTCTTTTAGAATGACATTAAATTAGACCTCAGTCATCTGCTTCCTGTCACTTTCTATTATTTTGTACTTGTTCATCAATCCTTGGGGGAAATCAAAGCCTATGTGGCTCCCATTTGAATCTGCATAATTCTCAGTGATGGCTGGGTCAGGAGGTGCCTCCCCATGATATTTAAATTTCTACCATAACTGGAGTCATTAACCCTTCCATGACATGGTCATTCTCATAATATTGTTAGTATGTATTTTGCTTTTCATTAAAGTATTTTCAATGTTAAATTTAATTCTAAATTATGATATTTTGATATTGCTAAGAATGTCAGTGGAGTTTTATAATGCTTGTATTGTCTTATTCATGTATGTACCTGTTCTAAGTCCATTCTAACTACAATTGGAAACAACTTTTGGAAAGATCCTTTAGTCTTTTTCTTCTGTTCTGAAAATGATCTAAATCTTAATTTGCTTTCTTAACATGCAAGCTATTTTGCTCCCAGAAGTTAACTTCTGATTGTACTTAAGTGCTACTTGTGAAATTCAGAGTAACCAAAAGTGGCTCTGGAGAGCTGTGATGACCCTGCAGCAGTGCAGGGGTGGAAGAGGAAAGAATGGCCACCACACCACTGCTCACTCCCACCACAGCTTCAGGATGATGGAAAGGGCTAGAGGAATCAAATAATTTCATAGGTGAGGAGATGAGAATGAGTTATTTTACTGGAAAATCTGAAAGGAGACACTGAAAAGTAGAAGCACCCTATTATCCAGGAACCTGGCATGGTACCAGCTGATCCTTCCCTGAATGATCATGACCAGTGAATGCTGGTCTCTGTGTTTCCTGTCCTGCCTTAGTTTTACAATCATTATCTTGGCTTCCACTCTGAGTGCCCAGAGAAAGGCTCTTCACAGCTTCTGCAAGTTCTCAGATCTATGATATGCACTGATTTTATAAGATGCTGCAGCAAGTTCAAATCCTCATCTTGTTAAGTCAAGACAGATTTGTATTAATTTTAAAGTGCTGTGCATTTGCACTCTTTGTGAATGCAATAAGTGGTGCTGAGGTTTCAAAAGCTCTACCCCCTTCTGTCTCTAGGCAAAGCAAATCAGTAATGGGTGCCTGGCTAGAAATCCTTCAATCCACCATATTCTGAATCATACAAATCTACTGAGAAATAAGCAGATTATTTCCAACCATCAGATCATCTCAGAGAACTCAGTCAAATATCTAAACTTTGTACTATTTTCACCTTTGGCATGGCTCATACCTTGTTCAGTGTATTGCCAGACAGAATTTTTCAGAAAACGATGCTGACTTCCCTCCTGCACACAAAGACCTGGATTCTCCCGTGTGTCTGGGTTGCACTGTGGGGCTGTCAGGGAGATGGTTACAGCTCTCTGATTTTCCGTGTAGCCCCGGGCCCCTGCATTGCTGAAGCCTGTGCCAGCTGGCAGTGCTTCCCTAGGGACCATTGCAACGTGGGCTTTAGAGCTCCCTGCACTCTGTCCTTCCCCAGTTAAAGCACACAAGGCTGCAAACAGGGTGGGCAGGGAATGACCGACCTACAGGGTCTCTCACAGGGTGGGTACACAGACATTCATCTTTCTTTGGGTTGTGTGGGTAGAATGGTGGAGACACGAGAGCAGAAAGAAGGAATGTTTAAAAAGGTTCATATTTTTTGTCACACCACTGATGCCTTGGGAAGGCTGACCTGGAGCAGAGACTGGACAGAGCTAGAGGATAAAGTAGATATTTATTGAAAGGCCTTTAAGGATACACAGGACAAGAGCCTGGTCAGGGCTACAACCAAATGGTCACAAAATGGTCACAAAAGGCATGACTGTCACAAGATCTCACACTTCTATAAGTTTTGGTCCATTTGCATATTGGGGTTTAATTGTCCAATTACAGCTTCAGATTATGAAGTTCCATCCATCTTGTTTTCTCTCTTCAGTCCACTGTTGTTTATGCTTTTGGGCCTGGAAGCTTGTATCCATTGTCCTTGTTCTCCAGCAGGAGAAGGATTTGTTTTGTCTCCCTACCCTGTGAAGAGAACTGGCTAACACTTAATACGAGGCTCAGAACTGCACCCCCAGGCAGCACAGAATCTGAAAAACATGGAACCTAAAATTAAAGGCATCACCATGCTCAGTGAACAACTCAAACACCAGTAATGATCACAAGTCTCTCATTTTGGGAGCACAATCTCCATGTGCTTTTTGGATTGTCACTCTACTTTTCTCCTGGATTTCTTCTTAGCAGCTGGTACAGTGCTGTGTTTTGAATTTACTGAGAATAACATTGATTACACACTGATGTTGGAGTTGTTGCCAGATTCCTGCAGCCTCTTACAGAGAAGATAAATGCTTCATCAGATGATTTTACCAAAGGGGCTTGGACAAGATCACAGGCATTCTAGACATTCGTGGCCTTTTCATTTGAAAGGATCCCATGCAACAGCTCCAGATAATACAGCAAAGTCTAAAGGCTTTGTAGAGCTGGATGTGAAACAAAAAATATTATTTCGACAACTCTGATTGGAAATGATTCTTCCACTGTTTTGCTGCCTGACTCAGCTGGAAGAATTTCCCATTTTTCAGTTTGTGAGAGGCTCATGGCTCAAGTGTTCTCTCTATCAGTAGATATTGCCACTTGTAGCTGCAGCTTCTCAGTATCTTTGGCCACGGCATTTCCAGATACTTCGAAAACACTTTCTGGTGTCAACTCTCTCTCTTTTTAAAATTGACTGATTTGTAGATGTGTTGTAAGTCTTCAAAGTCCATTGCTTTTTATGTGCATTCATCAGTTCTAAGGCCCTGTTCGCCGGATATGCCCACTTTTTTTTGTTTGATTTGGTTTTTTGGGGGATGATTTTAGTCATGATAAATCAAACTATTTTTTGCATTTGTTTGTTTGTTTGTTTGTGGGGTTTTGTTTGTTTTTAATTCAAAAATGCCAGGAGAATTTATGTTAGTCCACCATTAAAATAAATCAGTCAAGTATATACCTGAATATTCCAAAGTTAAAGTATCTCACTGTGGAATATTTTGTAATGTGGCAAGCAAAGGCATTTCACAGGAAGAGTACCATGGCTTACTCAAGGTCTAAAAGGAAGTTTTTGTCATAAGAATTTCCCAGATTATAAAGTGAAGTATCTACATTGTGTGATCTGAAGAGAGGTAAATGAAATTGGAAATGCTGAGATAAACCAGAATGGAGTGTGTGATGTCTCAAGAATATGAAATCTAGAGTAACACAGTGGCTATTTTAATTAGTTTTGAGTGAAACGCAAGATGAGATAGCACATGTGTATCTACAGAAATTGCCCAGTCCAGAATTATAGTACTGAATAGGGTTCAGATATTTTCTTTTTAAAATTCTATTGACTGTTTTTGATATAATGTGAGAGTTATACATATATATATATATATATTCATCATCTATGTACAAAGTATAATAAACTTGTATAATTTGTGTTACTTTTTTTGTGAATACAAACTATTAACCTAATGTGTTTCCAAGACAAGTTTAATAACTGAACTTGCAGGAGATATTTAAAACCTTTCCAGACAGGGACACAAGAAAAACAGAACAGATGCAGAACAACGGCATCAGTTTTATGGAAGTAGACCAAAGTTTGATAAAGGAATCTTATATTTGCCAGGTTTTTCTCATAGAATGTGCAAATGGCCCAAAGTAAAGCTCTGTGACAGAAAATGCATTTATTTAAGCTGCAGGTAGGAGAGATTAGAAATTAAATATCTTTGTGGTGGGCAAGTCAGGTCTATTGATGGCAGTGAAACTTGATGGTCTGAATTCAGCCCCTGGATTTGGAATTCCCTGTCTATCAGACAGTGGATGGCATCACTCTGCACCTGAACTCTGATTTGATATTTTTTCCCCTAAATATCCCTTCACTGCTGGAAATAGATGTGGGTGGACAGTCAGGTTGACATGTTGTGTCTGTTCTAAATTCCTTGTCTGATCCTTCCCTGCCTTGCCCTTCTGTCATCCCTTACCTCCATCTGTATAATACCAAATCTTTGCTTCCACATTCCTTCCATTTTCCTTTCACTAGAAACCTATGCATATGATTAGGAGAGTTATAAATTGTTAGAAAATGAACATTTTTTCCAGCTGAATGTTTTGCTGTCTTTTCTAAATATACTACACCACATTGTTTATTTGTTAATTTATGAGTAAAAATGACAAAAGAGCTCAGAGTTGCCTTATAAAGGGTATAAAGATCTAAACTGTGCAGGAGGTAGGGTTCATTCTCTCAATTTGGAGATTTGTTGGCATACATCATTCTGAGGTAAACTATTTAAACTAAAAAGTTCAAAGAATAATTTCAGTTAAAATGAAACAAAGAGTGCATTTAGAGATAATGAATTATTAAGAATTACAGTTATTCTATTCACTTTCCTTGTGGCAGTATTCTACTTCATTTGAATTTAACCTTGAGATTATATTCCATGGACAGGGATTTTTTCTTTTTCTGTTTGACAGAACAACACACACTAATTAAATGGTCATAAAGAGAGAAGGTAACTTATTCTATACAGTGTAATTATTTTCAGGTCCCAAATATCCTTTGTAGAAATTTATTAAAACCTATATTAAAAAAACCTTTCCATCAACTGGAATGCAAATTGAAATGCTTGTTTTTGACATAATTATTTTGGTGATGTATTTTGGAAAGAATATATCCATGCCTTCCAAAAAATCCGAACTTTACAGTGGGGATATGTTTGTATTTGTGAGAAAACCTTTACTGCGTGTTATCTTATGCAAAATTCAGCTTCTCCAGAAATTCACCTGTAGTTACAAGTGCAAAGTTTAGTTATTTTTAAAGAATTCAACTCCTATTCAGGTATTAAGTAAAATAACTCAAAATATAATGGAAGTAGTAAACCTTGTAATTATTGTAGTTTCCAATATAATAGAGCTGAAGTTGGTTAAAGATTGAGTAGGAGAAAAAATGGGAACAAATTGAGATGTGTTTTTCTTTAAAGCAAATAGACTTTTTATGTATTATAAGAGACAGAGGGGGTTTTTTGTTGGCTTTTTTTTTTTAAACAAGTAAAAAGCATAAAAAACTGAATGTGCCAGCTCTGACATTTCCTGTCTGATGACAACGATGAGATCCAGCCTGTTAGGGCTTAAAATGAATGTCTTGTCTAATTTGTGCTCTTCAAATTTATTTCTTTCCTCCCAACTGTCTCATTTTACCCCACCTGTCACACATCACACTTTCACACCCCTGCCTTACTTTTTCAGATTTTACAAGCTTTGCCTTCTGTTTTTCCCCATCTTAAATGTGATCCAGCCTTTTCTCTTTAACCATTCACTTTAGGATTTTGCCTTTTTGTTTCTTAATTTCTTAATCTGTGTGCTATTTCCTCTTTTACCTGTTAAATGAATTAGAGAACTCTTAAGGAAAAACAGAATAGTAAATTTAAAAAACATAAATATAAATAATAAAAATGTTAGTGCTTAAGGGCATTGATATTTCCCTTAAAACAAAACAGTACTCACATGGTGTCTTTAATCATATAATTTAAATAAAACCTTAATCGATTCTCTAGATGTATGATTAATGTTATAAAAGTTTAAGATGTTTATTTGCATCTTGTTAGAATTCTGGTGTTCTCCTTAGATTTTTGTAAATTCTGTACAGATGAACAACAGCGGAGTTGAAATGAGCACTGATAAGGGGTGTGAAACTTGCAAGTCATTATTTTTTCACATATTGATTGCTAATATCTGAGATAAGTTGCCTTCTCAAATATTGAATATATTTTACTTATTTTTTGATCATTTCATGCTTCTTAAAACAAGTGCTTCCAATGTTTATAAATTGGGCATGCATAACAAGATATCTCTAGGCACTCTGTATTATTAATTTCATTAATTACTTTTGTTTATTAATAACATTTGGTCTGGACTTGTGTCAAAATATCCTATGCCTTTGAGTGTCAAGAATTTTTGTTAAAACCTCTAAACCACTGAAATATAGATGCAAATGCCAGAAATTTAACTTACTAAACAATGATGCCAGTGTTTGATTTGAAATTTGGCTGACTTGTTTGAGGAGATGGTTAAACCATACAGTCTTAATTTTAGCTAGTTATAATTGACAATAATTGACAAGTGAATTTAATTCCTTTTTAACTTGTTGAATTCTTTTGTAGGTCCTTTCATGTCTTTTTATTGCACACTGAGAAACACTTTTTGATTTACTTTAAGGAGGGCACGGCTTCTTTCCTGTTTTGATAATCCTGAATTTTATTTTTATGTTTTGTTTTTTTAAATATCATTCAACTTTTTCATTTAAGATTGCTAAATACACTCTGCAAAGCTGCCTGTCACACATTAATGTCAGTGACTCTAAGCTATGTTTAAGTTATCCACTGGCATCTAGTAATTATCCAGAACCATGAAACACAAGGCAGTATTCTCTGATGTGTAAAATTTCAATTCTGTATGTATTTCTTCAGTCTTAAACACACCTAGAAAAGAATGTCAGTTTAACTTTTGGTATTATATCTTCTAAGGTTTTGGGTTTGTTTGTTTGGTTTTTTGTTGGTTTGTTGTTTGTTTTTTTTCTCGTATGTCCTCTAAAGTACTGGAAGTATTGTAGCACAAACCAGCTTAAATATAGGTCCAAAGAGAAATGGGGTGATGGTGACCACACAATACATGTCACACTCTAAACATACTTATGGCTGCCTCTGCTGAAATTTATTTCAAAGTTAACTCTGATTTCTTCAATGCTGTCCACTGAAAAGCATCTTATTAAAGTTTTAAACCGTATTAGAATTAATCATAATATTCTGATTAATTTTGCTGGTACAGGTTTTAAACAATGGAATCTCCAAGACAAAGAATTTGTCCAAACCATTGAAAACTTTCATCTGGTAACACGCTGAAGATGTACAACAGCAATTCCATAAATGAGCATAACAGGAAGCTCTTGCTTCCTTCTAAATCTTGTTTTCTGCCCTCTATTTTCAGATACTGCTTCATAAGAAACCCCTGCACATAGACACAATGGATTGGTATCAGACAGAAAGTATGTGAATTCTGATACCTTTTTTATCAGTTGTACACCAAGAATTCTACTTTTTAAATGATATCCTGCCAGCTTTTTCACAATCCATTAATTCCTGGATCAACATCAGAAGGAATGTCAGAGCCGACTGAAATTCTTGTAAGACACAGATGTCAGGATCAAAAGTCAGAGACATTCTCAGAACAGCAGGGAAGCCTGCTTGTTAGACCTTAATCGTAACAATTAGTATCTGCCATGTGACATTCTCTATACCCTGCCTATATTTCTGTTAACTTCCAGGCGTGCTAAAAAGAGAAAGTATTTACTGAAGTTGGAGACAAAATACATGGGCTATTAGTCTTATATCCCTTTTTGCAAACTTTTCTGTGGTGTCTTACCCTAAAAAAAAAAAAAAAAATAGAATTGCATTAACCTACGTTTAGATTGAAACAATTTTACACTAAAAATATGCAATTCTGTTCTGCCTCTATTATGTGAAGGTATTCCTTTAATGTATGTGATTAATGACTAGCTAATCTTCAAGGGAAAGGCTGCTTGTACCTAGATTTAGCTGTATCTGTATCTACAGGAAAAAACCCCACTTGTATTCTTATGGTTAAAATTTTGTGTGGTTTATAAGTTTGTTGTTGGTTTTAACTATCTTAGCTCTAAATATTTTGCTTTCAGAATAATAGTATCAGATTTTTAAAAAAGAATTCTCTCTTTCAGTGCATTAGAGACTAGAGGACACTGAAATGGTCAGACTCCTTTCTGCTCCTTTGTCACTTCATGGTTTTGGCATTCTGAATTGAAGCAACCATTTCAGGCATATGCAGGTTTGGGGGCCTGTATTTGTAATTCTTCAGTTGTGAAGAATTCTTCTTGGCTATAGGCACATCACGAGTTATTTTTGTCTCAATTCTTTATCCTCTTCCTTAACCTTCCTTTAATTATTACATTGATACAGCTGTCAGGCATGCCAACTTCACTTTTCATTTTGTCTAGTGGAGAAGAGCAAGAAAGAAAAGGGAGAAGGAAAGTATCCTGAAAATGAGGAAACAGGATCTTTGGAGCAGGTGGAAGTGTTAATTAATATCAATATTTTATATAATATATACAACATCATACACAGATATCATATGTAAAAATGTTGTGTATTAAATATACTTGATATATGTAAAATATAGGAAATATAACAAGCTTGTCTTAATGGACATGACTAAATTAAGATACCCCAAGACTCCTAATATCTCCTTTTGCATTGGAGAAAAGATGGAGAAAAATGCACTGTGAGGGAACAACAGAATGGCTTAAGGAGCCTCACATCTGCTCTAGAAATATAAGATCAGATTTCACCCTCCAGACAGTCTGAAAGGACTTGGTAGTTTTGGCTGGGGAATTCAAAATGTGTGAACACAAGATTATGAAGAAGAATTTAATGACTAAAATCAAGCAGCAGAGAGAGAAGAATGAATATTAAATAGTAAGAATGACAATTAGTCAAGTAGAACATTTTCTAGTGTCCCACATCTCTTGAAAGGAGAGCACAGGGTCTAAAATGAAAGAAATTAGCATTTCAGATAATGATTGCAAAGAGTATGAATGTGAGGAATACCAGGAAATGATGGATTATGCCAGTATTAGGTTCTTTATAATGGGAGAATGAAAATATTTTCAAGGGAAAAAAAGTTGAAGTATAAATAGACTTGTAAATTACAGAACTGTTACTTCAATTTGGGGAGATTAGTTTCAAAACTGGTCAGAAATTCCAGCCTCAGAAGGGAAGAAGGTGGTGACTGTCCATAGAAGGACAAAATAATGGGAGAAGAAGATATACTTTTCATTTTTCAATAAAAATCAGATCTGGGAAAAAAAAAAAAAAGGAGATAGAGAGCACAAGTACAGGAGATACAAATGAGGAAAGGTTTGACCAGCGGTTGTAGCTGGAAGAGAAGCAGTGAGATTGGTGTCCTCTTAAGTTATCTGTAAAGGAAAACAACAGCTTTGAACTGAGAACGTGGCCAAGCTACAGAAAGGAGAAGCAGATGTGTAGTGGGGCTGGTTTATGCCTTATCAGCACAGAAACAGGAAACTACACTTTGTCCCAGAAATTTTATGCAAATTGCCATTGGAACACCTGTGTTCAGATGTCTCCAAGGAGAGAGCCTCCATAACCTCCACAAATAAACAAGTGCTCTGTGAGGTTCAGATGGCACCTCCTGGGCCTCCTTTTGTGCCCATTGCCTCTGCTCCTGTCCCTGGGTGTCCCTGAAAGGAGCCTGACTCTCCTCTGAACCCCTCTGCTCTTTATGTACATTAATAAGCTGCCCCTGAGCCTCCTCTTCCCTGACCAGTTCCAGTTTCCTAGCCTTTCCTTGTCTCTAAACCTAAATTTTAGAGGTGCAAGTGTGCTATGGAGCAGGCAAGATATGCAAAAAAATCAACTATTTTATTTGTCTGCATTTCAGCTTATTCTCCAGTATCTCATGGATTTTGGACACACATAAGTAGTAATAACACTTCATTCTAATATGCCACATATTTTGCATGTTAATATCTGGGAGGAAAATAGCAGCCTACAGGAAAGCCATTAATCAGAAGCACTAGATGCCAAAGGTAAAAAATTAATGAATTCGCTAATGGTTTGTTCTTCTTTTATCCCTGCTGTTATCATTTAGCTGCTTTCAGTTATCTGCAGTTTCCTCTCTTTTCAGGAGTATTTACACAAACATGCCCAATTTTAGTATTGAGAGCATTTAATACTGAAATAGAAGCAGCAAACAAGTAATATTCTTGCATGATTTGACTGGAAAAATAAAATCCCTTTCTGAGAGAGAAAACAAAGTCTGCAAGAAGCTGGAAATGAGTGTTATAACTGACCAGGTAGAGCAGGTCTTCAAAACCTACATGCATTACACTCATGTTGATGTTTTGAGGAAGAGGGTTTGATCAATCACTCTTTGCTTTTTCAAGGTAAGAGAAATTCTACAGCAACTGCTATAAAAATCTGTCTAATTTATATTTTTATTGGAGAGAGGAATTGTCTTCAAACTGCATGTGTGTGTAGAGAGAGGTTTGTTTTCATTTTGTTGCAGTCCAGTTTCATGTAATTCAAAAACTGAAAAACCATAAAGGGAGAAAACCTAAGATTTGTTTTGCTTTGTTTTCATTCTAACACTGTCTTCTGAAAATAACTTCAAAATCTCAGATCTAAATAACTTTATTGTAGTTAATTCTGTACTATTTCAAAGCTCTGAATATGTACAAGAAGAAATGCCTTGAATTTAATGAGGAAGCACAGAAGATCTTCCAGTGCAACACAGAACAGATATTTGGATGCCCATTTTGTTGGTAAACCAGGACCAATGTGTTCCTTAGTTAACTTCTAGACTGACTTGTAAAAATTTAAAGAGATCTATCCATGTCTTCTTAAACAGTTTTAAAGAGGTTTATGTCTTTTTAAAGATGCTCCCTATTGCAGCTTTTCTGACTTGTGTTTACATATTTGGATGTATGTGTGTGCATATGTACTAATAAAGTCCTTCCTCAGCATAATTCACAATATACAGAACACCATCCAGGACCAAATCAGGCTTTTTCTCTCTGAGAATGTCTTTTTTTGCCCTCTTTGAGCTACAGAAAAACAAGAGACACTAAAAGCAGTTAAGACTCAAAAGAGCCTGAAGTAATTAAGGTGACTTGCAGATTTAAGGCAAATATTCAAGGTAGTTCTGATGTAAATTCTGTGCTGAGGAGAGCCAGGGCATAAGAGCTTGCTTGATTTCTACTTTTTGAGAAACATCCTGTTAAAAATGGAACCAGACAGAGAATGAATTATGGTACTAATAACAGATTTCAATGTTTTTAAAGATACAGATCTCTAATATTTGTCTGGTCATCAAGAGCTTTGACTTCTGAAACTATCCCAAATGTGGAAGTGTTCAGGCACAACGCATAAAAGAACAGCTGAGTTTTACTTTTATGAGCTTTAAGAACACACAGAATTTCACATTCTTAAGAACATTTCATATTAGTTTATTTTTAGCCATAAGTCAGTGCTAAAACCACTTTTTACACTAAAACGGTAGAGGTGGCCAAATTTAAACAAAACAATGACATATTCAACAGCTAGGATAAGAAAGAGATGATAGTTGGGAGGCTTACTTATAATTAAGTCTTTCAAAGTAATTAAATGTACTGCTAAATGCTATCAGAATCATGTTGATGAAATGAGATATTCTTCGTGTACTGACTGTACTGTCATTGACCTCTGACAAATATTTATTCCAGCTCTACTCATTAATTCCCATCCAGCCACAACTCTTCAGTTTCCCTACTTTTCTGGGAAGCTGTATGGTTTCTGTTGGGAATGACATGATATTAATTAGCTCTATCTCAGATATTCTGGATAGAGTCTGAATTTTCTGAGGTGACTGTGACTTACTGGCTCCTTCCATCTCAATGTTTGATTCAGTGTCCAACCCTTGGCCTTATTGAGCCACTGTTATCATCTGAGCCTTATTTTTCTTTCTCTCTCATGTTTTTTAAGTGTTTTGTGCCACTTAGTTCTTGCTTTTCTTTCTTTTGTTTTTATCTATTCCAATTTCTAATACTGTCTGTCATAGTTTCCTTTGCTTATTCTATGTTCCTTAATCCTTTAACTCTCTTCTCATTTTTTCTGCTACCAAATTTCTTTTATTTTCTTCTCCTTCCCTATGTATATCCACTGTTATTCAGATTTCACAATTTGTGCATGAAACATTCCGTTGTTTGTAGAGCATTGCATGTGTTTGGCCAATAAATCTGGCACTTGCCTTACACTGCTTGTGACTCTCTAGCTCTGAAGTTGTCAATTAAATCTGTAGAGGATAGTCTTGAGTCTTTGTGCTGTCCTCATGAGGTTGTGAAAGAGATCTTGAAAGTATTTCTTATTAAAACAATAAAGCAAAAAAATCCCCACCTACACCCAGTGTTACTTTGGCATGAATAATGCTTGCAATGAGTGATCTGAGAGACCATAGTCCTGCAGTTATGGTGTGGATCTTTTGCACGAGAAAGAAATACAGGTTGTTAAGAAGCACAGCCAATCAATTAGTAACATCTGAGCAAGGGAACATTTGGAAACCCTGGATATAAACAGATAGTCTAGAAGAATGTGCACTATAAGTAAAAACTAGGATTTAATTTTTTATATCATTGCAAATGATCATATCTACAGCTTGCATGGCCTTTCTTGCTGCAGAATTTAAGCAAATCTTTATTCCCAAAATTAGTATTCAGAAGTTGTTAAGCCTTTTCCCTGTATTCATTATGATTTTTTTATTATGATAGCCTTTATAATATGTCAGAGTTAAATACTATGTCTATAACCATGTCAGGCTTGTCAAAAATTTTGTCAGGGACTGACAAAAATTTTCAAAACTGAGATGCCTTGTGCCATGAATAGTCTTTATCTGAAGATCCAAAAACCTTCCAGGTGGCACTGACTGATGACTTGAGTGGAAGAGTTTGTTTCACTGTCTGAGACAGCAGGTCCCACCTGCCCATTTGGCTGTGGTATGGTGTGTCCAGCTTCATTTACATAAAAACATCAGAGTAGTGCTACTGCAATGTTTCCTGCAGAGGAAGTGAATTATTTGCAGGTCATGTGACAAAAGAGAGACAAGAGGGAGACTTCTGAAGGCTCACCCCGACTGCCCTGTAATAAAATATGAATTACACCTTGGCTGCAGTACCTGGGTCACAAACCACAGCCATTCTTCTGCTGCTGGGAGGGCACAGTAATAACTTATCATTCAGTTAATGGATGAAACACAGCCAAGGAGCTCTTCAGAAGAAGGTATTACTAATAGAGGTGTTAAAGTCCACCTACTCTTGGTGGCCATGGAACCACTACATGGAGACTTTTTCATGATTAGAAAAGAATAAAAAGAAAAATAACAATTCAAGTCATTGAGGGCCTGGATAGGCAGAGCCTTGCCTCTCATGTTCCAATTGGATTACCAGGAACAGTTTAAGAATTTGCTAGATACTGTAAGTGGAAATCTTCACTGAGGATGCTGAACATAAGTAATTATAAACACAATTTATACTTAGAAACTCAGATGAGATTGCTGGGGGGAAGGGTGCTAGGTGAGGTTAGTGAGAGGATAACCTAAACCATCCCAACCTTAAGCTTATTTCTCAGAATAGAGAGTTCAGCAGTAGTTCTGCTATGGGCAGGCATTTGAAATCTTGACTGCTCCATTCAACTGAGTTATTTACCTAATTGTCTGAAATCCACTTATTTATGCAAATTTCTCTGCAGGGTTCAGAATTTCACTTATAAAAAGTTTTATCCAGCTCAGTCCAGCCTGGGGTCCAACCCAGAACATCTTATTTTTTGAGTCAGGGGTCACATAAATGCTGGAAATGAAAAGGTGTATCTGAAAGTATGCTATATTTTGCCTGTGAAAAGCATACAGATGCTTCATATTCTATTCAAAGATAAAACTCTGTCCATGATAAAACCATTATCTTCAGAGTCACTAAATATAAAATCAGAATTATGTTCTAATCTGTTTTTCAAGGTGGTGCTAGGAGAGAAACAAAGAAAGAATATTGAGACCTTTGAAACTGGAGAGAATTGCAGATGTCTTCACAATTGCAGAACACCTGGTGATTATGTTAAATGCCAGCATTTACTACCTTTCTCTCCCATTTGTTTCAGTGGTGGAATGGGTACCCAGTAACACCCAAGGTCTTTTCTGTCCATTACATTCTGGGATGACAATTTTTTTAGCCATTAAAAAAACCCACAAAAAACCAAACCAAACCAAACCAAAAAAAACCCCAAA